>CM060360.1:176629189-177147276 GCA_030545235.1 Helianthus tuberosus | reverse complement strand
TCAGTGTTCCAACGCTCTCGTCAACTTCTAACTCGCAGAATAACAAACGAAGATTTGCAAAACCGTGAGTATACTCGAACGCCCTTTTACGTTTTACACTTTTGGGTGCAACATGTTTACCTTATCAAAATTCATGTAATCACTTATACTTTATGCAATCACAACAAACAATCATTCATACATGCTAATACGTTATTCTTTGATTCATGCGTGTTGGAGCATACTTATGTGATATAGTTGTCATTAACTTCGTACGAGCCTCCCCATAACATGTATATCGCTATAGGAGTAACACACCGCCCGCAGTCTTGTGGTCATATTAAGTTAAAACAGAACGCTCCTATCGTTGCTACGATAGGATTACAGTAGCGGTAATCTTTGGGTTGACATTTATAGACGCATGCCAGTCGTATGTTAATTTTAGATAACTATTTGCCATGTTGATTGTTAAAATCTTTTTATACTTATGTTATTATTTAAACTTGTATACTTGCCAATACATTTTTGTATTGAACTATACTTTGAACATGTTGCAGGTTGATGAAATTGATGATTCTGGAATCTAGTAGGAATGACTAGAAACACACTTAGAATACTAGATCATGTTGTTGTATTTGCTTCTTGTATTTGTTGTTGTATTCGAAACAATTGTTGTATTTTTTATTTCAAATGTTGTAACTTGAATTATTATCAATGATATGAAATCGGTTTTGATTAAATATTGTCGTAAATAGTGTTATGAAATCTCGAGCAATCTCGTCCTAGTCCCGCCCCGATGTTTCCGCCATCGGTTGGGGTGTGACAGTTCTTATATTAACTTTCTGTACAATCTTGATGAAGACCTCATGAAAAAGCAACAATTTTTATTTCTGAATTTTGAAAATTCAAGATTTTGTTAAAGGGGATTCTAGTAATTTAGAGTCTTAGATGTAATTTCAAGATGTTGGGATTCAAGTTTGAATCATGGTGGAAGAAGATTGAAGTAAAAGATGTTTGATGGAACTGGTGTGGTACTCTAAGAGATTGTTTATGGTTTTATTTTGAAAAAAAAAAAGATATATTAAATAAGGAAACGAGGGAAATGATAATAATACCCTCACATGCAACACATGTGAGGGTAGTTAACCAAGAAAATAAATGGTGTTAGTGTAAAAGGTTGAATCCTGTTCAAAACATGAACATAAAGGTTGTGTTTGGCCGATTTCAAAGTGAAAGGTATGAAGTGCAGTTTAGGTATAACATAAAGGTTGATTTGTGCAATTTTGTCTTATAGTTATATTATATTTAGGAGTAAATTACAAAAATCGTCCTTTATGAGTAACACCCCGAAAATATTAGAAATTAATATTTATTACATATGGTACACCTGAAAATATTAGAAAATGATATTTATTTACACATTGTATATATATATATATATATATATATATAGGACAAAGATCCGTTAGGAACCACCCCTTATTGCGAGAACCGCGAGAACCAATGTGAACACAATAAAAAATACCTAAAAATAGCTAAAAAAACACACATATTTTTTTTAATATTTTTTATAAAAAAATGCTACTTTTAGTAGCCAAAATTTTTTTTTGGCTACTAATAGTAGCGATTTTAACTTAAAAAATATTTAAAAAAAATATATGTGTTTTTTTTATTTTTTGGGGGTTTAGTTTTTAGCATTTTAGCTTGGGGGGGGGTGTTTAGGTTTTTGGGGGGAGGGGGTTTAGGTTTTTTTTTTGTGGGGGGGGGGGGGGTTAGGTTTTTTGAGGGTTTTAGTTTTTAACATTTAGCTTGGGGGGGGGGGGGTGAGGGGGTTTAGGTTTTTTTTTTTTGGGGGGGGGGGGTAGGTTTTTTTAGCTATTTTAGATTGTGTTCACATTGGTTCTCGCAATAAAGGTGGTTCTCGCATGAACCTTACCCTATATATATATATATATATATATATATATAGGGAGAAGATCATGCGAGAACCACCTCTTATTGTGAGAACCGCGAGAACCAATGTGAACACAACAAAAAATGCCTAAAAATAGCTAAAAATCACACAAATTTTTTTTTTTTTTTGATTTTTTTAATATTTTTAGGTTAAAATCGCTACTTTTCGAAGAAAAAAAAAACAAATTTAAAAAAAAAAAAAATTTAATTTTTTTTTTGGCTTCGAAAAGTAGCGATTTTAACCTAAAAAATATTAAAAAAATCAAAAAAAAAATTTTAGATTTTTTTTTGATTTTTTTAGATTTTTTTAGATTTTTTTAGGTTTTTTGGGGGTTTAGTTTTTAGCATTTTAGCTTGGGGGGGGGGGGCTTAGGTTTTTAGGGGGTGGGGGAGGGGGGTTTAGGTTTTTTTTTTGGGGGGGGGGGGGGGTTGGGGGGGTTTAGGTTTTTGGGGGGTGGGGGTTAGGTTTTTTTAGCTATTTTAGGTTGTGTTCACATTGGTTCTCAAGGTTCTCACAATAAGGGTGGTTCTCGTATGAGCCCCTCCCTATATATATATATATATATACGAATAATAATGTAACAAGGATTTACTAACCTAGTTAATCATAAATTGCTAAACAATAAGGAAGCTTGAAGTAAATTGGCCCAATTATGTTGAGGGACTAAACATGGGAAAATGGGATAAAGTTTTTAATTAAAACAAAACACACACACACACACATACGTGTGTGTGTCTGGCGATTTCATCAGGAGCCAAAAAGGGAGTTTTTGTTCAAAACCCTAAACCACAAGAAACTCAACAAATCAAGAGCAATCAAGCTAAAAAAAATGGGGCTTTAACTAAAATCGTGATCACCTAAGCTAGGAGATCACAAGGTATGTTGAATTTTGATGTTTGGTGATATTTTGAAGTTGTCATAATCATGCATGAATGGAATTCCTATGTGAATCTTGAATGTTACAGTCGAATTGATGTGAGTATAAGTCTAGGAACAAACCCTAGATGCAAACTCGTTGAAATTGTGCCATAAACTAGTGATTTGTGAATTAATCAACTATGAACTAAGTGGGTTTTGTGATAACATGATGAACACATGTAATTTAATGTTGAATAGTGAAAATGGAGGTTATGATGCAAGTTATAGATTAAGTTCATGAACACTAGACATAAGGGCTTGTTTTTGATGATTGAAAACTTGGTTAAAAGCTAGTCATGAACTAGATAAAAGGTGTATAAAAATTATGCCCGCAAGGTGTTTGTTAAAATGCCTAAACAAATGTCAATATGTCGAAATTATGAAAGAAACGCGTAATTGGCAAAATTGATGAATTACGTGTAATATGTAATAATAAGAGTTCTAAACAAGTCGTTGATTGAACTTTATAGGCAAAGGAATTGAATCTTCAACCGGACTAGCAAGAGTTGATAAACGCTTGAAGGAAAAGCACTAAAGGTACGTAACTTTCGGTTTCGTTACATTATGCATAAACAATAGTCTTAGAAATGTTAATGGGATTGTAGTGTCAAATACGAGTTTGGTATGTCACTGAAGTGACGAAGTTCACTCGACAAATCGAACGGGTCAAAATAAACGACAAGTGTATGTTTCGTAAATCAATGAAGAGACGAAGTTCGCTCAACAAACCAAACGGGTCAAAATGAATGGCTAAGGTATGTTTGGTAAGTCAGTGAAGTGACGAAACTCACTAGACAAACCAAATGGGTCAAAATAGTTAATTAGATATGTTTGTTGATAATATTGTTTAATTAGTCATGTTTGGAATGTAAATAAAGTGATGTAACTCACTAGATTAAAAAACGGGTTAAAATATTGGTTGGAATAAGTTTTGGTATGTTGATAAAATGGTGAATTCCATTAGACAACCAAACAGGTCAAATAATGGTCGAAATGGTAGTGTTCGAAGTGACTTAAATGTCACTTGATAAAAATTGAGTTATAAAAGCGTAAACCATGGAATGGAAGTGATACGCTAAGGTTGACAAGCCCGGGAACGGGTAATTATGGTTAGAAACCAATGTTGATGAATTATGCAAGTACATAACTATGGTTTCGTAAAATTTATGCTTGAATATTGATTATAGTCGGTTAACGTGAATTAGTGTTATAAATGAATGTGATATGTCGTTCAAATGACGAAGTTCATTAAACAAACAAAACAAGTCAAAGGATTGGTTAGAGTAGGTTTGGTATGCCGTTGAAATGGTGGTTTCCGTTAGGCATCCAAACGGGTCAAACAATGGTTAGGTGGGTAGCATTAAAGTGAATTGAATGTCACTTGTTGATTTTGGACTATGAAAGCGTAAAACCATGGAATGGTGATGATACGCCGAAGTTCGCAAGCCTGGGGAATGGGTAATTACATCTAGAAACAACAATTGTTGAATAATGTGAAGTTTGATATATAACTAGACGGGTTGAATCTATACTATTATAAAAAGGAGAAGTGATGTACCAAATTGTAATTTTACTACAAATACAAGTTATTAAGCAATATTTACAAGGTGCTTAAAGCCATGGAAATTGGAATTTCCACCAAGTTTAAGACGCCTAAAAGGGCAATTGTGGGATTTAAGTGTGAGATTACCATTGAACATTGAATATAATTGAAACCCACGACCAGTTTTCATACCAATCGTCCCCTCCGTTTAGTCGCTTCAATCCTCCCCTCCGTTTCCATCCCACCCTTGTTAAGCTATGGTTCATGATCAGAAAGAGAGAGAGAGACAAATCGGAAGCGATTGGAAGCAAGATCGATTTAGAAGCAGGCCCGACCAGAAGCTAGGGTTTTAAGTATTCCATTCAGGTTTTCCTTGTTTGTTCTTTATCAAGTGATTTTAATTGACCTCTGAATACATTGATTTCTTGATTAGAATTATCTTAATCCTTATAGAATTTGATACAACTGATTCATGAATTGGGTTATGTTATGATTTTTATATATTATGCTTGTATTTAAGTTTGCAACAGATTCGTGAATGAGATTATGTTGGGGAATGTCATGGGCATATGGGAAGCTTTTCTCGATTGGCTCTGAAGGTATGTACTCCCAAGCATTTGATTTATGCATCAATTGCGTTTGTATTCGGTTTTAATTTGGATGTCTGATTGTATAAGGCTGATTGCTTCTTTGTCTCAGATGTTGGCGAGACAGGGATTTAGGTCTGAAATGCAGGGATGGCTGCGAAGGTGCGGATGATGCCGGGTTGTTGTAGAGTGTAGATGGTGGTTATGATTGGAATTTAGGGTTTGTTGTTGACTCTGTGCTGGAGAGTCGTTAGCTATCAACAAACACCAGGTACACCACTGGTATGCCCTTTTTTGTTTTCGGTTACACCTCACCAAAACCTAAATCATTAAAAAAAATCTTTAGTTATAGGCAGTGGCGGATCTAGGATTCCGACCAAGCGGTAACGTTTTATAAATAAGCGGTAACGAAATCGAAAAAACGTCAAATTTTTCCAAAATTTACACTAAAAACGTCAAAAAATTTCCGACCAAGCGGTAGCGGAGGCTACCCCTTGTTACTACATACATCCGCCCCTGGTTATTGGCTCGTTAACACAAATTGTGGTTCTCTTGGACAGGATAATGAAACCAGGTGGGAAAAAGTGAAACTGATGATTAATGATGTGTATTAATGTTCTCTTTGTGGGTTTATGAAAACATTTATGGTTTATTGATACAAACTTAAAGTGGTGGAGTTATTTTTAGTTAGCAAAGCTTATCAATAAAAAAATGTTGGTAATCAAAATTACATGAAAAGATTATCCAATTGATATTAGCTTGGAGATTGACAAGGTTTTGATTATTTTATGGGACTTTTGTGTTGAGAAATGCAATTGCCACAGCAAAATGAAAATAGATTTGTGAGACATTTCCATTTCTGTTGTGCGATACTACTACTATTCTTTGCATTTGTCTAACATACAAACTACACTTTTACTAGGTGTAATACATTAACAACTAATTTATATCATCTTAAGCCCTTAGTGAATTCATCTAAATCAAGAAACAAAAAACTCGCCACACTTTCCAACAATCCCGACCTTGTTTATCTTCTTTGTTTGCAGATAACATTTGCAAGAGTATAATGTTTGCATGTGCTACATATGTAGAAGACAACTTCAAATGCTAGACTGTGCTACAAAAGTGAGAGCAACTGCCACTTTTATTGCAGGTTCCGACATTCCTTTGAAATATTGTTTAAATGTTCAAATTTCTCTAGACTAGACCTAGGTTTCTCTGTTTTTTTTTTTCATGCAGAGCTAGGGTGGCTAATGGGTCAAAAGGGTAATTTAATAGTATGGGTTGAAACGAGCGAGTAAGTTAGATTAGGTTTGGCTCACCTGCTAACGGCTTTTTAAATGCTATAAAGGTTTACAGGTAACACTTATTTGTAAATCATGGATATAAAAAAACTTAAATTATTTGATCATATGAAGAAATAAAAAATGAAAATTCTAATCTGAAGTCATACAGCAAGAAGATTTCAAGTCTACAATTATTTCTATGGTATTTGGCTTTGAATTTATTTAGCTCAATTTCAGTATGGGTACTATACCATACCGATACTGACTAAGCAAACGCGGTATGTCGGTTTTGGTTTAGCTAATTCGGTATTAGTAATATATGTTACGATACCAATACCGATCTCATCCATATCGGTATGTATCAAATTAGTGCTAATTACCTTTAAATTATATCCAGAAATACAAAAACTTATATAAAATACTTTTTAGAAAATTTTAATGAAGGATTTTGAATTTTGAATTAAATGTTTTCAGTTCTATATTTTTCTTTCTATGTCATTATCACATATTTGTTTTGTTGAACGTATTTTGTAATTAATGGAGATATCAATAGTGATGAAGCTGTTTTTTTAAAGAACATTTTATAGTTCCATTTGTTTCCCTCTCGCCGGTGAACACACCGTTCCAAATCACGTTCATGTCTCACGTCGAGCCATATCGTAAGAGCTTTTTATCTCTTCCGGTCTATTAATTATTGCAAACGAATTCGACATATTTGCGTTTTTTTTTTGCTTGAGCTTAAGCAGTAGAAATATGTTCTTTATTGTAAGAAAGTTTTCTTGTCCTATTACAGAAGCGTCCATGAGTGAGATCTGCAGTAGCATGCTGAGATCAAGAGACAGTTGAAAGAGGCAGCTGCACTATTTGGACTCGCGCGTTTATTCTTCATATTTTTCATTTGAACATGCTGGCAAAATAATTTTTTTATGATTATTGAGCCATGACAATGTATCCCAAATAATAATTTCTCATGTTCCTTTGTTTTGTCAGGTGCCATGATTGCGCTATGTTTGGTTATCATGATCGGACCATTTTCTCAGTCCATTGGTCAAGGTAGCATCAGCAGCCTTCCCAAATATGAATTTAAAGTGTCCAATGGTGACATCAACAGCCTTCCCAAATACGAATTTAAAATGCCCAATGGTGACGCGGAGCAACCTGATGTTAGAGCATGCAAAATGATCTCGATGGGAACTGATGGCCTAGACGTCTCTATTGAACGTGCTCTTGAAATTGAGGATGCGGTATGTTTTTTTACCCACTGGTTAAAATTTAAAAGGTTGAAAAGGCCAATATGAGTTGTGATTCATCTCAAACGGGTATAGGGTGTATAAGCAGATTCTGAGTACTTTTCATGCTTTGCATTTGACTGGATTGATGCATACTTTGATGAATTTGCCCTATGATGTGGTGTGGATTGTTGTGGAAGCTGGTGGGGCGACTAACGGGATGGCTGCGTTGCTTGCGAAATCGAAAGTGAAGGTGAAGGCGAAGGTTATGCATATTGGATTTGAGAAGATGCCGATTTTTTGGGAGGGGAGACATAAGGTGGAGTCTGAAATGAGGTTGAAGGCTTTGAGGTAAATTTAATAATTCGGTTATAATGTGAAGTTTTATGATAGAATTTGAGTATGAGTTGACTTAATTGACTTAATTGTTTGTGATTTAGAGTTGTGAGAGAAGAGAAGCTGGATGGGATTGTGATGTTTGCTGACGATAGTAATATGCATAGTTTGGAGTTTTTTGATGAGATCCAAAATGTGGAATGGATTGGTGCGATTTCGGTTGGGATTCTTGCGCAATCGAGTCATTCGGATGAGGATCCGTTTGAGGTTCATGGTAAAAAGACGGTGGATGAAGATGAGAAGAAATTACCATTGGCGGTTAGGTCCGGCTTGTAATGCATCTGATCGGTTGAGCAGATGGCACACATTTAATACTGGTGTATATAAAGGAAAGGAAAGAATGCAAATTATATTGGTGATATGGCAGTTGTGTTGCCGAGGAAGTTAGAGTGGTCGGGGTTTGTGATGAACTCACAGTTGGTATGGAAGGAAGCTGAATTTAGGCCGGATTGGATTAAAGATTTGGACGTGGTGGTGGTCGGGGATGGAGAGGATGATATTGGGAGTCCTCTTTCTTTGGTTAAGGACGCAATCTCAATGAACGTGGGTTATGGGAAGCGTCTAGGCTGCATGAAATAGGGAGCCCAGGGGTCCAGAGTCTCAATTGATTTTGAGTCTCCTTGGTTTACTGTACCAGATTAAAAGATGTTGAAGACTATGGTTCAGATTTTAAGCTTGTTGTAGTGATTACAACCACTCGAGAAAGCCCACAATTTTTTGGTTAGTGAGCTTATTTTAATTGTTTTCTATACTGCTTTATAGGTTATAAAAATATAATATTTGTATCTTTCTTTAATCTTCAATCCTTGGTTTGTCATATCCAAAAAATGTGTATTTTGATGTTTGCTATCCGCACGAGCCTCATCTCAAAGCCACCAGAGCATCACTTTCTTCTCACAACAGGAACGGCACCCTTTGGAAACTATATATTTGTTTCCAATATAATGTGTTTTAGTAATGAATTTGATGCATATAACTTAGAAAAAAAATCTGTCGTAAACTTAGGGATGACCATTTTTTACCGGATATCAGTACCATATTGAACACTGATCAAGCAAAATCGGTACCGGTATTCATTTTTAAGGTTTTCGGTTTCGGTACTAGAATGTAAAAAATGCTCTGTCCCAAGCATTCGATATTAAGAAGATTTAATATCAATGAGGTTAGCAAACTCTTAACCGAAACGATCAGCAGGTTTGCATTTCAAATGTTAGTTCTATATATTTTTAGGCAGTGAATTTATTTATAGAAGACATTTAGAATTTTATGAGTAAAATGGATGTGTAAAATTTCAAGTTCTTTTATCTTCTTTGGATGCTATTGTTGAGGTACACAGTTGAAATTACATGAAACTTACATAAATTCATGTATGATATATCAGTTGTGGTTCGTAATAGACGTTATAGTTGAATCTAATATGAGCCGGGACACCCGCCGCAACGCGCGGGCATTCCCACTAGTAAATAAAAAGGGGGATTCATACGCTATCAGCTTATAACCTGAAGTTTTATGCAAGTAATGATAGTTAATGTGTTCATATTTAAATTACGAATGCGTAGGAAAAAGAATTTCATATAACGGATCTATAGAACGAAAGTTATGAAATTTTTAAAGTTAGGATTTTGGTTAAATGTGTAGCTGGGCATCTGCAGCATCAATAACTCAGCTTTTCTGTCGAAAACAGGGGGTCGCGTCGCGCGACACCAACCCAAGGACATCGTCGCGTCACGCGACGTTGGTCGCGGCCCGCGACGGAATTAGGCGACCTTGGTCGCGGCCCGCGAGGGCCCTATCTGCTGCAAATTTGTTGAATTTTGTTTGTTTAAGTTCAAGGGACTTGTTTTAACATGTTTTTAACTCGTCAAAATTAACTTTCATGTTGGTTTTGAATTTAGGTACTTATTGTATGCATTCGGATGATGATCAAGCAAGGAGCAAGAACCGAACACACAATTTTTGAAGCTTCCGCCGTGATATATTTTGTTTTAGTTAATGCGTGTCGTGTAAACATTTGATGTTATATTATGAATGTTCTAAAACTAGTAGGGATGTTAACCGAATATGCTAAATCATGTATGAATGATAACTTTTAAAAGTTTTTGAAAGGTCGCATTTTCATGTAAAATGCGTTGTTTATTAATATAATCTTGATAAATTAAGACGGGTATTACAAGTTGGTAATCGGAGCTCAAGGTTGTTAACAAGGTGTGTTCGGTTCGAAGCTTGATCAAACATCCGATAAGAATTAGTCATTTAGCAGATTTTATTAGAATATTAGAAAAAAGGAATTTGATTTGATGTGCACGGGAAGAGCATGTTAACACACTCAAACCTGGAAAGTGCACTAAACATGAATGGTTTAAGCAAGTGGTGAAGTTGGCTAAACCAAAGCGAATGATGCATATGTTATAAAATGAAATGTTTAATAATTAGCATAAACATTTCAGATTCAAGATGGCCAATGAAGGCAATGATGATACAGTGCCGATAGACACCGAACAGATGAAAGAAATGTCCGGTGTAACCGGGGGAGAATTAGCATCTCAATTAACTGAAGAGATGGAAGCTAAAATTTCCAAGGAAGTTGGAAAGGCAGTAGAAGCCAGTTTACCATAGTTTGTCGAGAGACTACAAACCACAATCCTGCTAGTGGTGGAGGATATGATGACCAAATTAAAAGACAGTCTCTCACAAGAAAAAGATGACGGGGGAGTGTTGGATGTGAACTCAAGTCCCGTAAAGAAATCAAAGCCTAATAAAGCTTCTAAGAAAGGATAAGAAGGGGGTCACCTCAGTGTAAAATATGTGGAAAAACTCACCGGGGCAAATGCTACTTTAGAAACAAACCATGTCCTATTTGTAGAAAAGTGGGACATGTGGTTGCAAATTGCCCGGGGAAGGTGTTAGTGTGTTATAAATGTTATAACCCGGGATATAAAAGGTCTGAATGCTCGGAATTGGTTGGAACCGAAGACACAGTTGACGTAAAGTCTGATACCCTGAAAGAGAAAGCAAGGTCTTCCCACATGACAGCCGTAGAGGCTGAAGCTGAACCTGATGTCGTTTCAGATATGTTTATTATAAATTTAATTTCAGCATAAATTTTATTCAATACGAGTGCGAATAATAGTTGCATAGGGGTATACATGAGTAGTAAAACGAGTGAATTATGTAAAAGAAATATATATATATATATATATGTATATATATATATTTGTGTGTGTGTGTGTGTATAAGAAAATAAACAATGGTGAGCATGTGAAACCGAGGCAAAAATAATCACGATAAATATTGCCGTGGGAAGGAGTGCGTGTACACTCGAACCCGGGAACTTAATAAAGTAAATAAACGATGTATTGGGAAGGAGTGTAATAACACCCGAACTCGGAAAATGCAATAGTAATAGATGACAAGGACAAAGTTATAGACTTGGCCAAACCAAATAAAACACGTTGAAACATCGTTTATATCAATAAACGATGTGGATAAATTCCATACAATGATATGGAATGATAAAATGAAATGAATTGATTATGTTATTATTACAACGGATTAGGGTCAAAAAAATGAGAAATTAAGACTCGGACAGAAATATCCTCGAGAAAGAAGCTAAACGGATAATATATATTATTCGCTGCTGTGAATAATGAAGTATCAATAAATATGGATTTAGAAACTTGGGTATGGGTAACTATCCAAGTACCATGTTATTAATAAAATACTTATGAGGAAGAACGATGATCACATTGATGAGTGTGATTGTATAAAATATTTGTAAAATGAACGTATTAAAAAGTGTTGGAACAAAAACGGGTAAACCCCAAAGGCCGTATAACAATAGCAGTGGTTTTACCAAATAAGGCTTAAGAAATGAACCTTCGGGACATTGATAAAAGAGACGGATCTAAGGGTCACTAACAAAAGAGAGATGGTGTTCGAATTAAATAAGTAAAATGTTTAGTAATAGAGGAAAAATGCAAGTCGGGTAATGGAAGCATATTACATTAAAATAACTAAACGCTAATCTACTTAATGCTATCGCGACTCGAATTACAGGTTATGGATATTGTTTTACGTATGTGTGCTATTACGTGTTACTTGTGTATGTTAATTATGTTAAAGGTGTTAATCACAAATTTATGATTGTTATTGTGTGTTAGTTAAGATTATTTGTGTAATTATGGTTTAAATACTATCACATCGCTTACTCGCAACGCAAAAAACAAAAAGACGGAAACCAACTCGTAGGAGTCCTCCGAACGAAGGACCATCCGATCGGAAGGCCCTCCGATCCGTCACATTACACCGCCTCATCTCCTCTTCTCCTATAAATAGCACCTGTCACATCACTGTTTATGTGATGTGACAGCTCTCGTTCGACCAGCACGTTCCAGCCCTATTTTCTCTCGATTCCTCGCGATTTTTGTAAGTTTCTACCACAAATCTTGTACTTCTATCATCTACACACACTTCTTCATCTTTTTCACCAATAAATCTTAACTTTTCACCATGAAATCGGGAGTTTAGAGGTGTTTTAGGATGATGTCAACATGGGTTCTCAAGAACACCAAAGTGTGACTTCATTTCACCAAGAACAACTCAGATCTAAGTGATTTCTACAATGTTTAAACACTGATTTCTTCTAAATCTAAACATAATCAAAGTGTTTCAAACTTTTCTTCAATAATCACAACTTTTCACTTAAAACCGATAGGATCCGAGCTCATTCAGGCCTTCTACTCATCCTCTAAGTGAAGTGTCGATCTGAGAACGGATTACCACTGAAGAGATGACCGACTTAACGGGTTGAATATGAAACATCATCAAGAACAGTTACTGACCGGGCGGGGTGATTCCCTTCCGAACGGATGACTTGGATTCGATAGGGTATCCGTTGTTTGACACGTAGTCACACCCTCTCGGTTCAAACGCAAAACTTTCTAAACTTAACAAATTTTACAAGTTTCAAAACGAACAGGTTACTGAATGAATCGTCGTCTGATCGGATAGCCATCTGATTGAACGACAATCCGATCGGATAACCTATGATGTTCAGCACTTAAACAAACTTTCAACCCATGAAACCTCCACTCGGATCACCATCCGAGCGGACGGCCATCCGTCCGGATGACCTCCGACCGGACGACCTGAATGACAGGATTACTTCTTGGTTTTTGAAATGCTACAACGAAAACTTCAAAGTTCCATCATACACAAACACATCCATCCCAAATGGACAACCCTCCGAGAGAATGGCCATCCGCCCGGATGACCATCCGTCTGGAAGGTCATCTGATCGGGTGACTATCCGTCCCCACTTCACTTCGACGCACCGTTTTACGCACCTTTCAACGCTCACACTATCGTAATGTGTTCAGGCTAATCCCTCAGCGCTCCCTTCAATCCAAGAGAGTGTTATTTACTAAACACAATCTGTGAGTATACTCGATCCCTTTTTGCTTTAAGCACTTTTGGGTGTTACATATGTTACTTATGTCAAATCACATCGAACACACAACGCAACACTCTTTTTACGCTAACCGCTCTCGCATGTTATAAGTGTTATTCGATGAATGCTTGTATGTTATGTTTACACAGTGATTATTGCCTGACAACTTAGCAACGATAGTACTATAGTTTGGACTCAGCACCTGTCGTGGACAGGGGTTGTTAAGGGTATTACTTCTTGTGTCACAGTGGTGATACGTGTTGCGCATTCTACAACTCGCAGTCATGTCTGTGCATATTTCATTGTCGATAACCTACTTGCTTCGCATTACTACGTGTTACATGCTGGTTATGCGTAAACCGCTTTCGCTACTATTATACTATTAAACTTGTATACTCACCTTTACACTATGTGTATTGACTTTTACTTTAACGTATGTGACATGTGTTTAGGGGGGTCTAGAAACCCACGAATAATTTAATCTGAGTTGTCGAACAATTTATTGTCTTTGAGAACAATATGTCTGTAATAACTATTTTTATTTGATATGTTATGGTATGGGACGTAATGTTAAATTACTGGTAAATTTTAGTTGTTATGGATTCTCCTAGACATTGTGTTCGCTCAGTGCCGCACCCCGATGATTCCGCCATCGGTTGGGGTGTGACAGATTGGTATCAGAGGCTTAACTATAGGAAATTAGGCAAGACACGACCTAGTCCGGGTCGGTGTCTTAAGAATTGACCTAGTCTGTAGTCTAAGTACCAACAGACCGACTTACGCAAACCCGGTAGGGGCTTTGTACGAGCTTATTTGATACTCTCACACGAACTCGCGGAAACTACGCAGCTTTTCCTAAAAGCTGGCAAAACACACACAACTTTTCAAAAATAAACGAACGATTAGGTCGATATTAAGTGTGAAAGCCGCAAACTCTCGACTGGATCATTCGTTCGACGCACACATTTACTACAAACACGAGGATTTGCGTTGAATCAGGAGTGAAATCCGTACTTCGACACAAATTCTCCATCTATACCTCGTGATTCAATCACACAAACAGGGATGCAGTCGCTAACTTAGGGGTGAAACACGAATCTTGGTGACTTATTCCGCTCTATATTCGGTTTTACAACACCCTCACCAAAGTCTCAATGGATTCCAATGACTCGAGTCATGTAAATAGGCCGAAAAGATGCGTGCCATTCACCGTATGCCGGTAAGAGAACACAGTCTGTAGGCCGAAGCGCGTACTTGACGTCCTTGAGAATAGTCGAAACGCTTTGGGTAGTCAATGTCACGCACCCAGACACTCCAATCGCTGATTTTATGTGTTTTGATTCTGAGCTGACAACCGCTGACTCTGTGGAATTGATTTTATGTGTTTTATGTGATTATATAGGTTTACTTGTTAGCATTTTGAGATAAACAGTGTTGTGCTCTATACTAATGGTTTCGATTCCACGTTTTCTCGCTCCGCAAAACACACACAACTCGCACCATGCTAACAAATCGCAGACTTTCGCATGCCATGTTACTCGCTACTCGCACTCGCGACCCTCGAATAGTGCACTTGAAAGATAGGAAAATACGTGCAAAATATAGTTGATTGTGTGCTCTACGTGTTTATATGCTCTACGTGTTTATGTACTCTATATGTTTACGTGTTTATGTGCTTATGTGGATTACGTGATTACGTGCCAACGTGTCCCTGAGATTTATATGTATAAGAGTAGCGCGTGGTGATATGCTAGACTATACTCGACTTAACTGCGTCTGAGTCCTGAGACGATGTCTGTTGCAGACAATGTCGTCATACGGATCTCACGCCTCTCGCTCCATTCGCCGCAACCACGCTGACAAACTCATCGCCAAGCAGATGGCCAAAGTCATTCCGCAAATTGTCAGCGAACTCAACGAGAACGCTAGCAAGTCCTCTGAGGAATCAATGACTGACTCTCCTAAAGCTACTTTTAGCTTCAAGCAGTTTAAAGCCTGCGGCCCCAAAGAGTTCACCAGTGAAGATGGGCCCAGTGCCATGTTTCAATGGTTCGACTCAGTTGAAGTCACTCTGTGCCAAAGCGGCTGTCCTGATAACCTTCGCACTGTCAACGCGACTGGCGTTTTCCAGTCCAGGGCTCTGGAGTGGTGGACCGTCAAAAGGAACAGGCGAGGTAACGACGCAGCCTATGGGCTTACTTGGGAAGAGTTGAAAGAAATCATGATGAAGGAATTCTGCCCTCTCCATGAGCTTCAGAAGCTGGAAGACGAGTTTTGGAACATTAAGCAGGAAGGTGGCGACAACGCTGGTCTTACTGCGTGCTTTAAGCAGCTAAGCATAATCTGTCCTGGTCAAGTCTCTACTCCTGACGTCACCATCAAGAAATACATCCGTGCTTTACCGGATTGTGTTGCTGACTTTGTGCAAGCCACCAAGACTACAACAATTGAAGAGACTTATCTACTCGCTGCAGAAATCAATGACAAGCGAGTCAGGGCTGGTTACTTCGATAAAACCACCAAAAGTCTTCATCACGTTACCGCTGCTCCCACCGCTGAAACTGCCGCACCGCAAGGGTCAAAGTCTTCACGTCGCAAACGTAAGAACAAAAATAGCAACAAGAACTGTGCTGTCACCAACGCTCCTCTCACCGCCACTCCACTCATTGCAGTCCCTGCTCAACAGCAGAACCAGAACTGCCAAGTAGCGGCACCTACGACCAATGCGCCTCCCGCAAAACGTGGATATATTGGTCTGCACCCTCTCTGCCCTACCTGTACTTATCATCATCCTGCTGGGATCGCATGTCGATTTTGTGTGCACTGCAACCTGTACGGCCACTTTACTGCCAACTGCCGTACTGGTCCTCGTCACACTTAAATCCAAGTTCCTGCTCCACCAGCTCTACTTCCCGCTCCACAAAGACAACAAGCAGCTCCTGCTCCCGCTGCTCACGCAAGAGCCTACTATGCGTGTGGTGATCCAAACCACTTCGCGAATGTCTGCCCAAACAGAGTGGTAAAGCAAGAGCCACAGCAGCAACCAGCGCAGCAACAACATCAACTACAGCAACAGCCAGCTCAGCAAGCCGCCCGTGGGCGAGTCTTCAACATCAGCGCTCTCCAGGCTCAAGCAGACAACAACGTGGTTAATGGTACGTTCCTTGTAAATGGTATATATGCTTCGTGTTTATTTGATACTGGAGCCGATAACTGTTTTGTATCGTTCGAATTCGAAAGACTTCTAAACCGTAAACGCGTTAACCTCCCATCACCCTTCGACGTAGAAGTTACCACTGGAAGAACCGTCACTGTTAGTTCCGTTCTACATGATTGTACTCTTGAACTCAACAGTCACGTTTTCCCGATCAACCTTATTCCGATGCAGCGTGGTAGTTTTGACGTCATAGTAGGCATGGATTTTCTTCGTGAAAATCATGCCGAAATTGTGTGCTTCGATAAGGATTCGCTTTTCTCTCTCAAACGGTGACCAATTGAGTGTCTATGGAGAAGTTGCTTCAAAGAGACTGCAACTCATGTCGTGTGTTCAAGCAGGCAAGTAAGGAATACCAAGCTTTCTTGGCACACATCGTAGTAGCAGAGAAGGAAACGAAAGAGAAGGCAATGGAAAAGGTGCTTGTAGTTCATGATTTTCCTTTGGTCTTTCCTGACGATTTACCTGGTCTACCGCCATCTCGTGATATCGATTTCCGTATTGACCTCATTCCTGGAGCAAATCCTGTTGCTAAAGCACCTTATCGACTCGCTCCATCTGAAATGCGCGAACTCTCGTGTCAACTCCAGGAATTGCTTGACAAAGGCTTTATTCGCCCTAGCACCTCTCCTTGGGGCGCACCTGTTCTTTTTGTCAAAAAGAAGGACGGATCGTTCCAGATGTGCATCGATTATAGGGAAATGAATAAGCTTACCATCAAGAATCGTTATCCTTTGCCTCGAATTGATGATTTGTTTGACCAATTGCAAGGTGCTACATGTTTCTTGAAGATCGAACTACGCTCCGGCTATCACCAGTTACGAATTCAGGAGGAGGATATACCGAAAACCGCCTTTCGAACCCGATACGGACACTACGAGTTCGTTGTTATGGCTTTTGTCTAACTAACGTGCCCGCAATTTTCATGGATCTAATGAACCGCGTGTGTAAACCCTATCTCGACCGCTTCGTCATCGTGTTCATCAATGATATCCTGATCTATTTAAAATCGAAAGCCGAGCACGCGTAGCATCTACGTTTGGTTCTCGAACTACTCCAAGGGTATCGACTCTATGCCAAATTCTCCAAGTGTGAATTCTGGCTAGAGGAGGTTTAATTCCTCAGTCACATTGTCAATAGTCAAGGTATTCATGTTGACCCCGCAAAGATTGAAGCCGTTAAGAGTTGGGTTACACCAAAATCACCATCAGATGTCCGTTCATTCCTCGGATTGGTGGGCTATTACCGTCGATTCATAGCCGACTTCTCGAAGATCGCTGTTCCGCTTACTTCTCTCACGCAAAAAGACAAGCCTTTTGTTTGGGGAACCGAACAAGAGGAAGCCTTTCAAACTCTCAAGAATATGCTCTGCAATGCTCCTGTTCTCGTTTTACCCAACGGAAACGATGACTTTGTAGTCTATTGCGATGCCTCTAACCTCAGTCTCGGTTGTGTTCTCATGCAACGGGACAAGGTTATCGCATACGCATCTCGATAACTCAAGATCCACGAGAAGAACTATACAACCCACGATCTCGAGCTTGGCGCAGTTGTTTTTGCGTTAAAGATTTGGCGACACTACCTATACGGTACTCAGTGTACGATCTTCACTGATCATAAGAGCCTACAACACATCTTGAGCCAAAAGGAACTGAATATGCGCCAACGCCGATGGGTTGAACTTCTCAATGATTACGACTGTGAGATTCGTTACCACCCTGGCAAAGCGAATGTCGTTGCCGATGCTCTCAGTTGACGAAGCTATTTGCATAGCATTCGTAATACTCAAGCCCAGCACAATCTCGAAGCTCTAATTCGCGACGCCCAACATGCTTGTTTTACCGAATGCACCTTGAAGAAGGAAAGAATTATCAACAACGGGGAACGGCTAGTGAATAAATCGAATGGTATATTCCACTATCTGGACCGAATTTGGATTCCCAAGCGCACTAATCTACGGGAGATCTGCTAAACGAAGCCCACAAATCTCGATATTCTATTCATCCTGGTGCCGATAAGATGTACCAGGACCTTCGCTACAAGTACTGGTGGCCGGGTATGAAGAAAGATATCACTGTCTATGTTTCGAAGTGCCTGACTTGTTCAAAAGTCAAGGCCGAGCATCAACGCCCCTCTGGCTTGCTCGTACAACCCGAGATCCCTATGTGGAAATGGGAGAGTATAGCCAAGGATTTCATAACGAAACTTCCACGCAGGCCGTCAGGTCACGATAGCATCTGGGTTATCGTTGATCGTCTCACTAAATCGGCTCACTTCTTGCCGATACGAGAAGAATTTAAGGTAGAACGATTGGCATTAATCTACACTGACGAAGTTATCTGTCGACACGGGACACCTCGTGATATCATTTCTGACCGCGATGGTCAATTTACCTCGCACCTTTGGGAGACGTTTCAATCTGCTCTCAGTACTACTCTTAATCTTAGTACTGCTTTCCACCCCCAAACCGACGGTCAGACTGAACGCACGATTTGTACCCTCGAAGACATGCTTCGCTCGTGTGTCATAGATTTCGGTGGTAATTGGGATACGCATTTACCCTTAGTCGAATTCTCGTATAATAACAGTTACCACTCTAGCATTCAAATGGCACCATTTGAGGCATTATATGGAAGAAAATGTCGATCGCCTGTTGTATGGCACGAGATCGGAGATGCACAAATTACCGGTCCTAAATTACTGCAAGAAACGACTGACAAAATCCTCCAAATCCCAGATAATCTCTTGAAAGCTCGGAGTCGCCAAAAGAGTTACGCCGATAGACCCCGCAAGCCCCTTGAATTTGATGTTGGCGATCACGTACTCCTAAAGGTTTCATCTTGGAAGGGGGTGATCAGATTCGGCAAGAAAGTAAAGCTCGCGCCTCGATATGTTGGACCCTTTAAAATCCTAGAAAGGATTGGCAAGGTGGCCTACAGACTCGAACTACCGGAGGAACTCAGCATCGTTCACCCGACTTTCCATGTCTCGAACCTCAGAAAGTGCCTAGCCGAGCAGAATTTACAAGTGCCACTTGAGGATCTACAAGTGGACGAAACATTACACTTCATGGAAAAGCCAGTCGAGATCATGGACCGAGAGACCAAAACACTTCAACGCTCACGCATTCCTATAGTGAAAGTTCGCTGGGAAGGTAAACGCGGCGCCGAGTTCACCTGGGAACTCGAAAGTGACATGAAGGCTAAATATCCATAGCTATTTGTTACGCATGAGCCTTAAATTTCGGGACAAAATTTCCTAAAGTAGGGGAGCCTGTAACAACCCGACTTTTATAGTCAAAGTCAAAGTCAAAGTCAAAGGAAGAAAAGATTGCCAATCCGATATGTCATTCCTTGCTTAATAATCTCTTGTACTCTCAAAACCTCGATAAATCGATACTTTAATTTACGCTTGTTAGTTGTATTATGTGAAGTAACAATGCGATAAAGATAACTAAATGCTAATCTACTTAACGCTATCACATCGCTATCGCTATCGCGTCGCGACTCGAATTACAGGTTATGGATATTGTTTTACGTATGTGTGCTATTACGTGTTACTTGTGTACGTTAGTTATGTTAAAGGTGTTAATCACAAACGCAACTCCAACATAACGCAGTCTCATCGCAATCGCAACACAAAACGCCATATGGGTATTATTTAGGTTTATGACTGTTATTGTGTGTTAGTTAAGATTATTTGTGTAATTATGCTTTAAATACTATCACATCGCTTACTCGCAACGCACAAAATGAAAAGACAGAAACCAACTCGCAGGATTCCTCCGAACGAAGGACCATCCGACCGGATGACCATCCAATCGGATGGCCATCCGACCGGATGACCATCGATGGCCATCCGATCGGATAGCCATCCGATCAGAAGGCAAGGCCCTCCGATCCGTCACATTACACTGCCTCATCTCCTCTTCTCCTATAAATAGCACCTGTCACATCACTGTTCATGTGATGTGACAGCTCTCGTTTGACCAGCACGTTCCAGCCCTATTTTCTCTCGATTCCTCGCGATTTTTGTAAGTTTCTACCACAAATCTTGTACTTCTATCATCTACACACTCTTCTTCATCTTTTTCACCAACAAATCTTAACTTTTCACCATGAAATCAGGAGATTTGGGGTGTTTCAGGATAATGTCAACATGGGTTCTCAAGAACACCAAAGTGTGACTTCATTTCACCAAGAACAACTCAGATCTAAGTGATTTCTACAATGTTTAAACACTGATTTCTTCTAAATCTAAACATAATCAAAGTGTTTCAAACTTTTCTTCAATAATCTCAACTTTTCACTTAAAACCGATAGGATCCGAGCTCATTCAGGCCTTCTACTCATCCTCTAAGTGAAGTGTCGGTCTGAGAAAGGATTACCACTGAATAGATGACCGACTTAACGGGTTGAATATGAAACACCATCAAGAACAGTTACTGACCGAGCGGGGTGATTCCCATCCGATCGGATGACTTGGATTCGATGGGGTATCCGTTGTTTGACAAGTAGTCACACCGTCTCGGTTCAAACGCAAAACTTTCTAAACTTAACAAATTTTACAAGTTTCAAAACGAAGAGGTTACTGAACGAATCACCGTCAGATCAGATAGCCATCTGATCGCACGACAATCCGACCGGATGACCTATGATGTTTAGCACTTAAACAAACTTTCAACCCATGAAACCTCCACTCAGATCACCATCCGAGCGGACGGCCATCGTCCGGATGACCGTCCGACCGGACGACCTGAATGATAGAATTACTTCTTGGTTTTTGAAATGCTACAACGAAAAATTCAAAGTTCCATCATACACAAACACATCCATCCCAAACGGACAACCCTCCGAGCGAATGGCCATCCGCCCGGATGACCATCCGTCCGGAAGGTCATCCGATCGGGAGACTATCCATCCCCACTTCACTTCGACGCACCATTTTACACACCGTTCAACGCTCACACTATCGTACTGTGTTCAGGCTAATCCCTCAGCACTCCCTTCAATCCAATAGAGTGTTATTTACTAAACACAATCTATGACTATACTCGATCCCTTTTTGCTTTAAGCACTTTTGGGTGTTACATACGTTACTTATATCAAATCACATCGAACACACAACACAACACTCTTTATACGCTAACCGCTCTCGCATGTTATACGTGTTATTCGATGAATGCTTGTATGTTATGTTTTCATAGTGATTGTTGCCTGACACCTTAGCAACGATAGTACTATAGTTTGGACTCAGCACCTGTCGTGGATAGGGGTTGGTAAGGGTATTACTTCATGTGTCACATGGTGATATGTGTTGCGCATTCTACAACTCGCAGTCATGTATGTGAATATTTCATTGTCGATAACCTACTTGCTTCGCATTACTACGTGTTACATGCTGGTTATGCGTAAACCGTTTTCGCTACTATTATACTATTAAACTTGTATACTCACCTTTACACTATGTGTATTGACTTTTACTTTAACATATGTGACAGGTGTTTAGGATGCTTTTGCTTGCTAGCTGCTATGGAATCAAGTTTAGGGGGGGTCTAGAAACCAATGAATAATTTAATCTGAGTTGTCGAACAATTTATTGTCTTTGAGAACAATATGTTTGTAATAACTGTTTTTATTTGATATGTTATGGTATGGGACGTAACGTTAAATATCTGGTAAATTTTAGTTGTTATGGATTCTCCTGGACAATCTGTTCGCTCAGTGCCGCACCCCGATGATCCCGCCATCGGTTGGGGTGTGACAAAAAGACGATAAGATTTCGCAAACCGAAAATTTTGATAGTTATGTTTAACTATTTCAATATTGAACAAATCGAATAAAGTATAATGCTCGGTAGTGCAAATAAGCGCAAACCATTAGTGGGAGCACAAATTATTAATAAACCTATGCGATGGGTAGCGAGAGTGTATAAAAAGGGAAATGCAAACCAGACAACGGAAGCATTAAAACATTAAGGTAAAAGAACCCGGGTAACGGGTTGTAAACAAATAAATGTGTGAACCGGATGATGGTGAGTGGAAAACAAACCGACGCGTAAATAACGTAGGAAGTTATAGAGTCGGAAGATTAGTCCAAAAAAAAGAAAAGAAAACGGGTGTAGCCTGAGACTGCGGCCAAATCAATCAAATTCAAAAAATGAAAACGAACGAAATTTAGGCTTAAAAAGGGTGCCTTGACACCAAAAATGTGCTTTTAAGAACGAAATGACACGAGTAAAAGATGATCTGTGGGATCATCATAACCCTCGGGATGATAAACAATGTAAGGGTTTAAGGGACTAAATAACCCTCGCGTCAGCAATAGAAAGAAATAAACTATAGTGGCCTCACCAAAAAGGGTGAAAGCCTAAAGAAATAGCCTACGAGGCTAAGTAAAAGAACCAACGAGTCACTTGGGTAAAGCGTGGGAACTAGATATGATTCCCCGCATAAAACAATAACAAAAAAGGATAACTCTTGTCGTCAAATTCTCGACATGATTAGTTGACATGTGTTAAAGAGAAAAACGTTAAACTAAAATTTAGTTTTAGTAAGAAACAACGTTTAACAAATATGCAGATTATGAGACAAGATAGAAAAATGGTTATTAATAAAGAATATAGGTCTTAACACCGATAGGTGCAAGACGATACGTTAAAAAGAAGATTTTGATAATGAAAAGTTTATAAAAATTTAAACACGATGTGATGCGATGCAATCATGGTCACAAAAGTGATATAGAATATAATCATGTTGTAGCACGAGTTACGGGATAGGAGACCATAAACTCACGTAAGTCCGAATATGGCAAATGGGTAGACCCAAAATAGTGTTGTGATTTATATAAAACACTTGTCAATATAGGGTAGTATGGAATAAACATATTGACGATCTCATACTATTGAGTGGTCAAGTGGCAATTGGGACAAACAGGTGGCAGGATAAGAAGTACAAGACACAAATTAAGTCCGTGAAGACATACACGTGGAAGACGCATGCGTCGAGGCAAATGATAACTTTTGACTAAAAGAAATAACGTTTTAAAGACGAAACTAAATTAGTTTGGTCCAAACCAAAGAATTACTTAAAGAAGGTTTTGGGGACGAAACCACTTTAAGGGGGGTAGAATTGTAACACCCCAAAAATATAGAAATTAATATTTATTACATATGGTACACCCGAAAATATTAGAAATTGATATTTGTTTACATATGGTATATATATATATCTATATTGGTTCTACCGAATAATAATGTAACTAGGATTTACTGACCTAGTTAATCATAAATTGCTAAACAATAAGGAAGCTTGAAGTAAATTGGCCCAATTATAAACCTATAAATGTTGAGGGACTAAACATGGGAAAATGGGATAAAGTTTTTAATTAAAACAAATAACAAACAAAACACACACACATACGTGTGTGTGTCTGGCGATTTCATTAGGAGCCAAAAAGGGAGTTCTTGTTCAAAACCCTAACCACAAGAAACTCAACAAATCAAGAGCAATCAAGCTAAAAAAAATGGGGCTTTAACTAAAATCGTGATCACCTAAGGTAGGAGATCACAAGGTATGTTGAATTTTGATGTTTGGTGATATTTTGAAGTTGTCATAATCATGCATGAATGAAATTCCTGTGTGAATCTTGAATGTTATAGTCGAATTGATGTAAGTATAAGTCTAGGAACAAACCCTAGATGCAAACTCGTTGAAATTGTTCCATAAACTAGTAATTTGTGAATTAATCAAGTATGAACTAAGTGGGTTTTGTGATAACATGATGAACACATGTAATTTAATGTTAAATAGTGAAAATGGAGGTTATGATGCAAGTTATAGATTAAGTTCATGAACACTAGACATAAGGTCTTGTTTTTGATGATTGAAAACTTGGTTAAAAGCTAGTCATGAACTAGATAAAAGGTGTATAAAAATTATGCCCGCAAGGTGTTTGTTAAAATGCCTAAATGAATGTCAATATGTCAATATGTCAAAATTATGAAAGAAACACGTAATTGGCAAAATTGATGAATTACGTGTAATATGTAATAATAAGAGTTCTAAACAAGTCTTTGATTGAACTCTATAGGCAAAGGAATTGAATCTTCAATCGGACGAGCCGGAGTTGATACGCGCTTGAAGGAAAAGCACTAAAGGTACGTATTTTTCAGTTTCGTTACATTATGCATAAACAATAGTCTTAGAAATGTTAATGGGATTGTAGTGTCAAATGCGAGTTTGGTATGTCATTGAAGTGACGAAATTCACTCGACAAACCGAACGGGTCAAAATAAACGGCAAGTGTATGTTTGGTAAATCAATGAAGTGACGAAGTTCACTCAACAAACCAAACGGGTCAAAATGAATGGCTAAGGTATGTTTGGTAAGTCAATGAAGTGACGAAGCTCACTCGACAAACCAAATGGGTCAAAATAGTTAATTAGATATGTTTGTTGATAATATTGTTTAATTAGTCATGTTTGGAATGTAAATAAAGTGATGTAACTCACTAGATAAAGAAACGGGTTAAAATATTGGTTGGAATAAGTTTGGTATGTTGATAAAATGGTGAATTCCATTAGACAACCAAACGGGTCAAATAATGGTCGAAATGGTAGTGTTCGAAGTGACTTAAACGTCACTCGATAAAATTTGAGTTATAAAAGCGTAAACCTTTGAATGGAAGTGATACGCTAAGGTTGACAAGCCCGGGAATGGGTAATTATGGTTAGAAACCAATGTTGATGAATTATGCAAGTACGTAACTATGGTTTCGTAAAATTTATGTTTGAATATTGATTATAGTGGGTTAACATGAATTAGTGTTATAAATGAATGTGATATGTCGTTGAAATGACGAAGTTCATTAACAAACAAAACAGGCCAAAGGATTGGTTAGAGTGGGTTTGGTATGCCGTTGAAATGGTGGTTTCCGTTAGTCATCCAACCGGGTCAAACAATGGTTAGGTGGGTAGCATTAAAGTGAATTGAATGTCACTTGTTGATTTTGGACTATGAAAGCGTAAAACCATGGAATGGTGATGATACGCCGAAGTTCGCAAGCCCGGGGATGGGTAATTACATCTAGAAACCACAATTGTTGAATAATGTGAAGTTTGATATATAACTAGACGGGTCAAATAAATAAAAAGGGGGATTCATAGGCTATCAGCTTATAACCCAAAGTTTTATGCAAGTAATGATAATTAATGTGTTCGTATTTAAATTACGAACGCGTAGGAAAAAGAATTTCGTAAAACGGATCTATAGAACGAAAGTTATGAAATTTTTAAAGATAGGATTTTGGTTAAATGTGTAGCTGGGCATCTGCAGCATCAATAACCCAGCTTTTCTTTCGAAAACAGGGGGTCGCGTCGCGCGACACCAACCCAAGGACATCGTCGCGTCACACGACATTGGTCGCGGCCCGCGACCGAATTAGGCGACCTTGGTCGCGGCCCGCGAGGGCCCTATCTGCTGCAAATTTGTTGAATTTTGTTTGTTTAAGTTCAAGGGACTTGTTTTAACATGTTTTTAACTCATCAAAACTAACTTTCGTGCTGGTTTTGAATTTAGGTACTTATTGTATGCATTTGGATGATGATCAAGCAAGGAGCAAGAACCGAACACCCAACTTTTGAAGCTTCCGCCTTGATATATTTTGTTTTAATTAATGCGTGTCGTGTAAACATTTGATGTTATATTATGAATGTTTTAAAACTAGTATGGATGTTAACCGAATATGCTAAATCATGTATGAATGATAACTTTTAAAAGTTTTTGAAAGGTCTCATTTTCATGTAAAATGCATTGTTTATTAATATAATCTTGATAAATTAAGACGGGTATTACATTATGTATGCTACTTATTGCAAAGTGTGTTCTTTGTCTTTAATAAGTACACTAAATGTACTCTATTTTTGTCCTTTGTCTTTAATAAGTACACTAAATGTACTCTATGTTTACAAACCCTTGCATGTTATGTCATTTGACCTTAACTCAGTTAATTTTCATAGTTAAGTCTGACCAATTGGAGCCCACATAGGGGTACTTTAGTCATTTTACCTTAAATATTAAAAAATAGTCATAAAAAATAATAAATACATTAATTATGTTTAAAAAAGATTATACATTTGTACATATGTACACACATAATTCTCTCTCTGTATCTAAATTCTATCTCTTTAACTTCACTTCCACCCCCACCTACTCCCACCGGCCACCACCACAACCACCGTCACCAACACCCACCTGCCACCACACCCCACCTGCAACCACTAACACTACCCTCCACCTGCCACCACCCCCACCTACTCCCAACAACTAAATCCAATCATCTCCAACATTCGCAGTGGCTAATGGAGCTCTTCGCATATGTTTAAAAACCACTAGACCACTAAACAACCTCTTCCCTAACCTTAATACCCTAGCCCCAAAAACCCTAGTAGTCCTCCTCATCTCCACCGACAGCATCGGCACCGGCACCGTCTGTACTCTCTTCCGATGAGTCCTCACCACCTCCTGCAACCGTTCCCCCTAACTCCCGTCACTATCTCACAATTTTCAACACCGATGACGTCAATTTGAAACCCTAACCCTAATTCCCTAACAACAGCTAAAAATTACACATCTACATACACTTGTACACACATATAATCAATAATCGATACAGAATTACAAGATAGTACGGTCATATACTCGAATTAAATCTGGATTGTTCTAGAAACACACTTTTCGTTATTTAAAAAGCAAAAGTCTTCGATATGTTATGACATACATGTGTGTATGTTATATGTATGTACCTGGTGACATCAGACGGTGGCGGTGGTGATGGTGGTGGTCGTTACGGTGAGTGATGACGGTGAAGTGGTGGTGGCCGTTGGATTTGGAACCCTAGGTTAACTGCCGGTGGGGGTGGTGGCAGGTGGATGGTGGTTGTGGCCGATAGGAGTAGGTGGGGGTGAAAGGAAAGTTAGAGAGAGAGAAAGATAGAATTAAGATACAAAGAGAGAATTATGTGTGTATATAATTAATGTATAATCTTTTTTAAACATAATTAATGTATTTATTATTTTGTATGATTATTTATTTTAATATATAAGGTAAAATTACTAATGTACCCCTATGTGGGGTCTAATAGGTCAGACTTAAAAAATTAACTGAGTTAGGGTAAAAAAGACATAACGTGTAAAGGTTTGTAAACATAGAATACGTTTACTGTACTTATTCAAGACAAAGAACACAGTTTGCAGTAACTAATATAAATAAATGATTTTTTTATATTTGTCATAGAATATTTTAATTTTGTACGGCTAGTAGGAGGGAGTATCACACTTCGGGGGTGTTTGGGTTAGCTTATTTTGGAGCAACTTATGATTTATTGACTTATAAAATAAAGTTAATAAGTTGTTTTTTGAGTGTTTAGGTTTAGCTTATTTTAGAGGGTTTTGTGTGTTTGAGACTTATGACTTAAATAAGTAATAAGTTATTTTGAGAAGAAATCCCAAACACCTCCTATATTGATTTACCTGAAGAGCTCATCGCCGGAAAGTGTACGACGGACACACACACCACCGTCAAACACCGAAATGACGTCGCGGACGCTCCGGCAGAGCGGAACCGCTGCAAGTATCGATCTCATCGGCGAAGACCTTCTTCACAACATCGTCGGTAGACTTCCGGCAACCTCTTTCGCCTCCGCCGCTTGCGTCAGCCGCTTTTGGAATCTCGTTTGCGATCGCGTCCTTTGTCGTCCCAAGCTCTCCTCCGCATGCTCCCTCAATCCTTCTCTAGAGGTAACTTCTAGTAAACCCTAACTTTTACATGAATCATAAATTATACTCGAATTCGTGTTATTATGCCCTAATTTATCACAGGTTGCTGTAGAAGGAGTGGTGAATAAAGTATTATCGGAGCCGATTCGTCCTCACTTTGCCATTGCTTCTCTTGTTGGTTCATTCGAAAATTATGAAGCTGAGGACGCTTTGGAAAAGGCTCGTGACCTTGTATGTTGTTTATACTTCAAATTTGATTATGATTTATTATAAATGAATTATTAATAAGTTGCTTATTTTATGAATGACTTGCAGATTACTGCAGCGGTAGGAACTCATGTTCCAGTCATTACTCATTGTTCCCTGGGAATAATCTCTGATGAATCCCAAGAGGTTTTGAACTTTTGATTGCCGAGCTACCACTTGTTATTATTCTTTGCTGTTAACCAAGTAATGAAACGGATGTTTTCAATGAACGGAATTCTAACTAACCCTAAACGTGGAAAAAATCTATTGGTTAAAAGAACAAGGCATAATGTAAGGGATGGATCACCAGTTTCGAACAAGAAGATTTAAACATAATAGCAAATCGTGTCTTAGCAGGTTTAACAGGTATCTGATAACGCGAACAACAAAAATTTTAAACATGAATACGACTCGTTTAACTACTTTATATCCAATGTTTATAAGGCAGATGTGTATTTTATGCACCTAGAAGGAGAAATAATGGATCCTAACTTTCAAATTTTGATTATTTTTAAAAATGTAAAAAATCACATGGTGTACTTTTCTGTTATCGTGTCTTAGCAGGTTACCTACAGGTTACCTATTGCCAGCCCTGCATATAGGATTTTTAACCCGAATGTGCTGATACAGGGGAAGAGTTACAAAATCATGTTGACTGTTGGATTTCTACCGGGGATGAAAGTCACAGCAATCCCGCTTTTACAGCAAATCGAGGTAATTTCGTCATGCAAATTAGTTCCTAGATTTTGACATTCTTTTTGGAGACTACTGGTTGGTAGCATATGTATAGTGCTTGAGGACCTGTATAAACTAGTAGATCAATTTATGTTAGTGATTGTGCATTAGCCAACTAAATCATAGGAAAAGTCATCGTATAGTTTCAGTTAAAGATTATATCTTATGGTATAACCACATGGAAACGTATATGTAGCAACTACTCTTTTTTTTGTTTTAGTTGTTTTGTTTAAACTTTGTTCTTTATAAGTTTGTGTATCCATGTATCAGGAACCAGAAACTCTCATGTTTGACAAATTCGTAACAGACATAAGGGAGTTCTCAACTTCGGTTTCAGGGTGTAACTCCCCTGCTGCCATAATAATGTTCGGTGTAAGTCTTTCCTCATGTTATTTGTGCATATATTATTAATAAATAATAATAAACAAGATCGCATTCTTGTTTACAGGACCGGTACCATGATGGCATAATCAATGTTGTGGAAAAGATGGGTTAGCGTTGCTTCATAAACACCTCACTTTGTTATGCTCACTTAACTTTATGCAAAAAAAAAAAATTCGTTTTTGTAGATTATGCCATGTCACCAAAAACCGTCATTGTTGGTGATCCTTTGTCTCGGTTCCAATATACCAAAGATCCTCATGATGTATATGCTGCTGTTGCCTTGGTATTTGGGGTGGAAAGGAATAAACCTCCTGGTAACATCCGAATCCACTTTCGTTGATATATATATATATATATATATATATATATATATATATATATATATATATATTATGTTTTATCATATTCTTATTGTTTCTTTCTTATTTTCCTATCTCTGCTGATCTGCATTTAAGATCAATTTTCTTTTAGTAATTTAATATTTCCTGTTGCATTTAAAGATTGGTTCCGTCCAGTTATGAGAGGTTCTTAATATTTTTTGAGCAGGTATAGGAGAAACCCAGTTTCATGCGGTATTAGCAAGTAGATTGTCACCTGTAGGCCCCACATACAAGGTATCATTTGTTAACAAGGCAGCATTTGTTAGAAAGAATTCGACTTGGATTGCTGCAAGAAGAGAAGGGTCACATGAGAATATTGATGGTGAAACCCTTTTGAATCAAGTTTATGATGCAGTATGTCATTCTTTATCTTTAGTAAATCCTCAAAGACAATTTCATTATAACTAATAATCTAATATATTAGGGGCAGTTTGAAATATGACCAAACTATGTTAGTATGTTAGATATTCTTGCAATTTACCTTCCCTTTTCTCCAAGGTCTTCAGACATTTAATTGTTTAGAAATAATGACAGCTAGGAAAGCGTATTCCTCGTCGTCATTTGTACATTGCGGTTACAAAAAAAAGAAAATGCTCCTTTGGTCAAGAAGAGGTCGGATGTATGACGTCTCTTACATTCCATAGATTGAATAGGTAAGATACTTTGAGCGATTGCTTATATTATAATTTATAATTATAATTCGGAAGTCAAATTATCATAGTTCACAACTTGCCTTAGTCAACCTCTGCATATCATTAGCAGGAAGTCGTCTTAGTGTTTCAAAATACTAAAGATACACTTCTGGTAATTTTTTTACCCATTTGACCCATTCTCATTTTTGCTATATCATCTTCATTCAGGACTTGCCAGGAGTATCTTGATGTTTTTGGTGTGGACATCAAAACCGGAGATACATTCCGTTTTTATCACCCATGTGACGCTGGTCTATCTTCTGTCAGTGCTGTCTCTAGCCATTTAAGATCTTTCAATCAAAGGGGCAACAACACCACTGGTGATGATAAGCACGAGGTGTTTGGCGGCCTTATATTCACTTGTTGTGGTGAGAATTTCTTTGACCAATCAAACATTGACAGCTCCCCCTTTTTGGACAACTTTCCCGGTGTGACACTTGGAGGGACACTTTGTCGCCAGGTGATTGGACGTGGTGTTTTAACCCCGTATCCTAAAGAATCTCAAGGACAAAAGGCGGTGCGAAGTTGCGTGCATCCTGGTAGTATTGTCTACTTAATCATGTCTTACACCCCATGAAAATTAATGTGGTTCTAGTGTTGCGAATTGGCCGGAAAGAATAATGTGGTTCTAGTGTTGCGAATTGGCCGGAAAGAAAGGATACACATTCCATTTACCTATATGAAGGTGTTTTTTTCAAGTTGCTTGAATATATGTATTGTGGGAGGATGTTATCGAGTGTTTATGTCATGGTTTAGTAGTTGTTTTATGTCCTACGATCGCGTGTTAACATGTAATTTCTTCCTTGTAAAATGTCAACTTCTTTTTTTTAGCATGGCCAACAGAATCAATCCCGAGCATTTTTGGGGCACCCACTGGACCAACCGGAGTACTTCGAGAGTAACCCGAGTCTACCACCAATTCCGGGGAAAACCCGGTAACCCACCCGCCCGTAGGCACGACGGTGAAATTACTGGTAAAACCCATTTGGCTCAAGGATCGAACCCAAGTTTCCCTAAGTCTCCTATCATTGTCCACCAGTGCCTCACACTGCACCAAGTGAGAGATGAACCTGCATCTCGAGAGAATGTCAACTTCTAACTTCGTACTTTACTATATAAATTAGAAGTATATATTCCAAAAAATCTCATGTACTTCATAGTTCATACTTGTGAAATAAACATTCACTGGTTTTTTTTACGTCGCGCATTGCGACAAAACTGAGCAAATAATAATGTAAACAAACGTGATTTGCAAATAAAACATGTTTAGAAACTCAAACAATTAGAACGGTTTAGTTTGTCATCGTACCATTTTATGATACCAAATAAATACTTTATTTTGAGTACAACTTTGTTTTTAGCAAAACTTATAACAGAATGTCGAGAAAAAAATCAAACACAACTACGTACTTAAGTTTTTAGAAAAAAAGTTATAAACATAAATTATTAAAGAAGTATCAAATTAATTGATAAATTAATATATATTCTAAAAATATATATTTAAAAAATGGTAAAGAAAATATATGGTTTTAAAAAAGAAAAAAATTAAATATATGTTATTAAAAGTAAATATAACAATAAACTATTATAATATATTAAATAAAATAATAATAAAAACTATATATTATTATAAAAATAAAGCTACCATTTATCGTCTTTCGTCAACAATATATGTAATAGTTCATAATGGTGAAATAAACATTTATTTATTTATTTATTTATTATAAAGCTAACTAAGATATATTCAATTCATAGTTCATAATGGTGAAATAAACATTTATATATTTATTATAAAGCTAACTAAGGAGATATTCAATAAACCCTTTGGTGCAAACTTAGTTTATTTTTATTCGTTTATTAAATCAACAAACATGAGCAATAACTTATTGCGTTTGGTTTATGAACAAGTTTCTTATTCAGTCCTATACATTTTGTGAAAGTGTTAATTCATATGTTCAGTAACTTTAACGATATATTTATACCTAAATGTGAAGAAATGTCTAAGAAGATGAATATTTATGTGTAGAAAGAATCACATGGATGGTCTATTTGCTAAGGCCAATTTACGGTTTTGTTACCTAGGAGATTCCATACGTCTCCTCTTCACAGCGATGAACCATATGAGTCTCTGCTTTCTTATTTTATCCGAGATACACGCTACCCCAAGTCTCTTTCAAAAAACTTCATTCCTTATCCGTCTATCCTTAGGTGCCCACGTATCCACCTTAGTGTTCCCATCTATGCTGTATCCATCTTTCGTACTTGTATCTTTTTTACGGCCTAATAAACAGTTCTATATAACATGGCGGTTCTGACTACAACCCTATGAAATTTTTGTTTTTAATCTTATGGGGAACCTCTAGTCACTAAAAAAACAAAATAAATTTTTCATAAAACCCCATGAGCCCACCCCTCTTCTTTTTTCATCCATCCATATGACCACCCCGTTTAGTGAGTCACGTCTTATTCGACCAGTAGCCGACCCACCACCACAGATTCTAACACCATGCTTTCTAAATAGCTGAGATTACAAAAAAAAAAAAATCAAAACACACTATCCATGATCTCTATTATAAAGGAATAACCAAAATCAAACTTAACGTCACAACGACAACAATCAAGTATACGAAGCTGATTTAAGAGTTAAATAGTGTAACAACTCAAGTAAACCGTGCCAAGATATTGTCCGTTTTGCCTCCGATGGGCAACCCATCAGGGGCATAGCACAATATCTTGACACTGTTACTTGGGTTGTTACAAATGGTATCAGAGCTAGGGACAGGGCAGGGCAGGGCAGGTGTGCCTAATTTCATCATTTAGGTTCTGTTTGTTTTTTGGCCAGAAGTACTTCTGGCCACTTATGTCTGCGCGACGCAGACGCGCGCAGACGTTTGATGTCTGCAGCTTGTTTGTTTTCTCGCAGACCTTTCATTAAAAAAGGTCTGCGAGACCTCTTCTTGGAGCAGACATGGACCCAAGTCTTCTCCTCGCAGACGTTTACCTTTTCTGGGCACCACTGCTCCGCCACCACCTCCACCTCCGACACCCCTGCTCCGCCACCACCTCCACCTCCGACACCCCTGCTCCGACACCATCATCTGTTATCATCATCATCATCAGCGATGGCAAACAAAACCCCCCAAATCGATCGGAAACAAACCCCCCCAAATCGATCACATCTGTTATCATCATCATCGACACCACCTCCACCTCCGAAACCCCCACCTCCGCCGACACCCATCGACCTCCACCTCCGAAACCCTAAATCGATGGCAAACAAAACACCCCAAATCGATCAGAAATAAAACCCCCAAATCGTCATCGATCTGTTACATCATCATCATCATCGATCTGTTACATCATCATCATCATCATCGATCTGCATCATCATCATCATCATCATCGATCTGTGGTGTAGTGGTGACGGTGGTGGCTGTGGTGTAGTGGTGACGGTGGTGTCGTTGGTGAAGTGGTGGCGGTGGTGACGGTGGGGACGGTGGGGAAGTGGTGGCGGTGGTGAAGTGGTGGTCGCTGGAGAAGTGGAGGTGTGAAGGCGGAGGTGGTGACGGTGGTGGTGATGATGGCGGTGGTGAAGTGGTGTCGGTGGAGATGATGGCGGTGGTGCAGATTGTAGAGAGAGAGTAGAGAGAGATCAGTGTGTGACTGTGTGTTGTGTGTGTGTTTTAAACCTAGAAGAGGTTTTATATATAAAAAAAAACAAACCCTCTTCTCCTTGCAGACTGCAGACATTTGGTCCACCTCTTCTCCTGCAGATGTCTGCAGATGTGGTCCGCAGACTGCAAACCTTTTCCTACAGAAAAAACAAACAGCACCTTAGACTCCAATTTCCCTATTGAAGATTCCTTCTCCCCTAATTTTAGGGATTTCTTAATCGTTCTTTCTTTAGTATCGAACATGTAAATCACTAACAGCCATACTTTATGCATTTATTTATATATTTTGTTTCAGTATTTTATTTCACAATATCCGGCAAATTTAGAATTCCTTAAATAAATGGATCTTATGTAGCTTATTATTTATTTAATAATAAACTACGTGTTAATATAATGTTTATATCGTTATGTGAACCGGACATACGAAAGAATGCATGCCACATCCAAAGATCTTGCGATGCAACTGCTTCAAGCATCATAGCCGACATTCCATGCAGGGCGGCCCTGAGGGGGGGCGGGGTGGGCGACAACTCAGGGCCCGCCCCTCGAACCCTCCGAGGGCCCAAAAATTTATTTATTTTTATTAAAGTTACGCAATAGGACTTAAAATATATAAGTACTAAATTAGAAAACAACAAGATGAGGCCCATTGTCTGGTGGTTCCCATGTCACTTTATTAGTAAGTAGGTCTTGGGTTCTAATCTTGATAGCTTCATTTTTAGTTGATTTTTTTTTCTTTTTGTTTGTAACCTATGCATTAAATGCAAATAACAATAATTGACTATTTTTGTCTTTTACATTAAATCAAAATGAGAATCGTAGTTATTTCTCAAATCTAGTTTAAAAATGCTTATTTATATTAATTTTTTAAAATATTATTCAATCTACAATTAGTTTTGTGTGTTCCATTTTTTTTATGAAAAAAATCTTTTTTTTGTTTTTTTTCCTCTTTCAACTCTGTGTATTTTCTAAATAAATTTGGATAGGTTACGATGGTTTTACATGATCATAAATAATGATTTTTAAAGTTACGACGTAACTATTCCACATTTTCTTAATTTACCCTTACAACGTGTTTTCTTTCTACGTTTCGTTGTCCAAATGCGCGTGTGATGTACTTTTATCTACGTTTCCACGTAAAAAAGCATCCCGCCGCAACATGCAGGTGATTCCAAAAATTTTAAATTCATTTTCATATATTTAAAACTTTTTTGTATATTCTTTTTAAGAAGTTTATATTTTAGGGGCTCGTATTTTATCTTCGCACATGGCCTACATATTTTCGAAGATTTTCGGAGACAACTGTGATTCCATGATATCCACTTGTGTGAGAGCCTTGCCATGTAGTTGGACAAAGTTTCCACTCACATTTCATACAATCTAAACTACCGATCATCCCGGGGAGACCATGATATTCAACGTGATGTTCCAAAATTTGTTGCATACTAAACGTCGGTTTTCTCAAGTATCTTTCATATATAGTTCAATGATATACACACAAAAATTGTGAAGACTTTCTATAGCCACTCGTGCCAACGTTTTTAAATAGTCGTCCATTATGTCGGAACTATTGCCGTAAGCCAGTTGTCTTAGAGCGGCCGTGACTTTTTGCCACGTGGTAAATCCTGAATTACCACGCGCATCGGGTCTTTGTCGGAAAAAAATCATAATTATCCACTAAATCCTTTGATATTCTTAAAAATAAATTTTTACTCACACGAAACAACGCCTAAACATTCTTTCATCATACGTTGGTGCGGGTGAGAAATAATCAATCGTTTGCGGTTTCGCGTTCACGAACAATATACTTGCTCTGTTTGGGTTGGGAAGTCCCTTCATTTGCATCGTCAACAATAGCTTTCAACACGGTCGACACTGCTGATAATAATAATTCCGCCCCATCCCGATGAGGATGACAAAACAAATTTCTCATACGAATCGCTTGAACCTAAAGAAGTTATTATATATATATATATATATATATAAGTGTCCGCTAAAATGAGAACTAACTCGAGTTGTAAGAACCGTGAGAACTACTTGATCCGGGGCGAGGTGGACCAAAATTTTTTTTTCATAAACGTAGATGCATGTATTATAACAACACTTGTAAAAAAAATAAAAAAAAATGCCGTGTGTGTAGTTTTGAGCACCACAAGTTTGTGTTTACGGGTACCGTAAATTTTCCGGTTAAATTTATTATAAGTGTGGAAGACAAGGACATTATTCAAAAGATTGTTATACTAGAAAAAAGATAAATGAGTTAAATATTTCTGATGAACTAAAAGAACAGATAAACAAAATACTTATTTATGATAATTCAAGTGAAGATAGTATTTCAGATTATAGTGATAATGATTTAAATTATATTGAAGATTCTAATTCAGAAAGTAGTTTAGAAGATAATGCATGTGAATGCGTTGGTCCTTGTATCTGTGAAATTGATGGTACAATAAATTCTCTAACATCAGATAATAAAGACTTATTTGAATTATTAGAAAAAATTGAAGATAAAGAAGTAAAACAAGTATATTTAAAACAATTAAAAGAAAAGTATAAACAACCAATAGAAAAGGAAACAAAAGCATATAATTTTAACGAAATATGCCAAAGATTTCAAACAAAACAAATAAAAGAAAATCCTGTTACAATAACCGATTTACAAATAGAATTAAAAAATATAAAAGAAGAAATTCGAGAAATAAAATTACAAATTAAAGAATTAGAAAGAGGAAAAAATAAAGAGGATGAAGAAAATAATAACAATACTAAAAGTGATACTGAAAATACAGGGATAATAAATCGCTTAAAAGGATTAACTTCTCAAAAATGGTATACTAAGTTAAATATAATAGTCAATAATGAATTTCGTTTATCATTAGTTGCTATGATTGATAGTGGAGCTGACATGAATTGTATTCAATAAGGATTAATACCCACAAAATACTATGAAAAGACTACATATAGATTATCTGGAGCTAATGGAAACCCATTAAATATTCAATACAAATTATCAAATGTTCATATTTGCAAAGAAAACTATTGTTACAAAACTCAATTGGTTTTAGTAAAAGATTTAACATCTCAAATTATATTAGGACTCCCATTCATAACTCAATTATATCCATTTACAGTTGAAGAAAAAGGTATAAATATTAAAGTATTAAATAAAAAGATCTGTTTTGAATTCGCTCATCCAATTACTTCAAAACAAATAAATATTTTAAGTTTAAAAGAAAAACAAAAGGAATTTTTAATAGAAGAAATTGATTATGTTAGAATAAAGAATCAATTACAAGATAAAATAATTATAAAAAGAATACAAGAAATTGAATATAAATTTAAAGAAAATGTCTGTGCAAATATTCCAAATGCTTTTTGGGAAAGAAAACAACATGTTGTAAAGTTACCTTATATTAAAGATTTTAATGAGAAAAATATTCCAACAAAATCTAAAGCTATACATATGTCTCAAGAGTTAGAAAACTATTGTAAAAAGGAAATACAAGAATTATTAGATAAAAAAACTAATAAGGCCATCTAAATCCCCTTGGTCCTGCTCTGCCTTTTATGTTCAAAATAGTGCAGAAATCGAAAGAGGAGCTCCTAGATTAGTTATAAATTTTAAGCCATTAAATAAAGTTTTAGAATGGATTAGATACCCTATACCAAATAAAAGAGATTTATTAAAAAAGATATATGATTCAAAACTATTTTCTAAATTTGATATGAAGTCTGGATTTTGGCAAGTTCAAATTGCTGAAGAAGATAGATATAAAACTGGATTCAATGTACCATTTGGACACTATGAATGGAACGTTATGCCTTTTGGATTAAAAAATGCTCCTTCGGAATTTCAAAATATAATGAATGATATTATTTTACCATTAGGAAATTATGCTATTGTTTACATTGATGATGTATTAATATTCTCAAATTCTTTAGACCAACATTTTAAACATTTAAATTCTTTTTACAATATTATTCATAAAAATGGATTAGTAGTATCACCTTCTAAAATAAGTCTTTTTCAAACAGAAATAAGATTTTTAGGACATAATATTATTCAAGGAACAATAAAACCTATCAACAGAAGTTTAGAATTTTCAAATAAATTTCCAAATGAAATTAAAGATAAAAAGCAATTGCAAAGATTTTTAGGATGTTTAAATTATATTCATGATTTTTTCAAAGACTTAGGAATTATATGTAAACCTTTATATGACAGATTAAAAAAGAATCCAAAACCATGGACTCAAGAACATACAGATATAATAAAATATATTAAAGATAAAATAAAATGCCTACCATGTTTACATATTCCCCGTCCCAATGCAAAACTAATTGTAGAAACCGATGCAAGTGATCTAGGATTTGGAGGAATATTAAAACAAGAATTAGATAATAAAGAAAGTTTAGTTAGATATTATTCAGGTGCTTGGAATGATACTCAGAAAAATTATTCTACAATCAAAAAGGAAATTTTAAGTATAGTTTTATGTATAAAAAAGTTTGAAGATGATTTATATATGAAACCCTTTTTATTAAGAATAGATTGTTTATCTGCAAAATATATTTTAGAAAAAGACATTAAAAATTTGATTTCAAAACAAGTTTTTGCAAGATGGCAAGCATTATTAAGCAACTTTGATTTTCAAATAGAATTTATAAAAGGAGGAAATAATTCTTTACCAGATTTTTTATCAAGAGAATTTTTACAGGGAATATGAGCAACTCCGATTCTTCAAAAAAGATTGTATTCTCAAAACAACAATTCTCAAAATCTCAATTATCAAGCTCTCCAAATTCTCCTTCAAGACCAACCCATTTGCAACAATTTCCCTTATTACCTAATATTCAAAACAGATTTGCCCCTCTAACCCCAGGTCCAAGACCTAGACCTCCATTCTCATCTATTATTCAAAATTTAGAATCAAAACCCATTATTCAATCTCCTTCTTTTACAAAACTCTCTAAACCAGCTTCTCCTTCAACCTCTTCACCAGCCACTATTCCCTACATTATCAACCCAAACAAAAAGATTATCAAAATTCTAGAACCTTTGGAAGTTGAAAAGGTTAATAAAACCTTCTTTTCCCTGATCGACTTCATTTTTCCAAAAGGATGCCATTTTTTCAAAGATTAATACAAGAACAGAGATTATTATCAAGCAATTTTAGAAGATTCTGAATCAGTTATTATTCGACACAATTTTAATAGTGGAGATCCTTCCAAGATTGCTTATAGTCAAGTAAAGATTTTAAAAGTCTTATCTTTAGAAGATTGGAATTCTAAGCCCTATAATCCAAAAACCCTTTCAAACTTTAGTGCTTATCCTCAATATAACTATTATGATTATCAAGATGCATGGGAATACGCATTTTTCTTAAGAAACTTTGATCATTCTTGGTTCTTCCAATTTGATGAAGATTTTTCAAATATTTATCCAAGATGGTTTGTTAAATGGTTCAAATATATGGGAATTATTCCAGAAGCCTTTCCTAAAGAAGTTTCAGAGGCATTTTCAAAATTCGTCGAGTATTTCCAACATGATGGAACACCAATTTTTGAATATACTTTACAATTCATGAGCGTTTTCAGAATTCAATGGATCTGTTTATGGACTTACAATTTTCAAGAAGAAAGTCCTACAGAACTTTCTCCTCCATTACTCTTTAGACAATACAGGTGTAAATGGTGGAATAAGTTCATTATTACAAAAGCAAATTCTCAAGCAGTTACCAAGTATTATAAGGAACTAGCTATTCAATATGAAAGAAGTTTAAAGTCTCCAATTCGAGATATCAAGGCCAGTGATGAAGACCAAGAGTATATTAAAAGATTCTCAGATTGCAAGTCTCCAGAAGATATTTTAAAATTAGTCAATGAAATTAGACAGTCTCCATCTCCTTCAAAACACTCATCCCCGGGGACTGAAGTTTTTCAAGATTCTCAAGACCCATATGATTTGATGTAAAAAAATAATAATAATAATAATAATAATAATAATAATAATTATTGTTCTTTGACGGACAAACAATGGTGAAAGAAAAGAAGGTCCATATAATTCTACAATTCTTATTTTCAAAAGGTGGTGACCAATAATTCTACAAATGGACAATCTACTTTTCTTATTTTCCAAAAGTAATGCAATAATTCTACAAAGAGACAATTACTTTCCAAAAGTGGTGCAATCATTTTACAAAGAGACAAGATACTTTACAATATGGTGCAAGTAATTCTCAAAATGGACATACAACTTTTCAACAAAAGCCATTTCATACGGAAGCTTTTCCAAGATTCAATTATGAAGACCCTTTTATTTCATCTATAAAAGGGAGGATGATCAAGGAAGAAAAACACACTTCTCTACACACCTTTTCTTACAATTTCTCTTATGTATGAAAAAACCTTCAAACCCAAAAATTGTATTATCAACTTCTCTATGTTCAAGATCTTTAGATTTTCAAATTATTGTTGCTCCTCCCGATTGTAAAGAAATCAATTGTAATCAAGATTATCAATCAATAAATTCAGGTATATTTTAATCATGGTTGTTTATATTGCCATCTATTTACATTAATTCATATTGACTTTATGTTTAATCTTCTTCATATCAAACTTTTCTAAACGATTCAGTAAACCGTTTTGCCACCAGCCTTTTAAAATTCCAGTAAAACCAGAAACTATCATATTAAGAATTGCAGTATCATCATTTCCATTTGCTTTATATGCATTAGCTGCCATTATCATTTCTTGCATTAAACTAAGAATTTGATGTTCTGTTTGGCCTTCTATACTCCCTTCATATAAAGAGCTTCCATCATATTTGGCTTGAACATAAGTATGTCGTTCTTCAAATTGTAAATCAGGTGGAGTAGGTCTAGGGTAATAATTTCTTGTTTCAGGTCTAGTAGTATAAGTATTATTTTTTGAAAAATGATAATTTCTGTTAATTTTATTTATAGAATCTTCTAATTGAAAATCATTAAATTGTTCTTCAATATTTTGAATTTTTTGTTCTGAAATAACATTTATGTTTAATTTTGAAAGTTTTGAGTTAATATCTTTTAACATGTCTTGTTGTTTGTTTAGACGTATTAGGATATCTATATTGTATGGTGTAAATATTGGATTTTCTATAGTTTCAATTATTGTTTTAGTATTTGAAGTACTAGGTTGATCGAAAGTTTTATTAGTTTCTATTCTTTCTAATTGTTCTCCTATAGTATTTAATTTCTCATTAGTATAATTATTTTGAAAAATAATTGTCTTTACATTTTTATCTATATCTTCCTTAAGGTTTGCTAAAGGTTTTGCAATATATTCGTTATTTTCAGTTTCTATCTTTATATCCATATGTGGGGGATGTATACTAGTAATATTTTTATTTTTATCTATAATTGTATTGGTTTTGGTTATAGTGTTATTAACAGATATATTTTCAAAGAATGGATACTCAATTTTATTTTCTATACAGTAAAGAGAAAACCAGGAGAAAAATGGAATATTTTCATCATTTTCACACATATATAATTGCCAATCAATTTCATGTAAAAATCTTTCATCCTCATTAAATTTAGAAAAATACCATATTAAATTTTTATTATTATAATTATTGAACATTTCATTTTTTAAATATTCTAACATTTCTTTATTCATACTTAACAAGTTGTCTTAGAAATTTTTTCCATAAGCTTTATTCTATGATTATATTCTTCTCTTAATTTTTCTTTTAAAAATGATCGATATTGACTTTTATAATCTATATAATTAGAGGGATGATATGGATCAGATCGAGACATGTTACATGGGATATATTCAGATGGAGGTATCATATATGGAATTTTATTATATTCTTCTAATCTTTGATTCAAATTTTGTATTCTTCTATTACAATTTTTTAAAAGCCAAATATAGCAATTTCTATGAGCTTGAATCTTAGAATCACTCATTGTCGTAACTCTTCATAATTTTCCATATCAGACTTAGTTGGAACATAAGTATTATTATCACTATCATTTTCTTCATATAGTGGTCTTGGAATTGTATTTGAAAAATCAACACCTTTCATTTTCATTGATAAACTTCTTCTAAATAAACTTTCATCTAGAGTATTTCTAGAAGTACTTTCTCCTATAGAATGCCTTGGTAATATATTATTAAAAGAAATATCTATTGAACCATCAGAATGTTCTACTATGCTAGATGTTTGATTATCTATCTCTATAGGTTTTGGCGGGTTTATATCTTGCAAATTCCATGTTAATGATTGAGTTATTTCATTCCATTTTAATTTTTTAGGTGTTCTTATTTTTGTATGCATAGTATTAGCTTCAAAAATAATAGTTTCATCTTTTGGGGATACTAATTTTGTTTTAGGTTCTATAGTGGTAGTCATAGTCTTATAATATATTCTATATATAACTACTGCAGCATTAGTTTTTTCTTTAAATTCTAAATTTTTAGTTTTAATTGTTAATGTTAAAGTATCTAAAATATGTGGATCAAATAAACCAATTGAAAAGTTTGGATAGCAATTAAAGTAAATGGGACCATTTGAAATATTAGACTCAGCCATAGCTAACAAAGAATTATTAAAATTTGTATGTCTTGCATCTCTTAAAATTAATAAAACAGGAGCGTCAATTCCTAATCTGAACATAGGTTTAATGGCGACTTGAACTAATCCTATATGTAGAAATTTATATAATTTTCTATGTCTTTTAATAGCTTCTACTGATAATAATTGCATGTTTTGATACTCTTTATTTATAGGTATAGTTTGTTCATGAGTTTTTATAGAATAATCTTGTAAAAAATCAAAAGTACCAATTTTGTAAATGGTTTTAACATCTTGTTTAGGTATACTCCAATTTAAAAGATTATTTTCAATTTGAGAAATATTAATTTCAACAGAATTCATATGTAAAGAGTTCATGTTTGAATCTTCTTCTTCATCATAATTAGTATTTGAGCTATAATCTCGTTTAGAAAAGAATTTTGATAACTGATTCATTATAATTATTAGTCTTTAAAATTTTAAAGTAGAGCTTATACTGAGGGAACACCCCCATATCGTCGTGGTCCGGCTACCCATTCTTATCTTTTTGGGCATAATGCTAATCCAACCGACAATCGACAGGGCTTACCAACACAGTCTTACCCCCCTTTAAAAAATAAAGGCTAATATTCATAATAAATTAGTTATGAAAACGGTTTCTAAACAGAGACGTATGGCTCTGATACCAAAACGGTTTACTGGATCGTTTAGAAAAGTTTGATATGAAGAAGATTAAACATAAAGTCAATATGAATTAATGTAAATAGATGGCAATATAAACAACCATGATTAAAATATACCTGAATTTATTGATTGATAATCTTGATTACAATTGATTTCTTTACAATCGGGAGGAGCAACAATAATTTGAAAATCTAAAGATCTTGAACATAGAGAAGTTGATAATACAATTTTTGGGTTTGAAGGTTTTTTCATACATAAGAGAAATTGTAAGAAAAGGTGTGTAGAGAAGTGTGTTTTTCTTCCTTGATCATCCTCCCTTTTATAGATGAAATAAAAGGGTCTTCATAATTGAATCTTGGAAAAGCTTCCGTATGAAATGGCTTTTGTTGAAAAGTTGTTTGTCCATTTTGAGAATTACTTGCACCATATTGTAAAGTATCTTGTCTCTTTGTAAAATGATTGCACCACTTTTGGAAAGTAATTGTCTCTTTGTAGAATTATTGCACCACTTTTGGAAAATAAGAAAAGTAGATTGTCCATTTGTAGAATTATTGGTCACCACATTTTGAAAATAAGAAAAGTAGATTGTCCATTTGTAGAATTATATGGACCTTCTTTTCTTTCACCATTGTTTGTCCGTCAAAGAACAATAATAATAATTATTATTATTATTATTATTATTATTATTTTTTTTTTTTACATCAAATCATATGGGTCTTGAGAATCTTGAAAAACTTCAGTCCCCGGGGATGAGTGTTTTGAAGGAGATGGAGACTGTCTAATTTCATTGACTAATTTTAAAATATCTTCTGGAGACTTGCAATCTGAGAATCTTTTAATATACTCTTGGTCTTCATCACTGGCCTTGATATCTCGAATTGGAGACTTTAAACTTCTTTCATATTGAATAGCTAGTTCCTTATAATACTTGGTAACTGCTTGAGAATTTGCTTTTGTAATAATGAACTTATTCCACCATTTACACCTGTATTGTCTAAAGAGTAATGGAGGAGAAAGTTCTGTAGGACTTTCTTCTTGAAAATTGTAAGTCCATAAACAGATCCATTGAATTCTGAAAACGCTCATGAATTGTAAAGTATATTCAAAAATTGGTGTTCCATCATGTTGGAAATACTCGACGAATTTTGAAAATGCCTCTGAAACTTCTTTAGGAAAGGCTTCTGGAATAATTCCCATATATTTGAACCATTTAACAAACCATCTTGGATAAATATTTGAAAAAATCTTCATCAAATTGGAAGAACCAAGAATGATCAAAGTTTCTTAAGAAAAATGCGTATTCCCATGCATCTTGATAATCATAATAGTTATATTGAGGATAAGCACTAAAGTTTGAAAGGGTTTTTGGATTATAGGGCTTAGAATTCCAATCTTCTAAAGATAAGACTTTTAAAATCTTTACTTGACTATAAGCAATCTTGGAAGGATCTCCACTATTAAAATTGTGTCGAATAATAACTGATTCAGAATCTTCTAAAATTGCTTGATAATAATCTATGTTTTTGTATTCATCTTTGAAAAAATGGCATCCTTTTGGAAAAATGAAGTCGATCAGGGAAAAGAAGGTTTTATTAACCTTTTCAACTTCCAAAGGTTCTAGAATTTTGATAATCTTTTTGTTTGGGTTGATAATGTAGGGAATAGTGGCTGGTGAAGAGGTTGAAGGAGAAGCTGGTTTAGAGAGTTTTGTAAAAGAAGGAGATTGAATAATGGGTTTTGATTCTAAATTTTGAATAATAGATGAGAATGGAGGTCTAGGTCTTGGACCTGGGGTTAGAGGGGCAAATTTGTTTTGAATATTAGGTAATAAGGGAAATTGTTGCAAATGGGTTGGTCTTGAAGGAGAATTTAGAGAGCTTGATAATTGAGATTTTGAGAATTGTTGTTTTGAGAATACAATCTTTTTTCAAGAATCGGAGTTGCTCATATTCCACGTAAAAATTCTCTTGATAAAAAATCTGGTAAAGAATTATTTTCTCCTTTTATAAATTCTATTTGAAAATCAAAGTTGCTTAATAATGCTTGCCATCTTGCAAAAACTTGTTTTGAAATCAAAATTTTAATGTCTTTTTCTAAAATATATTTTGCAGATAAACAACCTATTCTTAATAAAAAGGGTTTCATATATAAATCATCTTCAAACTTTTTTATACATAAAACTATACTTAAAATTTCCTTTTTTATTGTAGAATAATTTTTCTGAGTATCATTCCAAGCACCTGAATAATATCTAACTAAACTTTCTTTATTATCTAATTCTTGTTTTAATATTCCTCAAAATCCTAGATCACTTGCATCGGTTTCTACAATTAGTTTTGCATTGGGATTGGGGAATATGTAAACATGGTAGGCATTTTATTTTATCTTTAATATATTTTACTATATCTGTATGTTCTTGAGTCCATGGTTTTGGATTCTTTTTTAATCTGTCATATAAAGGTTTACATATAATTCCTAAGTCTTTGAAAAAATCATGAATATAATTTAAACATCCTAAAAATCTTTGCAATTGCTTTTTATCTTTAATTTCATTTGGAAATTTATTTGAAAATTCTAAACTTCTGTTGATAGGTTTTATTGTTCCTTGAATAATATTATGTCCTAAAAATCTTATTTCTGTTTGAAAAAGACTTATTTTAGAAGGTGATACTACTAATCCACTTTTTACGTTTTACGTTTGACTTTAAAACTTTTTACGTTTTACGTGAAAACCTTTTACGTTTTACATAAAACTTTTTACGTTAAAAAGTTTACGGGTTAATTTTTTTTTTTTTTTACAAAAACTTCTTTACGCAAAAATGAACGCACCCAGAAATCGCAAACTCGAGAGATGTCTCAGATATATCGTTATCATTATCGACTAGGGGGGGGGGGGGGGAATTAAAAACCAACAACATCAAAACAAAGTCTATCTCGAAAAAAATGGGGTTTGGCTCAGATTAACTGATAACTAAAAGGCTGCAAAAGAGGGGTTGCAGGTTTAAAAACCTACCCTCCGCCGTCCTTGCCGCGCCATCGTCATCAAAATCGACGTTTTTTTTTCGTCATCGCCGCCCACATCGCACCATATCAAACCCACATGCTGTACAGACCCATCAAAAGCATCTGTAATATAAACATCCAACACCCATTTTATATAGAATACCCAAATCCAAGGAAAACCCAGCAAAACATAATCAAATAAACATGATGTACAGACCCACCACCAAACAAACATAATCGAATCAAAACTCATTCAAAAACAAACTGTGTGATTGCAAAAACAACAGAAACAATATCGAACCTTTGGACCCCCACCAACCACCTGCACCAGCACCGACTTCCGAACACCCCTCCCCCATCACCGTCTTCCGCCACCTCCCACCAACGGCTTCCCCACCAACACCTCCCCACCGTCGTCCTCTTCCTCTCTCCTCGGTGAGAGAGAGATGAGATAGAGAGCATATCTTACTAGAGAGAGAAACACCCTTCAAAGGCATCCCCGCCGCCGGCATCCCACCGCCACCTTCATCTTTCTCAAATCTAGGATTAGGCGGTGGTTGGTGGTGAACGGTTGGGTGGCGGTGAACAATGGTTGGTTGTTCTGGAGGTGTAGTGGGGTTTTGTGACAATTGGGTGGTGGTGAACGATGGTTGGTGGTGCCGGGGGGGGGGGGGGTGGGCTACAGCGGCGGTGAGTGATGGCCTGATTTCACACCAAGAAAATGGTGAGAGACAAATAGAGAGGAAGGATTAAAATGAAGATCTGATGAGAGAGGATGAATTTAAAATAGAGAGAGAAATGAGAGATATGATCTAATTACAATAAATGAAAAGAGATGGTAGGAATTGACATTTGGGGTAAATTGACCAAAATACCCCTTTTTCTTATTGGTTGAGAGTGGTTCTCGCGGTTCTTACAACTGGGGGTGGTTTTCATTTTAGCGGCTCCATATATATATATATATATATATATATAGGGAGGGGCTCATGCGAGAACCACCCTTATTATGAGAACCAATGTGAACACAACCTAAAATAGCTAAAAAAACCTAACCCCCACCCCCCCCCCCCCCCAAAAAAAAAAACCTAAACCCCCCTCCCCCCACCCCCCAAAAAACCTAAACCCCCCCCCCCCCCCCCAAGCTAAAATGCTAAAAACTAAACCCCCAAAAAACCTAAAAAATTTTTTTTTTGAATTTTTTAATATTTTTTATGTTAAAATCGCTACTTTTAGAAGCAAAAAAAAAAAAAAAAAATTATTTAAAAAAAAAAAATTAAAATTTTTTTTTTTTTTGGCTTCGAAAAGTAGCGATTTTTTATAAAAAATATTAAAAAATTCAAAAAAAAATTTTTTGTGTGATTTTTAGCTATTTTTAGGCATTTTTGGTTTGTTCACATTGGTTCTCGCGGTTCTCACAATAAGAGGTGGTTCTCGCATGATCTTCTCCCTATATATATATATATATATATATAGGGCAAGGCTATATAGAAAACCCTATATATATAAAAAACCCTAGAAAACCAACCTCCCGACATTTTTTTTTTTGAAAAAAATAACACATGTAATATACATGTTTTTAAGAGTTTTGGGCCAAAAAAAATCAAAAAAGCGCCAAAGGGATAATTTAAAAAAAAAAAAATTCAGCAATTTCTGTCTTTTGTGCCTAACACATGTTAGGCAACCGGACATTGTTGAAATTTGTTTATTTTTTTTAAAAAATCCCTTCGACGTTTTTTTGTTTTTTTTTTTTTTGCCTAAAACACTCTAAAACATGTATATTACATGTGTTATTTAAAAAAAAAATAAATGTCGGGAGGTTGGGTAAAAATGGGGGGAGATTTGAGTTTCCAGAGTTTTCTAAAAATTTAAGGGTTTTCTGTCTAGCCTTCCCTTATATATATATATATAGGGGTAAGATCAAATAAAAAGTTAATTTTCCCTAAGTAGGATGAGAAGGAATCTTAACCATTCATTTTTCAAATCAATGGTTAAGATGAAAGGGTAGGAGAAAGGAATAGTCCAAGGGTATCTTGGGAAAATCTTATTTATGGACTTTCTCTCTTCACATGCAATGCACATGCATATTTCACCCTCATTTTTTAAACGTTCATAACTTTTTTATAAGACATTATTTTTTCATAAAAATTTCACCGTAAAATCGAGCGTCTTTTTATCTTTAATTTGAGTACCATATTGCTATATAAAATATGAAGACTAAAAAAACCCACTTAAATGTGTTTTATTTCTATGTTGTATAACATTTTTTGTGCTGAATTTTTGTACTATATTTTTGTGCTAATTTTTTGTACTGAATTTGTTTTGTCTTAAATTTTTTTTCCTCAATTTTTTGTTCTAGATTTTTTTGTACTATATTTTTTTGTTGAATTTTTCGTGCTATATTTTTTGTACTAGTTTTTTTTGTGCTATATTTTTTTGTATTACATTTTTTGTGCTATATTTTTTGTACTAGATTTTTTGTGCTATATTTTTTTGTGCTAGAATTTTTTGTACTAGATTTTTTTGTTGTATTTTTAAAAAACAAAAGGGGTGCCACATGTCATTTTCACTCCTATTTATAAGGACCAAAATGCCCTTCATTCCTACTTATTAGAAGTGCCACATGTCATCATCACAATTCTTCTTAGGCTACTTAGGCAAAATCCACTTTTTAGTGGATCCTTCCCCTATATATATATATATATATATATATATATATATATAGGGAGGGGCTCATGCGAGAACCACCCTTATTGTGAGAATCTTGAGAACCAATGTGAACACAACCTAAAATAGCTAAAAAAAACCTAAAAAAACTAACCCCCACCCCCCCCCCCCCCCCAAAAAAAACCTAAACCCCCCACCCCCCCAAAAAAAAAAAAACCTAACCCCCCCCCCTAAGCTAAATGCTAAAAAAAACCTAACCCCTCCCCCCCCCAAGCTAAAATGCTAAAAACTAAACCCCCAAAAAACCTAAAAAAATCTAAAAAAATCAAAAAAAAAATCTAAAATTTTTTTTTTTGAATTTTTTAATATTTTTTATGTTAAAATCGCTACTTTTAGAAGCAAAAAAAACATTTTTTTTTTTAAAAAAAAAATTAATTTTTTTTTTTTTTGCTTCGAAAAGTAGCGATTTTTTTATAAAAAATATTAAAAAATTCAAAAAAAATTTTTTTGTGTGATTTTTAGCTATTTTTAGGCATTTTTTGTGTGTTCACATTGGTTCTCGCAGTTCTCACAATAAGAGGTGGTTCTCGCATGATCTTCTCCCTATATATATATATATATATATATGTATATAGCCGTTGGTCAACAGCTATGCCTAACGGCTAGCCAAACGGTCATCAACATCTAGCCATGCCAGTCACGTCACCTCAGACCAGCGCCCCACACCAAGCAATATTGCCACGCCAAGCAGGCAACGCCGACCAAAACGCCAACCTTGGGTGGAACAACCGACATTAAACCCACCAGTTTCAGAGTATTCACATCCATTCCATCATATTTTCACCCTAAATTACACTAAAAACACTACATTATCTCTCATTTTTTTAATTAAATAATATTTTTTATACCTTTATCATTACCTTTTCTCTCTGCTCCACCCGCAACCACTTTAAAAATATATTATAAAATTTTAGGGAGTGAACGGTGTCTCGTAAATATGCAAATAAACAGTAACATTTTATCTCATGCTCCCAACCACTTTTTATACTATACAAATTTTACACTAGGGATGAGCATGTCGGTATTCCGTCCCGTACCGATACCGATACCGACTAATACCGATACCGATTTTCACCCAAACTAGGTACCGATACCGATACCGAAACATGTCGGTTAGGTATCGGTACGGTATTATACCGTATTTTGAGGGTCGGTATCGGTATAATACCGATACCGAAATCGCCAAAATGTGGATACCGATCGGGATACCGATACCGATACCGATCGGTACGGGATCGGTATGGGATCGGTATTGGTATTCATATGCTCATCCCTATTTTTTTTTTTTTTTTTTTTTTTTTTTTTTTTTTTTTTTGAACGGCAAATTAGGATCACTGACGGACCACTGGAGTATCATCGTGCCACCAGCAGAACCACCCGATCATATCCATCTCCACTAGGCTATAATGCCTATACACCAATTCAGGAGGAAACCCAATAAATCTGGGAAAACCCCCCTTTTATGAGAATCGAACCCAGGACCTAATGGTCACAAAGCCTTATCTCACCACCAAGATGTCATCCCTATTTTACACACATATAATTTGATGGTGTGATGCTCTCACATCTCATATAAAAAGTGGTGTGACATGAAGTCTTGAAGTGAGTAAAAACACCCCCATAAGCCGGAAAGCCACCACCACCGTAAGATGCCACCGTCAAACACCGAAACGCCTGCCACTATCGATCTCATCGGCGAAGACCTTCTTCACAACATTGTCGCTAGACTTCCGGCAACCTCTTTCGCCTCCGCCGCTTGCGTCAGCCGCTCCTGGAACCTCGTTTGCGATCGCGTCCTTTCTCGTCCGAAGCTCGCCTCCGCATGTTCCTTCAATCGTTCTTACAAGGTTACTTTATTCAAACCCTAACTTTTACATTTATCATAAATTACACTCGAAATCGTGTTGTTATACATTTTTATGCCCTAATTATGATTAGGCTGCTGTAGAAGAAGTGTTGGATAAAGTACTATCGGAGCCGATTCGTCCCCATTTTGCCATTGTTTCTATTGGTGGTTCATACGATTCGAACAACAGCGATTCTGATGACGATTTGGAAGTCTTGGAAGAGGCTCTTGAACTCGTATGTTATATCAACAATCAATTTTCTTTGAATTGTATAAGGGGTAATCATGTAATTAACGTATGAAAAAGTTATTTCCGTTTAAAAAAATGCTTGCTTTTATATGCAACTTTAAAAAAAATATTAACGTATGAAAAAGTTATGTCTGTTAAAAAACATAGGGGAAATTGGTTAAAATGTCTACGATATGTTTTAAACGATTGTAGCATGGTAACTCTTAAAGTTATGTATCCCATCCCCTAGCCCAACCGGCAATCCCATGTGGTTTGGATTGGGCCGGCTTCCTCCTTGGAGGTCGCCGGTTCGATCCCCGGGAGGTGCAAACGGGGGGTGGGACGTCCCAATGATGGATCGTATCCTACCGAGGCATGGTGCGGTCTTGAGGGCAACCCGGTTTTACCCAGCTGTTACCCCAGCGAGTCTCTCGTGTGGGGCAGGTTTCCGGGCGGAAGTCAGCTTACGCAACGGCCGGGGCCCGATCGAACATCGCGTTCGTTAGCGCGGGGCTGACGGGGGATTGTCTTCGACATGAACCTGGTGACCACTGGTCCAGTACATAGAAAGTCACCTTCCAAAAAAAAAAAAAACTCTTAAAGTTATGTAAAATTACTTTTTTGTCCTCTTTTCTTATAAATACTATAATATAGTATCGATATGTATAATGTAGGCAGTTTACAGTTAGCATGCATAGTTAGTTAAAGTTGTTAGCTTTGACTGTTGAGTGTTAGTTATAGTTTGTAAAGGGCCGGCTCCATAAGCTTGCTAACCTAGGCACGGGCCTAGTGCCACCAAAAAATAAGGGCCCCCAAGTTTGTAGAAAGTTTTTATATATAGTATATGCATTGGGCCCAAATAAATACGTTTATTTCAAAACTAAACTAGTTTTTCATTGAAGGGGCCCAAAGTAAATATTGTTTAGCAAAAGAAAAAGGCTCAATTTCAAAGCGCATTTCGCATTAATTTCCAGCTATTACAACACAACAACAACCATCGACCTAATCATCATTATTCAGCGGCTTAAAGCCCCTAAAATACTGCCGCAATCATCGTTCCCACTTCCCATCACAACATGCTTTCAATTTCTAGGCTATCCGCTATTACCATACGAAAAAAGTAACCGTAATCACCCATGGCGACGGGTCCATCGGGATTGGAGGAGAGTTTATGGGTGAAATTAGGGCCCCCACTTCGTAGTTCGCTTAGGGTCTCCAAAAACGTTGGAACGGCTGTTTGTTACACTTCTCTGTATTCAGTGATATTGATGGAATAGTAAGTTGCATTATTTTACTAATATCATGAATGGCTTGCAGATTACTGCAGCACTAGGCTCCAAAGTTCAAGTCATTACTAATCGTCCCAGTGGAATAATTGGAAGGGATGTATTTTCTAATGAATTCAAAGAGGTTTTGTAGTCTCTCTTGTTTTGATTGCTAATTTACGCCTTGTTGTTCTTTGGTGTTAAGAAGTTAATGAATCAAATAATATGTAGATTGAGTTGGGTTTCGGTGAGGAGAATGATTCAGTATTGTTGATTGTTGGATTCCTACCAGGGCTGAAAGTCACAACAATCCCACTTAGAAAGAAATATGACGTAATACATCTTTATTTTTTTTATTTATACATTGCTTTAGTTGTTTTTTTAATCTTTATTCTTTATAAGTTTGTGTATTCATGCATCAGGAGCAAGAAACTTTCATGATTGACGAATTTGTAACAGACATCAGGGAGTTCTCAACTTCGGTTTCAGGGTGTAACTCCCCTGCTGCCATAATAATGTTCGGTGTAAGTCTTTCATCATGTTACTTGTGCATATGGAAACCTTGCTTGTTTATTATTATTATTTTTTTTTTGAAAATATCGTATTCTTGTTGCATTATTGATGCTCATCAGAGTTTGTTTACAGGACGAGTTTCATGGAAGCATGATGACTGTTATGGAAAAGATGGGTTAGTGTTGCTTCAGAACTAATTTGCTTTGTTATCCTGACTTAAATTTATGTATTTGTCTACATTATTGTAGATTATGCCATGTCACCAGAAACCGTCATTGTTGGTGATACTTTATCTCAGTTCCGATGTACCAATAAAGCTCAAGGTGGTATTTCTGTTGCTGTTGCCTTGGTATTTGCGGTGGATAGGAATAAACCTCCTGGTAACATCAAAATCTTCACTCGTGGATACATATTTTATGTTTTTATCATATTATTGTTTTTTTCTTATTTTCCTTTCTCTGTTGATCTGACACATTCTTTTTGTGTTTTATTTTCATGTTGATATTTGAGTCTATACTTTCGTAATATATTTTGAGCAGGTATAGGAGAAACTCAATTTCATGCTATATTATCAAGTGGATTGTCGCCAGTAGGCCCCACGTACAAGGCAACATCTGTTATCGAGAAAGATGATTATGAGACTTGGATTGCTGCAAGAAGAGAAGGGTCAGATGAGAATATTGATGGTGAAACTATTTTGAATCGAGTTTATGATGAAGTATGCTACTCTTTATCTTTAGTTAATACTCAAGCTACTTCATTATAACTAATATTTTAGGGACAATTTCATATAAATCCTTCTAGCAATTTGCCTTCTCTTTTCGCCAAAGTTTCTGCCTTCTAATTGTTCATTTATCATGGCAGATAGGAGATCGAATTCGGGATCGTCAACTCTGCATAGGGGTAACAAAAAAAAGAAAATGCTCCATTAGTCAAGAAAAGGTTGGATGTATGACGTCTCTTGCACTCCATGGAGTTTGTGGGTAAGATACTACCTTGTATTCTTGTATTATAATATCGTCTTTTTCTTTGAGGAATTAAATATATCCCTCTAAAATAATTCGATAATAATAATAATAATAATAATCAGATTATCTCTGATTTAAAAAACCCAAAAGTTGGATAATTTGTTTTTAAAAGTTATTCCCAAACGCCCCCTTAGAGGTGGTGGGTTGGGGACGGGTCAAAATAGGCATTTTTGGTATAATTTGGGTTGTGACCCGAAACACTACTTGTTATTTTATTTTTGTAAATAACCAGTAAATTTCCCCGCGCGATCCGGCGGGTCCAAATGTAAAGTAACTCGGATCAATAAGACTTGAATCGTTTCGGAACAAAAGTTACGTCAAAACGTATAGATAAACTGAAGATGTACATAAACATAAGCACAGAAACGTATTATATATGGCCCGACTTATTTGCGAAAGAAATTTACGTCGAGCATTAACCTGAACTTATACCGACATGTACTTAAAAATAAGTAAAAAATTATGTTTTTTTAAGTTAAAAAAGGTACCGCGCGTTGCGTTGGCGCCGAAACGTAAAGTAAGGCGAATTTTTAAAGTCTAATGAAAACACAGTATATTTGACCCGACTTGTTGTAAAATAAAATTTATGCCAAAATGAAGATCAACTGAAAACGTACAAAAAAAAAAAAAAAAAAAACATATTATATATGTGCCTACCCATTTTCAAAGAAACGTAATCAACTTAAATTTATACCGACACATACATAAATATAAACACGTAAAAAATGATTATAATTTTTTTAGAAAGTTGAAGGGTTGTAAGTGCCAATACTAAATGTTAAAGGGTAAATGCTAAAATAAATAAAAACTTACTAAGGGAGGACGGGTTACCGTGTGGGTTGCCTTGTCCGGCTTCCAAGCCGTGCCAGCACACCGCTGCTACCCTAGCGGGTTGACTTGGCCAGCGGAGAAAGCCGCCTGAGATGTGATGATTTCGATGGTTTTGACCGTTGTGCAACGGTCATGTGTTTAAAAAAAAAGTTATTTTTAAATACTATATATATAACACACTCTCAAAATCCTTCATTACCAAAACCCCCAAAAATCTCTACAATGGATTCACATAAAAAATCTGAAGGTGCCGATTCGAGGAACCGGTTCGAGCAAACAAGGTGCCGGTTTTAGCCGAGGTGCTCCTTTTGGTGGTGAAGGGGTAGCACGCAAACGGGAACTAGTGGAAAAATGGGGTTGGCCGACGAGCCATTTACCGGATTTCTAGGATGTTAATTTTTAAAAATTGTCGTTTTTATTTTCATTTTAATGAAGTTTATTTTTCATATTAACATTTGGCATTATTTAAATTTAAAAAAAAAGTTTGTGGCTAGGGTAGGCGCCGCCACCACCTACTAGTTAAAAGTTGAGCGCTTTTTGAGTTGGCGAGAGGTGGTTGGTCGGGGCTAGGTTAAGTACCCTAGAGTGCCCCTTCCTCCCTAAAAGACAAAAAAAAAAAAAACGTTAAAAAAAGTTGACCGATGGCCAGCTGCCATGCAGCAGCATGACACTGGTCATCCAACTTGTTTTTTTGGTTATATAGAGCTGTTTTATTTACCCGTGTATGGGCATACTAAGGAAGAAGTTAAGTTTAATGATGCAACAACAATCAGCAACTATTATGTAATAATAATCTAATACAAAAATATTAAAAAAAAACAGTTAATCTAACATACCAGGGTTTTATTAATTTATATAAATTTGGATTTGTATGCTATTTCAGTTTATACACGTTAATACACAGAAAAGTAATGAAATGATACATGTAATGAATAGAAATTTATCTCGTAAAGTTAATAAATGCTTATGTCGTGATTATTTAGGCTTTAACTGTATATCATCTTCATGCAGGAATAATCAGGAGTATTTTTTTGTTCATGACATCGGCATCAAAACTGGTGATACATTTCGGTTTAACTTCTCAAATACTAACACCGCTCTATCTTCTGCCGCTGCTGTCTCCAGCTATCTGAGGTCTTTGAATCAAGGGAGCAACAGCACCACTGGCGGTGATAAGCGGGAGGTGTTTGGCGGTCTTATATTCACTTCTCCTGATGCGTCATTCTTTGGCCAACCAGACTTTAACAGCTCGCCGTTTTTAGACAACTTCCCCGGTGTTGCATTTGGCGGGACATTTTGTAGCAGGGTGATTGGACGTAGTGTTTTAACCCCGTACATTAAAGAATTTCAAGAACCAAAGGCGGTGGAATGTTGCGTGCACGCATACTGTGCTGTCTATTTAGTCATGTCCTATACACTATAGTTTGGTGGGAGATATATGTTAGGGAGCTTCTTGAAAGCTTGAATGGGTAAACAGAGGAAAAAAAATTGTATGCGGGACATTCCTCTTAACATGTTGAATCTAGCAATGCAGAAATGATAAAGCATTTAGAGCTTTTTAATATATATATTAATTAACTAATATTCTGTTTTTAAAAAATAAAGGTTTTTTATATATTAATATGCATTTTTTTTCAGTTTAAGGGTTTTTTAATTAAAGATTTTAATATATATAACTGAATAAAAGAAAAAAAAAAGGTTTTTGGATGAAAATGGAAACTACCAAAATGGCAAAAAAAAAAAAAAATGAAAAACTCTGGGATCGAAAAAAAACTATTTAGACTAAAGTGGTAATTTCTGACAAACCTCAAGGACTAAAATGACAGTTTACTCTTTAATTTAATTATTAGGGGCGGCTCTTATGGTGTGCGGGGAGGACTTCCGCACAAGGCCCGCGATTTGGAGGGGCACAGGATTTTTAAAAAAAATTCGATATATATATGTTATTTAAAAAAAAATTGTAAATACATATCAAATCCAATATAGAGGCCCATTATCAAATAACTTTTTATGTTTTATAATTTAACCCAAATACATTAGGTTTATTGGGCCTAACCCAATACTAATAAGATTTTAAAACATAAAAATTTAAAAAACACGAAAACTGGATTCGGAAACACCGAACGAACGACAAAAAGAATTGCAGGGCTGCCATTGATTCATTGAACGACAACACAGAAGTGAGAAGACAGAACGAACATCGAACTCGACGACACAGTGCATAATTCGGTAATTGTTTCACTGTTTGATTTGCTGGTTGCTTTCATCATGAAGTTAAAAGGTCCGATAATTGTTGTTAACATCAGATTCTGATACTTGATGATATTGTTGTGATTGTTAATTGTTTGTTAACATCAGATTCTGATTGTTGATTGTTGTTAGTCGGTTAATTGTTGTTAATTTTTGTGATTGTTAATTGTCAGTATCTTGTTAAGTGAACATCGATTATTATTATTAGGCGTTAATGGCTCCTAAACAAGCATCCGGATGACAAAAATGTCAAAAAAGGAAACGAGCGGAAGAATTGGTGAAGTCTCAAGTATATGGGCACATTTTTCGAGCTCGAACAGGGTACGTGAATTCTCAGAGACGCCACTGTTAATTAATAAAACATCAAATATAAACAAGGTCTTATTTCTTTTGGTTAAATGGGTGAAGAAAAACAAAATGTTTGTGAAAGTGTTCACTTTTATATCTTTGTTACATGCATGTAAAAGAAAATAATAGGGTGTACATATTCACACACCCATTTACTTATTGGCACACCAAAAAAGTGTTTTTTGTCCTATATGCACACTCTGCAGTGTCGAGCTGTGGCTAAAGCGTGACGTTTTGGTCCGGTTAACCAGAAAAAGACTGATGGGTCTGTTGACCGGACCAAAATGCTGAGCTTTGGCCGCGTTTTGGTCCTGTCAACCAGACAAAAGACTGACTGGGTGTCAGTCTTTTGTCTGGGTGTCAGTCTTTTGTCTGGTTGACAGGACCATCAAAAGACTGACAGTCAGTCTTTTGTCTGGTTGACAGGACCATCAAAAGACTGACACCCAGACAAAAGACTGACACCCAGTCAGTCTTTTGTCTGGTTGACAGGACCAAAACGCGGCCAAAGCTCGGCATTTTGGTCCGGTCAACAGACCCGTCAAACACCCGTCAGTCTTTGTCTGGTTGACCGGACCAAAACGCCACGCTTTGGTCACAACTCGACACTAAAGGGTGTACATATAGGAAAAAAAACACCTTTTGGAGTGTGGCTATCTACACACTTGGTGTGTAGATAGTTTGGGCCAAATAAATACATGTAGAAAGAATTACATGGATAGTGTTCGTGGCAGGCACAGAAAAAAAAAAAAGTGAATAGCATGTATAGAAAAAGTTACACAGATAGTTTTCATGGTAGGCTAAGATTATGCATGTGTTATGAAGGTTTGAAATACTATACATTTGATCACTATTGTTCTCTCGCAAGTAATGTATTTGGTCCTTAAATCGAATGTTCGATAGATTTTATGTTAAATTTTAGTAAAAAAAAAAAAACTATTTTACCCAATTAATATTAATAAAAAATATCCTAAAAACCAGTGGCGGATCTTGACCTAAACTCAGCATGGGCCGATGTTTTTTTGGAGATAAAATCAGCCTGGGCCGAACCAATACACATTTAAAAAAATTCTCGAAAACCTGACATTTAACACTACTGGGCGAAAAACCGCACAGGCCGAGGCCCGGTCCGGCCTCCTCTAAGTTGCGCCACTGCTAAAAAGCCGACCCCTCATCCTTTTCATCCATTCCTACGGCCAACAAGTTTAGCGACACACATCTTTTTTGTCCTGTAGCCGACCCACCACCACATGTTTCGACACCAAACTTTTCATATAGATTAGTGATCTCTGTTATAAAAAATAACCAAATAAAATAAACATTAGAACCTTGACAAAATGATTGGAGCTAACCCAAGAGTTAGCAAACTTCTACTTGGACTAGCTAGAAAAAAGAAAACATGACGAATATAATAAACATAAAATAAAGAAGCATACCCAGGCTATGAGTTGAGCTATAGGCCCATAAGCATGCACGAAAAGTTCTCTACGTATCAACTCTTGTGAAAAATACCACATGGTGTTTGGATTATAGACCCGCGTTTCATCATTTAGGCTCCAGTTTTAGGATTTTAGCACTAAAAATTTCCCACAATTTTAGTGATTCTAAATCACACATTTTTTTTAGTATAAAACACGTAAATTACCGACTAAGTGACTTGATTTAGGGGTTGTTTGTTTACCTCTTAATAAGGCTCTTAATCTTACTGGTTCAGCACTTAATGATTCATACTGTTTGTTTTACGAGCAGATGTCTGAATGGTTCAGACATTTGCCTCGGAATGGTTAAGATTTATACAGAGTTTGAATGGTTAAGACCTCTAATCTGAATTGGTCAGACATTTGCCTCTGAATGGTTAAGCATTATACAAGCTCTTAATGGTTCACCTCTTACTGGTTCATCACTTAATGGTTCAGACCTTTTACTGGTTCAACACTTAACCATTCAGATGTTGTCAAACAGCCCCCTTAAATGTTTCTTTGTACTTTTAATTTCAATTATAGATTTAAAAGATGTGATGATAACTTAAGTTAAGAATTCATTTGAATATCAATTATAGATTTAAAAGATGTGATGATAACTTAAGTTAAGAATTCCACATAAAAATGACTTCTGAGTCCTAATGTAATGCTGTATTCATTCAATTCTATATTACATTTTTTTAAGAATTATCTTTGTTGTTTTCACTCTTACCTTAGTTAACAACTCAATACATGTGACAATGAATTTCAAAGACAATTTTATTTACTTTTGTAACATTCCATTTTATGTATAAGGGGACGGGGCATCATGAGGGTAAGCACGCTATGGTAGTTTGCCACTAGGTAACATTATCGTCACCCTCTTAGGGTTGCGGCTAGGGTAATTTACATGCCAAACCTTTGCCGCTTAGAGCACCCGTAGTGGGGTTATTGGGCATTTACCCCCCCCCCCCCCCCCAAAAAAAAAAAAAAAACGCCCCTTAACGCCGCCGGACCGCCCCCTTGGGCGTTGTTTAAAGAACGCTGGTGCATGCTGGGGCATTATTTGCTTGTCTAATAAGAAGCTTCCAAATATTATTAGTTTGTTTTATTTTTTTTTTAAAAGATAATAATTGGGTAATCATTGATGGGGTATTATTGGGCATTATCCCACTACACCCATATATGAAAAACGCCCTATAATTCCCCTTTTCTGACTGGGATGACACGTGCCGCACAACGCCCATAGGTAGGGGCATTATTCATGTGTACCACTGCACATGGTCTTAAGAGGTGAGGTCTATCTCTTTAGGGTGTGTGTGATTGTTGGGTGGAGTGAAAAGGTGAGGTCCATGATTCTATACTCGTGGTTAGACATCATCAATGTTTGATTGTTCTAGAGTATTTGGGTATAAAATTGACATGATAGCGTAGGATTAAACGGGGCTAGGGTAATACATTTGGATGTCGCTTACTCCCTAAGAACCAATAATCTTATTAAACTTGTAGCATTAGCTTAAATGTAAAATGAAAAAAAAGACGATTATAACTAGGGATGAGTGTGAACCGGTACCAGTTTCGAAAAGTTGTCAAAATTTAGTACGAGTATCGAAATGTTCAGTATGGAACGGTACAGTACGGTACATGACCGATATTTTAAGATAAAAGTCAATATTTTACCAGTACCGTACTGAATACCGAAAATCCAAAAAATGAGTACTGGTGTTGGTAATGAAAAAATTCAATACGAAAAATTTGATACCAATATAGTACCGGTACTCAATACCAAATGCTAAGGGTGAGCGGGGCACTTCTCAGGGAGGGATGTGGTGAGTCCCCGAGCGGGAACACCGCCGCCATCAACTCGGGGAGCCTAATCGGGGATGGATTTCGGTGGGTGTTCACCGCATGAAGGGAGAGAGGGAGAGGGTAGCCCACCATTGATTCAAGCAATCAAGTATTTACCCCCCTTAAAAAAACAAAAAAAAAAACAAGTCCCCCAAGAGGGGAGTGCCGTCATCAAATTGAGGGTGTGGGGAGAGTTAAGGGGGGAGTTGACATGGCGCGTGTTGATTGCCCGTGTGTAAGAGAGCGGACTCCCCTAAGAGAGGAGTGCCCCTCTCACCCTAATCTCTTAGCCACCCCACTACCGCCTTATAAAACAATATTAATCAGCATTCAACACCCCTAAAGCTTTTAGGGTGAAGGGAGTGGAGCGGGAAACTCATCGGCAAAGGTGTTTGCCGAGCGGTAACACCGCCGCCGGCCACCTTTGCCGATCGGCAAACCTCAAACATCGGTGACCCTTTGCCGAGTGACCAAAGAAGAGAGAGATGATGCTGATGATGATTGGTGTCTTGTTTTCTGTGTAACGGCTATATAGCCGGTGGAACAGGTGCGGCGGCGATGGGCGGAGCCACGGCGGTGTTGGTGGCGGCGATGGGCGGAGCATGCTGATGATGATTGGACGATGCTGATGATGATTGGATGATGCTGAAGATGGAGGTGGAACCGGTGGTGGTGGTGGCGAGTGGTGATGGTGGCGGTGGAGGTGACTGTGGTGGAACCGGTGGTGGTGGCTGATGATGCTGATGATGATTGGATGATGCTGATGATGATTGGATGATGCTGAAGATGGAGGTGGAACCAGTGGTGGTGGTGGCGAGTGGTGATGGTGGCGGTTATTTGAAGAAGGTGATGGGTATTTGTGGAGGGTAGGAAAAAAAAAAGAATAAAAAAAGTTTGCCACTTTCAAGTGTCTACACCACTGCCAACACTTTTCACCAAAGTTTAAACTCTTCACACTTGCTGACATGACACACTCTGATTGGTCCATTTTGAAGTTTGCCACTTTCACCTGTTTAACCACTCCCTTCACCCTATAGTGTAACCACAACAACTGTCAGATACCACCGAAATGACGTCACAAACACTCCGGCAATGCGGAATCGCTGCACCTATTGACGTCATCAGCGAAGACCTTCTACAGAACATCGTGGCTAGACTTCCGGCAACCTCCTTCGCCTCCGCCGCTTGCGTCAGCCGTTCATGGAACGTCGTCTGCGACCGCGTTCTTTCTCGTCCGAAGTTCGCCTCTGCATGTTCCCTCAATCGTTCACTCGAGGTTACTTTTCAAACCCTAACTTTTACATTAATCTTAAATTATACTCAAAATCGTAATATCCTACCAATTTTAGCCCTAATTTTGATCAGAATGCTGTAGAAGAGGTGGTGAATAAAGTACTATCGATGCCGATTCGTCCTCACTTTGCCATTGCTTCCATTGGTGGCTATTATGGAGACGATTTGAGAGAGGCTCACCATCTCGTATGTTATTTCTACTTCAAAATTGATAGATACAACTTTATAAATAATGAATAATGTCATGTTGTGGAACACTAGTAATCAGTAAATTAGTAATGGATGGAATATTAATAAGTTGCATGTATTAGTTGCTAGGCGGTCCCTAGTCGGCCGACTGGGGAGTTAGGAGTAATCGGAGTACTCGGGGAGTACGCGGACATGGTAAATAAAAAGAAAATTAATTATTAGATATTATATTTATATAAAAATAAGCATAATTCATGTCAGAATGAGTATAATTTAAAATGAAACATGTTTGAAGTTTAAACCTCACCAAGTACAAGGCCAAGTATGCCGAGTACAAGTCCGAGTAGTCTGAATACAAGTCCGAGTAGTCTGAGTACAAGGCCGAGCAGGCCGAGGAGACTGATTTTGACCGTCTCCGAGTAATCAAGTCCGACTAGGGTAAACTCCCCTCGGAGGTGGTCCGAGGACCGAGTACTCACCAAGTACAAGGCCGAGTAGGCCGACTTTTACAACACTGATTGTATGAATGACTTGCAGATTACTGCAGCACTAGGTAGTAATGTTCCAGTCATTACTAATCATACCTGGGGAATAATTGAAAGGAATGCAACTTCTCATAGATCCAATGAGGTTAATCTTAATTCTGTTATTTTGATTACTTGTTATTCTTTGGTGTTTGTTAAGAAAGTAACGAATCGAATAATCTGCTGCAGGTTGAGTGGTATTTTCAAGACCACGAGATTGATGCAATAATGTTGATTGTTGGATTTCTACCGGGGTTGAAACTCACGATAATCCCACTTTTGAAGCAAATTCAGGTAATAAATTTTGTCTTTCTTTATCTATATATTGATTTTGTTGTTTTTTTATAAGTTTGTGTATTCATGTGTTAGGAACCAGAAGCGCTCATGATTGACGAATTCGTAATAGACATTAGGGAGTTCTCAACTTCGGTTTCTGGATGTAACTCCCCTGCTGCCATCATAGTGTTTGGTGTAAGTCATCCCTCATGTTATTTGGTCACATATTTTACTACTAATAGTAACCTTTCTTGTTGCGTTTCTAATGCTCACTGGAGTTTGTTTACAGGACCATTATTATTCATGCATGAGAGATGTTATAGAGAAATTAGGTTAGTGTTACTTCAAAAACATATCGCTTTGTTTTGCTCACTTATATGAATTTTATAGATATTTTTCGTTATTTTAGATTATGCCATGTCACCAGAAACCGTCATTGTTGGTGATGCTTTATCTAAGTTCCAATGTACCAATGATGCTCAATTTGGTACTTCCGCTGCTGTTGCCTTGGTATTTGCGGTGGATAGGAATAAACCTCCTGGTAACATCAAAATCCACACCGGTGGATATATAGTTTTATGTTTTTATCATATCCTTATTGTTTTTTTCCTTATTTTTCTTTCTCTGTTGATCTGATACCTTCAATTTTTTTATTTTTTATGTTGTTTTTTAATTATTATATGTTGCATTCAATTATGAGAAGTTCTTAATAATTTTCTAGCAGGTATAGGAGAAACTCAATTTCATGCTGTATTATCAAGCGGATTGTCACCAGTAGGCCCCACATACACATCTGTTATTGAGAGAACTGGTTTTACGACTGATATCGCTGCAAGAAGAGAAGGGTCGGTTGAGAATATTAATGTTGAAACTATTCTGAATCAAGTTGATGATGAGTTATGTTATTCTTTTTCTGTAGTTAACTCAAGCTACATCATTATAACTAATATATTAGGCATATGTTCATATAAATCATCCTAATAGTTCAAAATGTCATATTTACTCTAAGAATGCCAAACATATTATATTTATACATTCCACATTAGATTAAACAAAATCAGGTACAAAGTTACTTATAAGTTATAATTTTAGTTATAAGCCTGTTACACTATATAACGAAGAGAACATTTTATTCAATGAAACAAATTGTTATAAGTTATAAGTGGGATTTTTTTTACTATGGAATGGGTTGTGTTTTGAAAACATGACATTATGAATTGTTGAACTTTTAGAGTATGTTTATGAAAGTAGTATAATTATTATTTTGATGTATATCAAGACCTTTTAATACATTATCGACTTTTGATTGTTGATAAATAATGACAGCTAGGAGGTCGAGATAAGTTTTGGGATCTCTTCATTGGGGTAACAAAGAAAAGAAAATACTCCATTGCTCAAGAAAAGGTCGGATGTATGACGTCTCTTGCATTCCATCCCGTTCTTGGGTAAGATACTGTAATTTTTTCTTGTTTCTTCATATTGTCTTTTTCTTTGAGCGATTACATATATCATCCATCATGTATAACATAGAACTATAGAAGTCAACTTGCATAGTCAATCTTTGCATATTGGATAGCGATTTTTGGCACGTTTTCATTTTGGCTAGCGATTTTTGGCTTTATCCACTTAATTTGTTAAAAATAAAACACGACTCGTACAAACCACCGGTAACCTTGGTTTTAAAATGTGCGCATCACCTGATGCAGTGATGAGATCGCATCGCATCGCATCGCATCGCATCGCGTGATGCGATTCCATGATGCGCGCATCACATGATGGGGTTTGATGTGGCGCATTATACAGTTGACCGATATTTGAACTAATAGCTGGCGTACATAAATAGCTGGCGTACATAAATTAATAGCTTGCATATATTTTTGTATACCAGCTATTAATTTATGTACGCCAGCTATTATGAACAAATTAGACCATCGATTGAACAAATCTGACTGTAGATGATGAGTATATCTTACTTATATTTTAGTGTTTAAAGGTTGACTAGTTGAAATATTAGCTATAATATTTTTTAATAAAGAATGTCTTGCATACGCGATGCGTGCGCTTCGCACAACTCGGCTTTTGGGATCAAAACACATCGCTTTTTAAAACCAAACCGATAACTAAATACTTCGAAATTGTGACTTCCAAGGCTCTAACTATATATCATCTTCATGCAGGCATTACGAAGGGTATTTAAGGGTTCATGGCGGGGGCCTCAAAACAGACGACACCTTCCGTTTTTACTACTCAGATCCTACGACCGCTCTATCTTCTACTACTGCTGTCTCCAGCCATTTGAGATCTTTCAATCAAGGGAGGAACACCACCACTGGCGGCGATAAGCAAGAGGTGTTCGGCGGTCTTATATTCACTTGTCTTGATATGTTTGGCATCCTTGGCCCAGCTGACATTAACAGCTCACCGTTTTTGGACAACTTTCCTGGTGTGACTCTTGGCGGGAATTTTTGTAGCGACGTGATTGGACGTCGTGTTTTAACCAAGTTCGTTAAAGAATCTCAAGAACAAAAGGAGGTGCAATGTTGCGTGCACGTTAACTGTAGTGTCTTTTTGATCATGTCTTACACTCCTTTAAATTAGTTAAGAGTAATTAATGTGGTTTTTGTGCTGGGTCTGGCTGCAGAAAATGTTTATCCTTTGTAAAGTTAGTGATACTGTTTTTAGTGTATTTTTGCTAGTTGTCTGCTTTTTTATTGTAAAATGTCAACTTCAGATTTCATACTCATTCTACCCTTAATAATTAAATTGTATAAATGAGTAACTACACAATCTTAGATATATATTTTATAAAGGTAAATAAATATTTAATCATTATATAATATGCACCTCTCCTAGGATATTATCGGGGACACGAGTTCTTAGAGACATCAAACTAAGGTTACGGACTTTTAGTTAGTTTAAAGTATTGTCTTAGATATGTCTAAGGGTATTGGACTTTCTATACTTTTATTTGTCTGTCTTAGCGTTGTCTTGAAGCTGATGATGCTAAGTTGGATGTGTGAACATAAGGATGTACTAGATAATGAAGTTTACAAGAAAAATTAGGGGTGGCATGTAACTGGACAAGATAAGACAAGGGAGGGATGATTGAGATGGTTTAGACATTTGAAGAGGAGACATATGTCGGCTCTAGTGAGAATGGTGGAAACTCACAATGTAGGGGAGGAATATTAGAGATATACCCAAATTAACATGAGATGAGCGGATTAAGCAAGATTTGCTAAACCCGCACCTCTCTGAGGACATAATCGGGGACAAGAATTTTTTGAGACGTCAGGTTAAGGTTACAAACTTTTAGAGGTTATGGACTTTTAGGGAAGTTTATAGATCTGTCGTAAACATGTTTTCGGGGCCTTAAACTTTTCTATACTTTTGTTTGTAAGCCTTAGCATTTGGGATGAGCTCAGTACCGATATCGAAAATACTGGTATCGAAAATCGCCAAATATGGGTACTGGTACGGATACCGAACGGTACCGGTATTTCTATGTAAAATTTGGTAAAATACCCGTACTGTACTGAATCGGTAACGAACCAAAAATACCGGTATCGAAAATGTCAAAAAGTGGATACCGAATCAGTACTGATCGGTACAGGAAATTCGGTACCGGTACCAAATACTAAATGATCGTCCCTACTTAGCATTGCGGTTGTCTTCGCATATAGATATTTTTAAGGGAGTGTCTAGGAACTTTCAAGGGGCTTAGATGTACTTTGTCTTGTATCATGTTTATCTTATCTCTTGCTATTATAGTTTACCCATCGTTTTTATGCTAGGATTAATTTAGTACTATCATTATTAGTACTTTTGGTTTGTTCTTGCTTTAATTCTCTTATCCATATTTCTTGCTTTAATTCTCTTATCCATATTTTATGGCATCTGGATTGCTATATAGTGCACTAAAAATAATATTGGAGTTGGGTGTTTCGCTGGGCGCAACCTCCTTATTTCCTAGAATAGAGGTGTCCTCATCCCATCCTCCTTAAACTCTACCAATAGTTCTGCCAGAAGTATTATTTTTACTCGCTACGTTTGTGTGTTATTAAATCAACAAATATGAACGTGATTTTACCTTTGTTTACTTAAATAAACAAACACGAACAATCTTCTTTTTCGATCATATGTGAATGAAAAATCATTTGAACATATAGACGTGTTCATTCATATATGTTCATTTATATACAAACATATACATTTTTTAAACATTATACACGTATACACACATCTAAAGAGAAAAAACGTATAAGAAAATGAATATTAATTAGAGGTGTGGCGAGCAACTTTGGAAGGCAAGGGTTTAAGGATTAGTATCTCTAAGACTCAATGCCTTTATTGTGATTTCAGGTGACGTCGACAATACTCAGATTACCATTGACAGTCAAATGGTTCCCCTGACAACTAAGTTCAAATATTTGGGATCGTTTGTACAAAAGGGATGGGGAGATAGATAGTGATGTAGTTCATCTCATCTAGGCTAGAGATTTCCAACTAAACTAAAGAGGAAATTTTATAGGGTTGCAGTTAGACCTGCTATGTTGTATGGAACAGACTGTTGGGCCATCAAGAAGACACAAACGCGTAAGATGGAAGTAGCAAAGATGAGGATGTTAAGATAGATGTGTGGGCATACAAGGCTAGATCGGATAAGAAATGAGGTTCTCAAGGAACGGTTAGGAGTGGCTCGTAAAATGGATGAGATACAAGAGGGGCGATTGAGATGGTTTGGGCATGTGAAGAGCAGACAGTCGACAACGCCAGTTAGAGTAGTGGAATCCTTGACTGTGGAGGGGAGGAGTAGAGGTAGGCCCAAAATTACTTGAGATAAGCGGATTAGACAGGATTTGTAGCAACGTGATTGGACGTCGTGTCTTAACCAAGTACGTTAACTGTAGCATCTATTTGATCATGTCATACACTCTTTTAAATTAGTTAAGAGTAATTAATGTGGTTTTTGTGTTGGGATCTGATGGCAGAAAATGTTTATCCTTTGTAAAGTTAGTGATACTATTGTTTTTAGTGTATTTTTGCTAGTTGTCTGCTTTTTATATATCATAGGATTGTAGTTTTTCATTGTAAAATGTCAACTTCAAATTTCGTACTCATTCTACGGTTAATGATTAAATTGTATAAATAAGTAATTACACAATCATAGATATATATTTTATTAAGGTAATTAAATATTTATTCAGCACCTCTCTTAAGACATTACCGGGGACATAAAATCATCATTTAATTAATTTATATGTCTAACATAAAAATAGCTCACTCATTTCATCTCTTTTATACTTTTTTATATTTAAAATTAAAAAAAATATCTTAGGTTTTAGATTCAAACACCAAAAGTATTACGTAATTTAGAAAATACAAAAATATCGAAAATAATATATATTTCTTTTTGCTCAATTTTCCCTAATTATGATATAATGTTCTTTATAAAATGCAAACTATATTTGTCTTATATGTTTACTAGTAGTGATACCCGTGTGCAAACACGGGTGGTTTTTAAAAAAACTATCCATACCACATTTTATTAAACAACGAATGTTTTTATATTAGATGTTCCATTCATCTTGAATTGAATTGATTCATTACTCACAATATATAACAACATTACAACCAGAATAACCACATACAAAGAAAACAATATATACATATACTTAAAATATATCTAATGCAATGTTGTTTACTGTTCTGGTGGACTCGGTTCATCAAGCCAACACACCTATTTAACATATTTACCACACATTTACAAACTTAACCTCCATTTTCACACAACTTTTCCACAATTATTTTGGACCAATTTCTCCACTTTCACAGTCTAGCCGCCAGCAATAATGTTTCAAAATGACTAAACTTATGTTCTCTATAGGCTTCCTAGTTCTGATAAACATCAATAAGCTGCCAAAAAGTTATAGTTTCGCAATCTAGACACACTCATCAAACTTTCGTAGAGCTATGGTAACTCATCTTAAAATCTTTAATGAATATGCGTCGAGAACATTCAAAATCATTAAATCTAAGAGATAATTAAAACACTTGTAAATAATCATCCTCGTAGCCAAAGCAAAAAATATAAACATTATACCTCCAAAGCCATCTCAATTTCAATTTTCAACTCCACTTCTGGCAACATTCTCAACAATTATAGGAAGCACAGTTGAATTTCAACCTATAAATATTCCATCAAACATTCACTATGAAATACTCAAATCTCACAATCAAATTTCCAAAGTAAGTTCACTATGCATTAAGTTCTTCCATCACAAGCGATTTCAATCCAGCATAAGAAGATGCTGACTCATCATCGTCAAGCATAAAACCGATAGAATTATAATGCATTCTTAAACAATACCCTACATAACCTGGTGGTGAACCTATTAGCTTGCCGACTGTATATCTCTCCATGTATTCACTCATGTCTAATCTTAGCATCGCACTTTCCTGTAATTAAAACATCAAAACACCGTCACATAAAAGTAAAATTACATCTCTAGTGGAAAATTACGGTTTGGGAAATTAACCTCTGTTGCATGATCCCTTTTAACCTCTGTTGACTAACCCCCTTTTTAACTTTTGTTGACTAACCCTTTTAACCTTTGTTGACTAATCTGTTCTAACCTCTGTTGACTAACCCTTTTAACCTCTGTTGACTAACCCCTTTTTAACTAACCATTTTAACCTCTGTTGACTAACCCTCTTTTAACCTCTGTTGACTAATCCGTTCTAACCTCTGTTGACTAACCCCTTTTTAACATTTGTCGACTAACCCTTTTAACCTCTGTTGACTAACCCTCTTTTAACCTCTGTTGACTAATCCGTTCTAACCTCTGTTGACTAACCCTTTTAACCTCTGTTAACTAACCCCTTTTTAACCTTTGTTCGACTAACCCTTTTAACATCTGTTGACTAACCCTCTTTTAACCTCTGTTGACTAATTCGTTCTAAACTCTGTTGACCTAATCCATCTAATATATAAACTCCTTTTTAACCAAGTGGTCACATTTCTAAAAGTACCATTTCTAGGACATCAAAGCTTCAAATAGTATCATTTATATCACTAACCATATTTATAAAACTGCAATAAATAATATAAATGCAAACAAAAAAAGTCAATTATACACAACAAAGGTTGGTATTATTGCCAAAGGTATAAAAATACTAACCCTTAGGGTCTGTTTGGTATGGGGTAATAGAATGGACGATGGAATGGAATGGACAAAGGAATGGAATGGGCAAGGGAATGAAATGGGTCATTACCATTCCATGGTCATGTTTGGTTAACCTATGAGAATGGAATGATGCATTACTTTGTGTTGTTTGGTATGCCAAAAAAGACGAATGAATGGAATACAATTCATTGAAAATGACAACAATACCCTTGTCTGAAAATAAAGAAAAATTACTAGTTTTGACAAAATTTTCCATTAAAAATAATAATAAATATATATTATGAGAAACAGAATGTATTTAACTAACATAATTCAAAATTTATTCAAAAGTTTCCAACCAAAATAATTAAAAATCATCCAAGTTCTGCAAAATAAAAAAAATTAAAAATAATCCAAAAGTCATCGAACATCACGTCAAGCAATATCTTCAAGCATAGTCTTTACCCATCCAAATTTGCGTTCTTCATCAACCTTAAAAAAGATTACCATCAACTCTTTATTTTGTGCTAGCTTACATACAGCCTTGTCACATTCACGAGTAGTCAAACCCACAACTTTGTTCATCTCCGCAAAAAGATTGTTACGTAATTCCTCTCTATTGCTCTCAGTTCCAAAAACATAAGGCCTCAATTAATCATTTCTCAGTGAACAGTTGTTATAAGGCCATGGGGTATGGGGCGTGGGTTGGGGCGTAGGTTGGGGGAAAACGCCCAAGTCACCACCCCGGGGGCTTGGGTTTGGGCGTGGCCCCCTTTGGCGTGGGTTTGAAGCCGGGCGTGGGGCGCCTAGCAAGGTGACATGGCGGGCTCTTAATGGCTATGTGTCAACTCATGCCCCCAACCCAAGCCCCACCATACCCCATGGGCGTGAGTTTTGGTGGTGGAGGGCTCCCATTCCACGTGTCAACAAATGCCCCAACCCAAGCCCCCAACCCAAGCCCCCCATACCCCACGGTCTAAGACCCCAATAAATCATAAATAGAACTCAAAATCTGAAACAAACAACAGGCATCACATGACTTTTCATGAGAATCTTCAATATATACATAAAACTAAGCACAATATTAAGCACACTCAAGAACTACTTTGAATACTATAACAATGTCAGAGATTTTTATGGTTTTAAAAATGGACCGAATGCAATCATGAAATTGGGAAAAAGTGTGAGGTGGTTGAAAAACATACACGTCTTGTTCAATGACTGAAGAATATGATATATGTATGTACAGTGTATGAACACAAATAATCGAGAATCTTCAATATACACCAAAAAAAAAAAAGAAGCAAAAAACACAGTTTATATACAGTAAACAGACACAAACAATCAAATTATCACCATATGCACGACAATCTTCAGCGCACACACAAAATTAAGCAAAAAATTGAGATTCATACAGAGTGATCAGACACAAATCATCGACCATGATGATTTTGCACGAGAATCTTCAACATAATGACAAAATAAGCACAAATTCAAGGTTCATATACACACTATCATCAATTATGATGATTTTTAACGAGAATATTCAACATACACACCAAAATAAACAAACTTGAATAAGAATGAAACTTCAATTTTGCTTAAAACTCACAAAACAGAACCGATGATATTAGCAATTGAATAAGTATGTAAAGAGTTAAAGTTCACCATTAATTCAGTGAAACTCTAGGATGATAAAATCACGAGAATTGAACAAATAAATAAACAATTTACCTGATTTCGTGTCTGATGATGAAACTCACAACGAACTGGGCAAATTTTAGGGTTCCAGAGGAGTGACGTTCTGCTCTATGAAGATGGTGATATATATAACCAAATCATAATCCATTCCTTGTTAAGAGGATGTGCAAATCAGATATCGATGGAAGGGGAGGGAAAATCGGTGAGGATGGGGGCAAAATAGAGAAACTTCCTTTTGTTAATGAACGGAATGAAAAAAAAACTGGGGGTAGGCCAGGAATAGATTTCAACAATTTTAGAAGGAATGGAATGGGGTATGTAATGCTTTATTCCATTCACATGGTCAACCAAACACTTCTTTTTTCATTAGCCTTGAATGGAGTATTCCATTCCATCCTCCATTACCCCATACCAAACACTACCTTAGACTGTGAAGTCTGCTTTTGATCATGCACCGTATCCATATCCCTTTTAACCGCTTGTTTTTTTAGATTCAGTTCTTCTTCCCTCTGCTTGTGTCCTTCAACCAATAATTCAATAAAATTATCATTAATTTCCAGTAGCGGATCTCGGTCAATCAACTGATCACCCTTATAAGCTTCTCGCAGCATTGTTGTTTTGATCCCACCTTTTAATGACATATAAAAGATCCCCGAATGTCATGTAAACACACTCAAAAACGCGTTTGAAAACCTATACTCTTCAGTAAACTTGCCCAATATCGACACTGGAATTCTTTTATACAAAGATAACGATAATAACTCGTGAAAAACTCCCACAGTTCTCATCTCCATTTCTAGAGACGTTTGATTCAAATTTGACGCATCGTCATACGGTGATATGAACGGACGTTCCTTCCAATCTCTAATCCATTCCCGCATTTATTTCTTGATTAAAAAACCCAATGGCAACTTCCAGTTGAAAGACGGCCTGATCTTTATACCCGTTAACTCCGATTCCTCATCAGCCCTTTGCTCAATAATAGATTTCGCAAATCTCGGTTCCAAGAAACCAACTACAGAAATGAATTTCCCTCTCCTGGATCCCCAACTAATTTAAAATATTCTGGATACTTCAGTACCAAATTCACCAGAACATCATTCGGAAACTCGAACTCCCTCTTCACATGAACCAACGTATCCGCACTAACCACATTATCTTTCAACATCATCAACAACTTACACAGCTTAGCAACAATCAATGGCTCGTTTTCAACATAAACCCTTTCATTTCGATCCAAAACGCGTTGAAGTCGATCACTGACGCGTAAAAACTTAACCGGGTCTGTCTTGGGCTTAATTCGGTCATAATACACATCGAAAAGCAAAGGGTTTCGAGATAAAAAAGTGTCGATTTTAACAGGAAGTCATAACCGTTCACGTCGCTTTTCTAAATAGCAAAGAGGGATTACTTGATCGGGTTCGTTTAAGACTTCTTTAACAACTTTGGCACATAGTCTCCATGATTTATCATTTTTGATTGCTTGGTCTAGCTTTTGATCTTTACGCCAAACTACTTTGAGGCTAGATATTGAGGCTGTGAAGCTTGTTTTCGTTGTCTTGTTGCCCCTAAATCCTGAAAGAGAGAAGAATGACCTTGTTGCTGAAAAACAAAAGTAGCAAGAGAGTATTGAAATTTACAAGGGGTACAGAAACTGATTACAAAATATTAAATGGACAAAAAATGTTTTGTCGATCATTTTCAACTAGAACATGTTTTAACCTGCTACCTGTCGCAACCCCCGCCCCCTAATAAACCTGGGAACGGGCGGCCGTGAGTTTCGGTGGTATCCGTGTTTTATCCTTTTGGCAGCGGAATTTTCATCAGGACCGTAGTTAGAAAATATTTTATCAGAGTAAAATACCACACTTTCATAATATTAAACACGTGGGAATAATCCCAAGTTTTAGGTACACACATTTTCATACGGATAAATTCTATTTTATTTAAATAAAACATCTCTTTATTTCAGGTAACTTTATAGCCACTTTTCCAAGCCTTCAGTGCTGTCCAGCTGGCTTCTATTTGGCTTTCACATTTTGTTACCTGAAACGCGTTTAAAAACATTTTGTCAGTGGGAAATACTGGTGAGTGAATCCCAGTTTAATCAAGTTAAGTAAAAACCACTGTACAGTATTGAGGGCGGTCGCGCAATTACATTTCTTTCCATCTACTTAATTACCACCCACGGTACTGTCAACCCGACTTGTGGTCATGTTACTCCTCGCAAGGCAGTAATTGTTGATCAGTTCTGATTTAAACATAATGGAAAACATGAATAACATACCTGTTATGGCATTCAAAGCAGAGGAGAATCCAGTCAGAGATCCAGCCATTGAGTTCGACATCTTTGTCAAGTTGATTCGGTTCCTCCTTAGGGTGTACAGTAATGATGGTGATGAAAACCGAAACTAGGGCAGAATCGGTTGAGGGAGAGAAAGGGACGAATTTGATGTTAGTGTTATTAGGTTGTGTGTCTAACCTTTTACCTCTCTAATAATCTCCTTATATACACCCAAGAGGAAACCCAATTAGTTAATAAGGGTAATATGGTCCATCAACAATTACCAACTAATTATTAATAGGTTATTAATATATTTTGATCTATATTATATAAATGATAATGATGGCTACTAGATTAAATATAAATAAATATTTAATCTTACATTCTCCCACTTAGCCGAATAATCATTTATCATGAGTATTAGATTAGTCTGATCAGAAGTTAATACTCATTTTAGCCTTAAACAAGTACTATAGCAGAGAAATACAGCCGTTGAATCATTATGCGACTCAGGACCCCCATTAGTCATACTATAGCCTTAATTTAAAACCTAACAGTTATGATCAAAATATGTAAGCCCTTTAACGTTTGATTTGTATTTATAGTTGTCTATATGTCATTACACCGGCAGAACATATGTAAGAGACATACAAATTCAAACTGATGAGGAAAAATAATTAAATAGTTATTCATTCATAGTACGATATGCAGTTGTACATGGTCATCAATTAAAACCCTTCTCTTTTATGTGCACTCTTAATAAGACTTATGGGTAATAGACCTTTAGTTATAGGATCCTTAAGCATATCACGAATGCATTCGATACAAAGATTTAGTTTCCTCAATTCGTTCATAAACGAATAATTAATTGTGTATCGAAATTTAATGCAGCACCTCTCGAACTGTTACTGTTCAAGGAGACATGGTAGCTGACTTTATCACAACAAGTCTTCAATATATTAATTATATGGAGTTAATAAACTTATGAGTCCACTGATAAATTTCCAACAACATTTAGTAAATATTGCTTTGTGACCAACAATATATTATGTCGTTATAACTTATGTTGTTGATATCAGTCCATTATGACTCCTCCATAAGATAGGTTTTGTCTGCTGACATAAAGATATACCCAAAATTACATTTTGTCATCTTTGAATATTACAAAGTTAGAGTAATAAACCGGTTTGAGTTCTCACTTCTTCTTTAAAATATAGTCTCTCATTTCTTTTAAAGATATTGTAATACTCTATTAAATGCTTCACATTAATCTAGACATATCTAGTGTGTTGCAATGTGAGTAATATCTAAACGAGTATAGACTTAAACTTACATAAGGCTTCTAATTAATGAAGCGTAAGAAATAATCTCATTTATCCTATTATCCTCTAAAGGAGAGCAGTATTGTTTGTTACATATGTAAGGACCAATTTAATGTTAAAATTATGGAACGGAAGTAATGTCCCATTTGGTCTATCTCAACATGTTATGATATCTATTATGTAAGAGATATCTCTGAGATCTATTATATCAAAGTTTGTGTTAACAATGCTTTGACTTATGTAACATCTACTTGTCAAAAGAATATCATCTATATAGACAAGTTTATCTTAGTTGCTCCCACTCATCTTGAGGTAGGTACATTATTCCACTTGGTTGTTGATGAAAATAATTGCGTTAAGATTTCATCACATTATGATGTTTGCATTAACCCATACATGGATTTTATTGGCTTATAAATAAAGTGTTCTTTAACCTTAAGTTTAGAACTTTCAGGTTGTTTTATGAACATGTAAATATGTCAGCCAGTTGTTAGGGAAAGTTGTATTAATGTTCATGTAATGTAGCTCAAAATTATTATAAGCTACTAGAACAGTGATGATCCTAAAAGAAATCTTTTGTTAGATATGTAATAAAGATTCTTTAATAATTTATCTTTTCCTGAGTACAACCTTTGACAATCAATCATGCTTCTTTGTGTCTTAACGTTTATATCAGGATTTGGTTTAGTTATGAATACTCTTAGGTTATTCAATCAAATCCCAAACGTTATGCGAACACATAAAACAGTTTTACTAGAAAACAGTTTTATTCTGTTTAGAAGATTAATTGACGCTAATGGCTTAATTAGGAGAGATAGGATCAATAAACTTTTCCAAAATCCATTTCAACTTCAGTTATGGAGGTTATGTAATCATCAAAGTTAGTAGGTTTTTAAACCTGGATGACCTCCTGAGTTGATTATTGGGTTAGTTAGAAGTTTCAGTTTTATGGATTAGCTCTTGGTTAAGTTGCTATCATTTTAAGAATTCTAAGTTTATAAGAGAGTTGGTGCAGTATGGTGTACAAGAGGTGTAATCGGAGTTAAATTTGGAGTGAAATTTAATGACACTCTTCCCCCCGCCTCTTGTATTCCTTGCAAGTCATGATAAGGACTTTGACTGCTCCCATTGACCTTAGAAAATCTTTAGGAACTCAGCATGCTTAGGGTCAATATTTAATGACCAAACAAATTATATTTAATGAACATATTAATGACGTTAGTCATTGTAGTTTCTCTTGTTTGAGGATTATGTTAGTTTAGGTAAGAAATCTAAGTGTGCCCACAATTAAGCAACAATGAAACTTTTGTAAGAGTAGCTGTAGATTTTAAGGAGACAAGTTATGATAGAACAGTGTCAAGATAGAGCAGTGTCTTGTACAAGAGGTGTAATTAAAGTAATATAAAGTTTTCACTCCCCACCTCTTGCAACTATTGCAAGTTATGATTAAGACACTTAATGCTCCCACTGATCTATGATATCTCTATAAATGCTACAAGATAAGTTTCAATGAGCTATGTGACGTGGGAACCTATCATATATACGTTAGACTTTATTAGATTTCCTTAATGTCCAAATATCATAAGAAACTTAAGGACATATTAAATAGAAATCTTATTAAGTATATATATGAATAGATTTCTTTTAAGATCATGGGCCATATACGACAAAATTTAGATACAAGTTGATAGTCTGTAAAAAAATAAATAAATAAATTATGTCTGAATATTCCATTTGGAATAAGTTCCACGAATGTCAATGAATGACTTATGATGGACCCATACTTATTCCTTAAGCCAAGTAATATTTATGGCTATAACGTCATGATTTAAAATCACTTAGAATGAGATTAGATAAAAAATCATCCTCATTAACCATGTCATGATTACTCATGAATTTTGGTTATAATGGATGAAATTTGTAAGTCTCATTATCCTTTTGTCAAATTCTCATTTGCATGATGACAAAAGTTGTGAAAGTGTAAGGTATCATCTAGTTTCATCTTAATAATGTTTCAATCCAGATATTTAGAATAAATAAAATGAGAGTTTAAGATAAGTGTGACTTTATGTTGACTATGCAAACCTCACAACCTTCATGACATAGCCTAAGTAATGATACTGTACTCTGATTAATAATCAGAACATGTAATGTATCGAAAAGCTTTGTTGGAAGACTGCTTATTATGGTTCTTATAGCCTTAACAATTTATTTTGTCACTAACTCTCATGTTAATTATTTTTCAAGTTCTGGTAAGGAAACGTATGGAACTAGAGTCAACTAATCATGTGTTAATTGGAATATTGAAATTACCAGACTTAAATATCATTAATAAGTGACTATCTAATTAATTTACCCAACTGTTCTTTAGAATAATGGATAGTCTCGTTGCTTATGTCTAGGCTAATGACATAATTATGCAGTGAGATTTTCCCTTGAAGAACCTTAATGTTGGAATTAGCACTTGTAATTTGTCTATGGACCTTAGAACAATCATCTTTTAAACATTTTAGTGGTTGTAAGGTGAATAACAACTTATTTTCCATCTTTAAACATTTATTTCTTTGTACATATGTTGCTTATCAACACACTCGTTATACTTTGGTATGTTTGAGTGTTATAGCTGATTTATAAGGCATCAAAATGTACAAGTGAAAATCTTAATATGTAATGTACTGGAAAAATATCCTTATTTCCATGCGTAAGCCCTTAACTTTATGGGTCATGGTTTTGTACATTATAATGTATTCACATATACCACTTAACTTTATGGTTTAGAGTTTCAAATTAAGGCATGCATCTTAGGAGTTCTAGTGATTATTCCATATATAAGAGATTAGCTTTAGGAAAGGCTTAATCTGAAATAACTTTAGTGATAGCATTATGTTAGAGAGTTCTTGATCATCATAAGAGACATCATGTTCGATTTGTCCTAATCATCATGCTCTAATTTTCTTCTTTATAATCTTTATCAGAAGAAAGCAATAGGATTATCGTGTCTTAAGAAATAATCAAGGATTTAATTTAAGAGCTAATTCTAAGAGAAACTTTAAATAAAGCAAACATTTTAGGTTTAGGAATTAAATTGGATGAGATATATGTAGAAGTAAATTATAGTGAGTAAAATTATGGGTACTAAGAATAAGACAGACGAAATGATCATAAAATTAATTAAGGATCATTAATATAAGGATCATGATGTGAAGAGATTGTGATATGTCTATTACTAACATCAAAATAATAGACTTAGTAAAATTCTACTTAAACAAAGACAAATCAGCTTTGGCCAGAAGTGTAATCATTTAAGTATGTGTGCAAAGTAATCATGACAAATCAGCTTTGGCCAGAAATGAGACAATCACTTTAGTTATGCACTTGTCAAGCATGCTAAACATAAATGAATTAAATCAGCTTTGGCCAGAATTAAGACATTTCACGTTTGTAATGCATACTTAACATAGCTTTTTATAATACTTGAACAATAAAGAGATATATTAAATCAGCTTTGGCCAGAATTAATACATCTGAAGCTCATTCAAGTTAAGCTAGTTTGGTTTTGTAAAACATTATTTGATCCTTATTAATTAATTAAGTATAAACAAAACCAAGTATTTTAGGTCACATTAAACAGCATAAAAAATAATGAGGTCTCGAGTCGCAATCTTAGTTGCGAGTCGCAATCTCAGTCTCGACTTGTAATGGTCATGGTTGCGAGTCGCAACCTTAGTTGCGAGTTGTGATGATTGCAGTTGCGAGTCGCAACCTTAGTTGCGAGTTGTGATGATTGCGGTTGCGAGTCGTGATCTCTGTTAACAGCTGCTGATTGTGATAAAACTGGAACTCGATTTTTAAGGGATTTGGGATAGTATTTCCTGTTTTAATCATGATCTAAACTTATCAAGGATTTCGAAAATAATAACTGATTATCTCTTTAACAGTTTTCGAAAATTTAATAGATAAAAATTTAGATCAAAACAGTAAAACACTTACTAATCCAAAATTATATTCCAAATCTTATGAATTTTTCGAGTTTCTTAGAACATAAATGATGAACCCTAAAATAATAAGAACATAATCTGGAAATCCGAAACCTGATTTTAATGGTTTTGTAATGGATTTCGTGACAATAAGCTTAATCCTTTTATGATTTCGGGTCAATTTATCAAGTAACAATTTTCGAAAAACAGGGATTTCGGTATCAAAAACCCGAAAACAGCCGAAACTTTTAAAGGCTTTAAAAAATTCGTTTTCCAGATTTTTGATCCGAGAATAATGGATACAAAATCAGAACTGATTTATCAACATATGCTCTGATACCACATGTTGATCAGTTCTGATTTAAACATAATGGAAAACATGAATAACATACCTGTTATGGCATTCAAAGCAGAGGAGAATCCAGTCAGAGATCCAGCCATTGAGTTCGACATCTTTGTCAAGTTGATTCGGTTCCTCCTTAGGGTGTACAGTAATGATGGTGATGAAAACCGAAACTAGGGCAGAATCGGTTGAGGGAGAGAAAGGGACGAATTTGATGTTAGTGTTATTAGGTTGTGTGTCTAACCTTTTACCTCTCTAATAATCTCCTTATATACACCCAAGAGGAAACCCAATTAGTTAATAAGGGTAATATGGTCCATCAACAATTACCAACTAATTATTAATAGGTTATTAATATATTTTGATCTATATTATATAAATGATAATGATGGCTACTAGATTAAATATAAATAAATATTTAATCTTACAGTAATAAGTTTTGTATACAAAACCCCAACATACTGACGATAATTGCAGAATACAAATACTCAATCACTGTTTAATATAATTTACTTTAGGTGAGGTTTTGTAAAAACAGTTAACAAAAAGGAGATTACTCACATTGCTGTCTTAGGTTTCCTTTAAGGGTTTCCTGGTGATTATCTATAATTTACACAAATGCACACACGTTAGTATAATAACCCAATATTTACATTAGTAATACCCTCCCCGAGACGGCATTCCAACGACTACGTCGGACAGAACCACGACAGCCGTTACGGAACCCTGGATCGATCGGGCAGCGTATCTAATACGTAACCGGGGTTATGATACTTACAAGGAGGTAGAACTTCGTTATTTAGGGGGGGTATTATACCCGAGAATTGTGCCTACACTATAGAATTTCGAGAGAGAAAAGTTTCGGTGCGAGTTGGGACTGAAGGCCTGAGCTCCCAATTTATAGGAGCAGTTTTTGGTTTCCTCGCTGCCCGCGTATCCCGAAGGTCAATCCTTCGCGGCCCGCGACGTAGACTACGTAGGGCCTAGCTTGGCCTGATCATGGGGTAGGCTCGACAAATGGCGTGACATGTGGCAGCACCGGGCTGTGCCTTGACGACTGGCTGTCGCGCCCCGCGTAGGAGGTAGCCAAGGGCTACGCGCCCCGCGACAGCCCTTTAAATTTTGTTTTTATTTTATTTTAATAGAAATAAAGGTATTCGGGTCCTGTTTTTTGTATACGGGGTGTGTTTTAGGACATATAGGGAAACTTTAAAATATATTAGGGTGTCGAAAATATTTTTGAGGGTTGTTATATCCTCCCCACCTTGTTTAGAGCTCGTCCTCGAGATCTACTGGAACAAGTGTGGATATTTCCGTTGCATTTCTGATTCAAGCTCCCATGTATACTCTGGTCCTCTCTTGGAATCCCATTTTACTTTGACCAGAACTAATCTCTTGTGCTTGAGGTTCTTGATTTTCCTGTCTTCAATCTGTAGAGGCTTCTCTACAAATTTTAACTGCTCATTTACCTCTATATCCTTAAGAGGTACTACCAGCGATTCATCCTCTAAGCATTTCTTGAGATTAGATACATGAAACACATCATGTATTCCTACCATTTCCTCTGGCAGTTGTAGCTGATAGGCTACAGGTCCTATTTTTCTAATAATCTCAAAAGGTCCAACATACCTGGGGCTTAACTTCCCTCTTTTGATGAATCTTACCACTCCTTTCCAAGGAGAAACTTTTAATAACACTTTATCTCCTACTTGAAATTCCAAGGGTTTTCGTCTGTTATCAGCATAACTCTTTTGTCGATCCCGTGCTGCTTTTAGTCGTTCCTTGACTTGAATGATTTTGTCAGTCGTTTGTTGTACTATATCGGGTCCGGATAGTTGCTTTTCTCCAACTTCTGCCCAACAGACTGTGGTTCGGCATTTTCGTCCATAAAGTGCTTCGAATGGTGCAACATTGATACTTGTGTGATAACTGTTATTATAAGAAAATTCGATTAATGGTAAGTGATCGTCCCAATTACCTCCGAAATCAATTACACAAGCTCTAAGCATGTCTTCCATTGTCTGAATTGTCCTTTCGCTTTGTCCGTTCGTTTGAGGATGATAAGCTGTGCTTAGATTTAACTTGGTTCCCATGGCTTTTTGGAAACTTGTCCAAAAATGAGAAGTAAAACGGCTATCTCTATCAGAAACAATTGATAAAGGAATTCCATGTAATGAAACTATTTCATTTACATACAATTTAGCTAACTGTTCCATATTGAAAGTTTCCTTCATTGGTAGAAAATGAGCTGACTTAGTTAGCCTGTCTACAATCACCCAGATTGTATCATTACCTTTCCTTGTTTTGGGTAATTTGGTACCAAAATCCATTGTTATCAATTCCCATTTCCAAACTGGCATTTCTAACTGCTACAATAAACTTGAGGGTTTCTGATGTTCAGCTTTAACCTATGAACAGGTTAGACACTTGGCAACATAAGCTGCTATATCCTTTTTCATTCCTATCCACCATTTTTTTTCTTAAATCTTGATACATCTTATCACTTCCAGGATGCATCGTATACTTAGACCTATGGACTTCTTCTAATATACGGTGGCGTAGATTTCCTAATTTAGGTATCCACATTCTTTTTTTATGGAATCTCTAAATTCCATCTGTTCCTTGTGCTAGTTCCTTAATCATTCCTTTTAATTTCTCAGTATCATCCTTGATTACTGATTCTTGTGCTTTTCTAATATTCTCATTTAAATCTACTTGTAGATTTAATTTGAGAGAACATACTCTTTTTGGCTTTTCATGATACTTTCGACTTAAAGCATCAGGTACCACATTAGCCTTTCATGCATGATACTGGATATTACAATCATAATCACTAAGTATCTCCATCCAGCGTCTTTGTCTCATATTCAACTCCTTTTGCCCGAAAACATACCTTAAACTCTTATGATCTGTAAAAATGGTAAACTTACTACCGTAAATGTAATGTCTCCAAATTTTCAGGGCAAAAATTATGGCTCCTAATTCTAAATCATGGGTTGAATAATTCTCTTCATGATTCTTAAGTTGTCTAGATGCATATGCTATAACTTTTTGACGTTGCATTAACACACAACCATAACCTAACTTAGAAGCGTCACAATAGACTACAAAGTCTTCTGTTCCTTCTGGTAACGCTGGTATGGGTGCATTGGTTAGTCTTTGCTTAAGAATTTTAAAGGCTTCTTCCTGTTTTGGTCCCCATTCGAACTTAACAGATTTACAGGTTAGCTTAGTTAAGGGAATGGCTATTCTAGAAAAATCTTGAATAAATCTTCTATAATAACCGGCCAATCCTAAGAAACTTCTAACTTCGGTTGGTGACTCAGGGGTTTTCCATTTGGTAATTGCCTCGATCTTGGTGGGATCTACATGAATTCCTTCATGATTAACTAGATGTCCAAGAAACTGTACCTGTTCTAACCAAAACTCGCACTTTGAAAACTTTGCATAAAGCTTTTCTTTCTTTAATAAACTTAAAAGTGCGTGCAAATGCTTTGCATGTTCCTCTTTATTCTTAGAGTAAATGAGAATATCATCTATAAAGACGATTATGAATTTATCCAAATATGGCTTACATATTCGGTTCATCATGTCCATAAATGCAGCTGGGACATTGGTTAAACCAAAAGGCATGACAGTAAATTCATAATGGCCATACCTTGTTCTAAATGCGGTTTTAGGAATGTCCTCTTCCTGTACCTTTAATTGATGATATCCTGACCGTAAATCAATTTTTGAGAAACATCGAGCTCCTTGCATTTGATCGAACAGATCATCTATTCTCGTTAATGGATACTGATTTTTAATCGTGACTTTGTTCAACTCACGGTAGTCAATGCACATACGCATTGATCCGTCTTTCTTCTTAACGAATAAGATCGGTGCTCCCCATGGCGATGAGCTTGGCTGTATGAATCCTTTCTCTAATAGTTCGTCCAACTGTTTCTTCAGTTCCTGCATTTCTGCGGGTGCCAAACGGTAGGGTGCTTTGGCGAGTTGTGCTGTTCCTGGTAGCAGATGGATTCTGAATTCAACTTCCCTGTCCGGAGGTAGTCCTGGCAATTCTTCTGGAAATAAATCTGAAAACTGAGATACTACTGGAATATCTTTTAATTCTTTTCCCTTAGTGTTAGTGATTATGGAAATCAAATACACTAATGATCTTTTTTCTTAAATAGCTTGCTGTTTTCATCACAGAGATGAATTTCGTGGATCTAGAGGGCTTATCTCCTTTAATTGTGATCTTTTCACCCTTTGGTGAATTTACTTGAATTGACTTTTGATCACATAAAATACTGGCTTTATTGGCTATTAACCAATCTGTCACACCCCCAAAATACCACATGCGGTAACCCCGCTAGGCGTGTGACGTTCCAGGATCCAGCCACCAATCACATTGAACTAACCATAAGATGTTTAACAAAATTCCCATTCTTTAAATAAACCATTCATAGAACATAATCCAAGTTAAATAGTAACAGCGGAAGCAAATAGTAAAACACTGTTCAATGTTTCAAAAACCAATGTGTGCAAATTCGGTAAACAAGACTGGTAAATCCAAGCGACACAACCCATGACTACTCCAGCCATCCAGATAGCAAGTTCCCCATCCAAAGTACCTAACGACCTGCGAGCATGCAACAAGTGTGTCAGACAACGCTGGTGAGTTCACAGTTTTACGAAAACGTTAATTACCAAGTGTTTAATCCAGTCTGTTAACAAATCCGAAAGTAATATTGATAATATCTCGATACTGAACAAGACGACTCCTGATGTATGTTTTGCCCATTCCCCAGTGCTCATATCAAAACACTGGGCATGACTGGGTCATTAGTTCACACCCGTCCTCTCCGGTATGGGGTGAGGGTGCCAAACCTAAGTAGCGCTACCAACTAATACCCCGTTACCTCTCCGGTAACAAAAAGATGGGACTTAAGAGTGATAGGGTGAGAGTATTATTCAACATCCCAGTTTTTACCTGAAAGACTTATCTCTCCCCGGGATACCCACTGACTGTCCCAACCACCGGGACGCATGCTCAAGAGTAGTGAACTCACCTTGGATTGCTCGGTAATGCAATTTATGTGTTCACATTTGATCTACCAACCACATCCTAATCATGGTTATCAATCTAATCAGTTTCGTTCACTATTGAACACGTATTTAACAGATATATCACATAGCGCGTAACAGATGGCACATAGCATGCAAGTCCAATAACAACCACTACATAACAGTCCAAATCATCAAAACACAGTCACATACGGCCCAGGCATTCAGGCCCACTTATCTTGTGCGACCCGTATGCCTTGTGCGATTCAGAAGCAAACCGGCCCTACAGTGCACTAAGCCCATCCGGCTTGTGCGACTGTCCTCCCTTGTGTGGTCCGTACTGGGCCGCAGCCCAGTCACTTGTGTGATTTAACCCTGTACCCGGCCCAATCTGTTACTAACCCAATGACCTTATGCGATCCACAAGACTTGTGCGGTTCTGATTAGTTATACGATTAGGGACTTGTGCGACCATGCCCCTTGTGCGATTAGATTAGCTTGTGCGATTAATCCATCCCCGATTCGGTTACACAGTTACCACAAATTTAGGAAATCAACCAAATCATTCTAACAGTTTCCAATTCAGCATTTATTCGATCAAATCATAGTGCTAATCTACCGTCCTTATGAATCCCAATTATTCATCATCATGCATACAAATCATTCAAACAATTAACTCAGAAACCTCACCAAATTATCAATTAACATAGTCTAAGTTTTAATTCTCATCAACCTATCATCAAGAACCCTAGCCATTTGCATGATATTACCCATGTTTCCATAGCATACATCCGTTTCAATAACATACACTCGTGTGGATCATCATTGATCATAATACATATCACATTTTCTAGCAACAACCCTAGGCGGATATAATCACATACAGACAAGAACAATCGAACGCAATTAAAACAATTCTTAATCACACTAACCGAGAAATATCGAGTGCTCTTGATTGCTTGAATAAAAATGGTTTCACCCCACGAGAAAAGGATCCCAAAGAAGGAATGGTCGCCATCGAGTTCGAGTAGAGAGGAGGGGAGAAAGCTAGGGTTTGGTGTTTTTGTGTTATGATAGAATTATGAGAAAACCATACACACACCCTTTGTGTATGCGCATAAGAGGCATGGGCCGAAGCCCATCCTTGGGTTCCCCTTTTGGGCCACGGTTAACCCACATCCCATGTGGGTTGTGAGATCAAAAGGTTGTGCGACTAAGCACACCTTGTGCGATCGGTTCTTATATAAATATACAGATGTATACACACAATCACGTAACAATCACACTCGTATTATTCGATTAAAATTTACCACATCACATTATCACATAATGTCCATACAAGTTATATTAAAACACCAAAGAAGGTCTAAAATACAAGTTGTCACATCATCCCCAACTTGAAAGAAATTTCATCCCGAAATTTGACAAGTAGTCGTAGGGGAGTGAAGTGATGAACTAAGATGACTGTGGGTTTTCCCCAGGTGCCACATCATCCCCAACTTGAAAGGGAATTTCATGCCAAAATTCACCAGTTGTGCCAGACTTAGATTTTCCAGGCTTAGACTTGTCATATGGGAATAAATGTGGGTACTTGAGCTTCATCTGATTCTCGCGTTCCCACGTGAACTCCGGTCCACGCTTTGAGTTCCAACGAACTCTCACAATTGGTATCCGACTATGTTTACGATCTTTAACTTCCCGGTCCATGATTTCGATTGGTTCTTCGACAAACTGCAACTTGTCATCGATATTCAACTCTTGAAACGGTACCACAAGTGTTTCATCAGACAAACACTTCTTTAATCGGGAGACATGGAAGACATCATGGACGTTACCCAACTCAGCAGGTAACTCCAACTTGTAGGCCACTTTACCAATTCGCTCCAGAATTTTAAATGGCCCAACATAACGAGGGTTAAGCTTGCCACGTTTTCCAAAACGCACCACACCCTTCCAGGGTGAGACCTTCAGCATAACATGATCGCCAACTGCGAATTCCAACGGCTTCCTACGCTTGTCATCGTAGCTTTTCTGACGGTCGTGCGCTGCTGCCATACGGTTCCTGATCTGGACAATCTTTTCTGAAGTTTCAAATACAAGCTCCGGACTTGTGATCTGGCTGTCACCCACCTCGGCCCAACAAAGAGTTTAACGACATTTTCGTCCGTACAATGCTTCGAATGGAGCTGCCTGGATACTGGTATGGTAGCTATTGTTATAAGAAAGCTCAATCAAAGGTAAGTGCTTCTCCCATCCCTTGCCAAAATCGATCACGCACGCTCTCAGCATGTCTTCAAGTGTCTAGATGGTTCGCTCACTTTGACCATCCATCTGTGGGTGGTAAGCAGTGCTCATGTCAAGACGCGAGCCGAAATATTTGTGCATCGACTGCCACAAATCTGAAATGAAACGCGGGTCACGATCAGAGATAACAGAGGTCGGTACCCCGTGCCTAGAAACCACCTCTTTAAGATAAACAGCGGCAAGTTGTGAGAACTTATCCCTTTCCTTGATTGCTAGAAAATGTGCTGACTTCGTGAGACGATCAACGATCACCCAGATGGTATCGTTTCCATTTTGAGTTCTCGGCAAGCCCGTGACAAAATCCATTACTATCTTCTCCCATTTCCACATGGGTATTTCTGGTTGCTGAAGTAATCCAGACGGTTTCTGGTATTCCACCTTGACCTTTGAACACGTCAAGCATTTACTAACATACGTCGCGATGTGAGCTTTCATCTTCGGCCACCAATACATGACTTTGAGATCCTGATACATCTTATCCGAACTCGGGTGAACAGAGTATCGAGACTTGTGCGCTTCATCCATCACAAGTTCTCTAAGATTTCCAAACAAAGGAATCTATATTCGCTCCATGCAATAGAGAATACCATCTGATCTCTCTAAAAGTCGTTTTTCCATGCCCCTTAAGTACTCTGCTTCAATGTTTTCCTCTTTCAATGCTTCGGTTTGAGCCGAACGGATCTGGTCAGGTAAGTTAGAATGAATGGTGAGTTGCAAGACGCGAACACGTTTGGGTTTCGATTCCTTTCGAATAAGAGCATCAGCTACTACGTTAGCCTTACCCGGATGGTACTTGATTGCACAGTCATAGTCGTTTAAAAGTTCTACCCAGCGACGTTGTCGCATATTCAAATCCTTTTGGTCGAAGATATGCTGAAGGCTCATGTGGTCGGTATAAATAGTGCATTTAGTACCGTACAGGTAATGCCTCCAGATTTTGAGCGCAAACACTACGGCTCCCAACTCCAAGTCGTGTGTCGTATAATTCCTCTTGTGGACCTTCAACTGTTGAGAAGCGTAAGCTATCACCTTCTCGCGTTGCATCAACACGCAACCGAGACCCTGAATAGAAGCATCACAATATACCACGAAATCTTATATGCCTTCAGGTAGAGATAAGATCGGTGCACTGCAGAGTTTCTGTTTCAAAAGTTGGAAAGCATCCTCCTGCTTCGTTCCCCATGGGTATACAATGCCCTTTTGTGTTAACGAGGTAAGAGGTTGAGCAATCTTCGAGAAGTCTTTAATAAATCTGCGATAGTACCCAGCGAGACCAAGAAATTGTCGCACCTCCGAAGGAGTCTTCGGTGCCGCCCAATTTCTGATAGCATCAATCTTAGCAGGATCCACGTGTATTCCCGATTCATTCACAATGTGGCCAAGGAAGTGTACCTCCCGGATCCAGAAGTCACACTTAGTAAACTTCGCGTAGAGTTGCTCCTTCCTCAGGAGCTCCAAAATAAGATGCAAGTGCCGCTCATGGTCTTCCTTACTCTTAGAGTAGATCAAGATGTCGTCGATAAACACAATAACGAAGTCGTCGAGATACGGTTTGCATACACGGTTCATGAGGTCCATGAAGACCGCCGGTGCATTAGTCAACCCGAACGGCATAACCAAAAACTCATAAGGTCCATATCGCATTCTAAAAGCCGTTTTAGGAACATCCTCCTCTCGGACCCTCATCTGATGATAGCCCGATCTTAAGTCAATCTTCGAGTAAAAACTTGACCCCTGCAACTGGTCAAACAATTCGTCGATGCGCGGCAAAGGATAGCGGTTCTTGACTGTTACCTTGTTGAGTTCTCGATAATCTATACACATACGGAAGGACCCGTCTTTCTTCTTCACAAACAAAACCGGGGCTCCCCAAGGCGAAGAACTAGGTTGGATAAAACCTCTATCCAACAGTTCTTGAAGTTGGTTTGACAGCTCTTGCAACTCTCCTGGTGCAAGACGGTAAGGAGCACGAGCAATCGGAGCTGCTCCTGGCATAAGGTCAATCTGAAATTCCACCTGGCACTGCAGAGGTAAACCAGGTAACTCCTCAGGAAACACGTCAGAAAACTCACGAACAACTGGAAGGTCCTCGATCTTCCTTTCTTCAGATTACGAATCGGTGACAAGAACTAGAATAGCAGGGTAGCCCTTTCGTAGACACTTCTGGGCTTTCATGGCTGAGATGATACCGACCATGGCACCACTATGATGACCTTGTACCGATAAAGATTCTCCACTGGGGAGAGGGATACACACGATTTTCTCTTTACAGAGAATTTCCGCTTGATGCTTAGACAACCAATCCATGCCAACGACCACATCAAAACTTCCAAGAGTAACGGGGAGTAGGTCAATGTCGAACACTTGACCCATGAGATCAAGTTTACAACCAAAAAGGACATGAGAAGCCTCAATCGATTTACCATCAACTAATTCTACTACATGCTTATTTACAAGAGGTGTGGGAGTCAACCCTAACTGACGACTGAATCCCAAAGACACATAACTCCAATCGGTACCAGAGTCGAATAAAACAGAAGCAAATATGTTGTTTACAGAGAACGTACCAGTTACAACATTGCCATCATTTCTGGCTTCTCCAGCTCCAATAGTGAACACCCTCCCGTGCGCACCATTTCCACCATTGCCCCTATTGTTGTTGTTTCCGTTGTTATTGTTCCCATTGTTGTTGCCACCAGCATTCTGATTTAGTTGAGGCCAGTCTTGCCTGATGTGACCCTCGGCTCCACATTGAAAGCATCCCTTGCGATTTCCACGGTTTTGCTGGGGTTGTTATCTTTCCTGTTGCTGTGGCTGTTGCTGTTGCGGGGTGTGCTGCTGTTGTTGGTTCGAAAGTGAAACCCAACAATCCCTGGCCATATGCCCCACTTTGTTGCACCTGTGACATACCCGGGTACACGGTCCCCGATGGTGATAGTTGCACTTATTGCACTTTGGTTGTTTCCCCGCATAAGAACCCTGACCCGAACTGTTGCACTGGCCCTGGTTAACGGAGGACGACTGACTGAAACTGCGATTACTGCTATTATCTGGCCGCTTCTGTGACTGATTCGAGTTTACCACCTTATCTACATCATTCCATTTCCATTTTCTATCAGTAACGAGCGGAATAGCTGTGGTTGTAGCAGCAGTGGTGGCAGAAATACACGGTGGTAGCGAGCCACGCTCCACCTCCTGGTCTGTAATCTTGTGAGCTATGCGGATGATCTGAGCTAAGTTGTTGAGGTTCGCTGTAGTAACCAAGCCCTTTACTGGTGGGGCTAATCCTTAGATATACAGTTCAATTCTCCGATATGGAGGTCGTGACAAGTTCGGGCACATGTTAGCCAACTCATGAGACCGTTTTGTGTATGCCTCAATCTCAGACCCCACCATTTTCAGATCATAATATTCGTTCTCGAGCTTCTGAATCTCGTCACGAGGGCAGTATTCTTCATGCATCAACTCCTTAAAATCGTCCCAAGTAGTGGCATTCGCCATCTCAATGCCCAGCATCTGGACTTGGGCATTCCACCAGGTCAAGGCACCATCCTTGAGTGTGCCTATAGCATACTTCACTCTGTCCCCAACAGGACAGTTGCACATCGCAAACACTGACTCCGCCTTATCAAACCAATGCAGTAGCCCCACAGCCCCTTCAGTCCCACTGAACGTCTGTGGCTTACAATCCATGAACGTCTTAAACGTGCAAGCAGGCGGATTGTTCTGATTCTGATTCGCTTGCTGACCTAATAAACGAAAATGGAAGATACAACACATGGGTAAGAGTTGTGTACACGACACAGGAATAAAGGGTAATTGGCACATATCGTACCAGCTTGGTAGGCTGCCAAAGCCTCAGCCACACGTGTGTTAATCAAATTGGTCAGCTCAGCCTGGGTCATCGCACTGTGACCACGTCCATGACCTCGTCCGCTCATGATTCTATATAGGAGAAAGAGAAGGGTTAAGAGTCGAGATAAGGTAGGAGTCAAACTCACAACGATCTCCACAGACTACAAAGTACATCAGACAACAAAGCGGAACCCCTTTCACACTCGTTAGATCTCACTGGGACTCACATGCACCCCACATTATTATTATGTGTGCACCCATAATAATAATACGATTTGCACGCTTATCTCAGTTCCTCCCAACTCATGCTAAAAGGTTCCTCAAGTTCTCACCACAAGACAAAACACCACAAACATAAACCACGGAAATCTAACAGAATATAGCACTATGACTCTCTATCAATCATATAACTCAGGTAAATACTCATGATTTCAGTCTGAAATGTTAAGTGAGTGCAATCGCATGCAACATTGTACAATAGTGTATACTAGATATACTAGACAATAAATAAACGAGAGATGAACCTTGCAATCTGGAGCTGAGTGTCATGGTCGCTTTCTGAACTGATCGGTTATAGTCTGGTTTTATAAAAACGTTTTAAAACCTAGTTCACTATAACCAGTGGCTCTGATACCAAACTGTCACACCCCCAAAATACCACATGCGGTAACCCCGCTAGGCGTGTGACGTTCCAGGATCCAGCCACCAATCACATTGAACTAACCATAAGATGTTTAACAAAATTCCCATTCTTTAAATAAAACATTCATAGAACATAATCCAAGTTAAATAGTGACAGCGGAAGCAAATAGTAAAACACTGTTCAATGTTTCAAAAACCAATGTGTGCAAATTCGGTAAACAAGACTGGTAAATCCTAGCGACACAACCCATGACCACTCCAGCCATCCAGATAGCAAGTTCCCCATCCAAAGTACCTAATGACCTGCGAGCATGCAACAAGTGTGTCAGACAACGCTGGTGAGTTCACAGTTTTACGAAAACGTTAATTACCAAGTGTTTAATCCAGTTTGTTAACAAATCCGAAAGTAATGTTGATAATATCTCGATACTGAACAAGACGGCTCCTGATGTATGTTTTGCCCGTTCCCCAGTGCTCCTATCAAAACACTGGGCATGGCTAGGTCATTAGTTCACACCCGTCCTCTCCGGTACGGGGTGAGGGTGCCAAACCTAAGTAGTGCTACCAACTAATACCCCGTTACCTCTCCGGTAACAAAAAGATGGGACTTAACAGTGATAGGGTGAGAGTATTATTCAACATCCCACTTTTTACCCGAAAGACTTATCCCTCCCCGGGATACCCACTGACTGTCCCAACCACCGGGACGCATGCTCAAGAGTAGTGATCTCACCTTGGATTGCTCGGTAATGCAATTTACTTGTTCACAGTTGATCTACCAACCACGTCCTAATCATGGTTATCAATCTAATCAGTTTCGTTCACTATCGAACACGTATTTAACAGATATATCACATAGCGTGTAACAGATGGCACATAGCATGCAAGTCCAATAACAACCACTACATAACAGTCCAAATCATCAAAACACAGTCACATACGGCCCAGTCATTCGGGCCCACTTATCTTGTGCGACCCATATGCCTTGTGCGATTCAGAAGCAAACCGGCCCAACAGTGCACTAAGCCCATCCGGCTTGTACGACTGTCCTTCCTTGTGCGGTCCGTACTGGGCCGCAACCAAGTCACTTGTGCGATTTAACCCTGTACCCGGCCCAATCTGTTACTAACCCAATGGCCTTGTGCGATCCACAAGACTTGTGCGATCCACAAGACTTGTGCGATCCACAAGACTTGTGCGATCCACAAGACTTGTGCGGTTCTGATTAGTTATACGATTAGGGACTTGTGCGACCATGCCCCTTGTGCGATTAGATTAGCTTGTGCGATTAATCCATCCCCGATTCGGTTACACAGTTACCACAAATTTAGGAAATCAACCAAATCATTCTAACAGTTTCAAATTCAGCATTTATTTGATCAAATCATAGTGCTAATATACCGTCCTTATGAATCCCAATTATTCATCATCATGCATACAAATCATTCAAACAATTAACTCCGAAACGTCACCAAATTATCAATTAACATAGTCTAAGTTTTAATTCTTATCAACCTATCATCAAGAACCCTAGCCATTTGCATGATATTACCCATGTTTCCATAGCATTCATCCGTTTCAATAACATACACTCGTGTGGATCATCATTGATCATAATACTTATCACATTTTCTAGCAACAACCCTAGGCGGATATAATCACATACAGACAAGAACAATCGAAGGAATGGTCGCCGTCGAGTTCGAGTAGAGAGGAGGGGAGAGAGCTAGGGTTTGGTGTTTTTATGTTATGATAGAATTATGAGAAAACCATACACACACCCCTTGTGTATGCGCATAAGAGGCATGGACCGAAGCCCATCCTTGGGTTCCCCTTTTGGGCCACGGTTAACCCACATCCCATGTGGGTTGTGAGATCAAAAGGTTGTGCGACTAAGCACACCTTGTGCGATCGGTTCTTATATAAATATACACATATATACACTCAATCACGTAACAATCAAACTCGTATTATTCCATTAAAATTTACCACATCACATTATCATATAATGTCCATACAAGTTATATTAAAACACCAAAGAAGGTCTAAAATACAAGTTGTCACACAATCCATTCCTAATATAACATCAAATCCTGCCAGATTCATTGGGTGAAGGTTTGAAATAAACTTTTGATTTAAAAATTCTATTCTTGCTTCCTGCAAGATTTCAGAAATCCTAACGGTTTCTCCATTTGCTGTTTCTACTAGACATTCTTGTGGGAGTTTAGTTAATGGTTGATTGAGAATTTTGAAAAATGAAGTATTAATAAAACTTTGGTTCGCACCAGAGTCAAATAATACTTTAGCAAAAATATCATTAACTAAAAACGTATCGGCTATCACGTCCGGAATCATCTTGGCTTCATCTGCAGTCAGAATAGATGCTCTAGCATTTTTAGTGTTCTTGTTGCCAATGGCTGGAACTAGTTTTGGAAAATTCGGCTTGATGTGACCTTTTTCTACACAGTTGAAGCACATTCCATTGTTAGGTTTCCTCCTACAATCTTCCTCCTTGTGTCCTGGTATCTTACAGAAATTACTGTAGGTGGAGCATTTTCCCGAATGCTTTTTCTTGCAGGCTTTGCAGTAGGGTGCAGAGGTAGAACCTACATTTCTCCCAGGGTTGGAATTACCGTAGCGAAACTCTTGGGTAAGCCTTTGAGCTAGGTTTCTCCTCTGATCTTCTTCTCGTGTACGTACTAACCCATCTGTCAAGGTATTTGCTAGTTCTACAGCTTCTTCTATAGTTTGAGGTATAGCTGCCTTGACTACATGCCTAATCTCGCTGATTAATCCCCAGATATAACGGGAGATTAATACTGGTTCTGGTGATGCAAGGGTTGGTACTATTCTACCATATTCAAAGAATAACGTAGTGTACCCCTTACTATCCACTCCAGTCATTCTAAGGTTTAGGAACTTATTTGCTATCTGTTCGTTTTCATTGGGAGGGCAGAATTTCCTTTCCACCATGTTTTTAAATTCCTCCCATTCCATATTGTAAACCCTGTCACTTCCCCTAGACTGGAGGATAGTGTTCCACCATTCTAAGGCTGAGTTCTTAAACAGATTGGAAGCAAACATTATCTTATCCTCTTCCGCACACTTGCTTATTTTTAAGACTGCCTCAGTCTTTTCTATCCAGCGTAAAGCTTCAACGGCCCCTTCATTGCCCGAGAATTCCATTGGTTTACAAGTCCAAAATTATTTATAAGAACAACCATAAGATATGGTTCTTCTTCTTTTGGGAATGGGCACTTGAAGTAAGGGTCCATTGTTTACGCTGTGTTCAGGTTCAGTGGGTCGTTTACTGCTATGATTACTTTTATTATCCGCTTTCCTAACTATTTGAATAATATATGGCATCGCATCTATTATTCCTTGTGCCACTATGTGTTCAATAGCACTGTTATCCACTTGGTTTCCGTTATTGTCATTGTTCGGGTTATCGTTATTCTGGTTTTCCGGGTTATTAGCCGGGTTCTCTTGATTCACTTGGTCGTCCATCTGAATTTTAAACATTTACCACATATTAATATCACAAGATAATGTTTTAATACAATCAATCACATGACACGCATATTGATCAAAAGCGTCGAACATTGCGACTTACTCTTTCTTATATTATGCATCTAATACAAGCTAGAACTCGAATATAAAATTACAATACTAGTAGGCATCTATAGCTATTGTCTAGATTTTTTTTTTCAAACATACACACATATTATATATATTATTATATTATTATTATTATTACTACCACTACCATTACTGATATGGGTTCATCCAGAACTCCATATTACGCTCGTCATACTTCAAGACGAGTCGCTCTCCGACCTGCCTCATCCTCTCGCTACTTTCTAAAATCTCCTCTCCGAAGGTTCGGAGCTCTTGCACATTTTCTGCACTCATTGGGGGTGCAGGTGCTGGGACTGGGTTTGGAAACTGGGGTATGGGTTCCTGGTACGGGTATGGATTCTCTAAAATTTCCCTGATGTACTGATCGCTATCATAGTAGGGATCTAGAGGATCCAAACCTAGGTAGGCTGCTAGATTCGGCATAGGTGTGTCTTCTGGTATTGGGTAGCGTTGCACATAATCCCTATGGTCGTCTAACCACGGGTTGTAGTCTGGGACTAAGGGATTGGGTGCTGGTACCCTAGGTATCTCTTTTGGGTTAAAATCATGCATTTGGACTTGGTTTTCTGGGTTGTTTTCGATTTCCATTGGCTGTGTGGGGAATAGTTGTGAGTGAATCCCACTTTAATCAAGTTAAGTAAAAACCATTGTACAGTATTGAGGGCGGTCGTGCAATTACATTTGTTTCCATCTACTTAATTACCACCCATGGTACTGTCAACCCGACTTGTGGTCATGTTAGTCCTCGCAAGGCAGTGATAAATTTTGTATACAAAACCCCAACATAGCGACGATAATTGTAGAATACAAATACTCAATCACTGTTTAATATAATTTACTTTAGGTGAGGTTTTGTAAAAAAAGTTAACAAAAAGGAGATTACTCACATTGCTGTCTTAGGTTTCCTTTAAGGGTTTCCTGGTGATTATCTATAATTTACACAAATGCACACGTGTTAGGATAATAACCCAATATTTACATTAGAATTACCCTCCCCGAGACGGCATTCCAACGACTACGTCGGGCAGAACCACGACAGCCGTTACGGAACCCCGGATCGATCGGGCAGCGTATCTAATATGTAACCGGGGTTATGATACTTAAAACACGGCAGAACTTCGTTATTTAGGGGGTATTATACCCGAGAATTGTGCCTACACTATAGAATTTCGAGAGAGAAAAGTTTCGGTGCGAGTTGGGACTGAAGGCCTGAGCTCCCAATTTATAGGAGCAGTTTTGGGTTTCCTCACGGCCCGCGTAGCCAGAAGGTCAATCCTTCGCGGCCCGCGACGTAGACTACGTAGGGCCTAGCTTGGCCTGATCATGGGGTAGGCTCGATAAATGGCGTGACACGTGGCAGCACCGGGCTGTGCCTTGACGACTGGCTGTCGCGCCCCGCGTAGGAGGTAGCCAAGGGCTACGCGCCCTGCGACAGCCCTTTAAATTTTGTTTTTATTTTATTTTAATAGAAATAAATGTATTTGTTAGGAAACTTTATTTGTAAGTATTGAAGAAAATCACAATCAACTGGATCTATGAATAGATCACAGTCCTGAAAATCACAACAAGAAGAAGAAGATCAGATAGGACAACTGAAATGCACAGCATCTACTTCAAAGAATCACAAGTTGATCAAGAGCTGAATTGGATTATCAGAGAAGGTCATTTCTGATGGATCTGATGATATTTCTGATGAAATATCATCAGTTTCTGACGATTCTGATCATCAGGATTTTTCTGATGATTTGTTCACCAGAATTTCTGATGAAGTGGTTTATCAGAAATTCTGATGAAGTACCCCACTTGTCTGAAAACAGCTCTATCCTACCACAATTACCGAAGCAAGTTGACATTATTGGATATCATGATGAAAAAGGCAACTTGAATGTTGGATTCAATGAATATGTCAATTGGCCACTTTTTGCAGGACTTATTGCATGAATAAACTATTGTTTATTCATGCACCCAGCCTTCTATAAATAGAAGGCCCAACCAGCAGAAGACAATTGAGTTTGAAGCTTAGCATTCACACATACATCAAAACTCCATTGCCCTCTCACCCACAGAATTCAAGATTCATTTGTACTAGATAATAATCTTACAATCACCTTGTAAACCATTTTGTTTCAAAGTGATATAAACTTGATAATTCTGTAGGTCTTATTTCTGAAAGTCTGATTTCCATTTCCGCACATCTTTTTCACATCTACTGAAATCACTTGCCATATTACGTGAAAAGAAGTTGTTAAGGCCATACTGGGTCCAACAATTGGTATCAGAGCAGATTGAATAAATTATTTTCAAATGATCAATCGCTCATCTTCTTTTCTCTAAATATGGCCAGCTTTCAATCCTAGAATAATGCTTTTAACATTGGTTCTATGTCCAAACCTCCGACTCTGGTCAGAGAGGAATACCCCCAATGGAAAATCAGGATGGTCAATTTCCTTAATGGTCATGACCGAGCTCTGTTTCAATCCATTGAAAGGGGTCCACATATACCAATGACTATAATACCAGCTATTCCAGCAACTGACCAATCACCTGCTATCCCTGCCTCCCAAGCTCCCAAAAGTGAAATACTTTGGAGTGAGGAAGATAAGGAAAAGGTGGCTGGGGATGAAAGGGCAAAGTCACTTTTAATAATGGCCATCCTCAATGACATATTTTCACAAGTTGATGCATGTGCATCAGCCAAGGAAATATGGGATCAGTTGGAAAATCTTTGTGAAGGAGGAGAAAGGATGAGAAGAAACAAGAGAACAAACAATGTCTCATCTTATGAAAGGTTTAAAAGTTTGCCAAATGAAAGATTAAATGACACATATCAAAGATTTACAAAACTTTTAAACGAGCTAAAGAAATTTGGAATAACAAAGTCAAATGATGAAAGAAACATAAAATTTCTTGATGCCCTTCCTAGAGAATGGAGAAGTCTAACCATGACTTTGTCCTCAACCTTAGAACTAGGAAACATGAGTCTCCATAACTTATACAACATCTTGGTCCCTAGAGAGGAAGAAATATTTGAAGAAACCATTCAAAGAGGGGGATCTTTAGCTCTTATCTCAAACTCACAAAGATCAACAACTACCAATGATCCACAACCATCAAACAGCCAAAATCTTGAAATTTCTGATACATCATCAGACTTTTCAGCTTTTGCTGAAGCAATAGCACTGCTCACCAAAACATTTGAGCAGAGGTTGAGGGGAGGAAGCCAGAGATACCAGAGAAGTGACAGAGGAAGGATGGATGGGAGATCTAAAGAGGAAGTTAGATCTAAGGATAAAGGGAAGGCTGAAGTTGTGTGTTACAAGTGCAAGCAGAGAGGTCACTATGCATCAGAATGCAAGACCAAGAAGCTCAAAGATGTTGCTTACTATGAGAAAAAGCTTGAAGAAGCAAAGAAGCAGCAACAAGTCAGCTTAATTGCAGGAATAGATACATGGTTATCTGATGATTCTTCTGATGATGAAGAAGAAGAATTGGCAAATTTCTGCCTCATGGCACTTTCTGAAGGACTACCAGAAACTTCAGAACAAAAGGTAAATTTAGACAATCTTAATCTTGAACACAAGCTAAACAAGCTCATGTCAGATTTTCTAAATTTGCAAGAAAAACATCAATCAGATATTAGAAAATCTGATGAGTTGCAAAGGACCTTGAATAAAATCATTCTTGAAAACCAACTACTTATAGAGGAAAGTTTAGATCAAAGAGCTAAAATTGAGTTTTACGAAAATGAAAGAAAAGATCTTTACAAGAAAATCAATGATAAAGAAATCAATGTAAGAGATTTTCAACAAGCCAAAGAATTCATAAATTTTATTGAGTCCACACCTAAGAACAAAGGAGAGGGTTTAGGATATAAAAACTCAAGAGGAAGTAAACCCACTGTCTTTGTAAAAGCAACTCATCAGATTTCTGATAAATTTTCATCAGAATCTGAATCTGAATCTTGCAAGACAACCTGTTCTGAATACTCTTTTGAAAAACCAAACTTCAAAACAAACATAAGTGAATGCAGTCAAGAATCTGTAAAGACTCCAGAAGCAGTTCACTCATCTCTTCAAAATTATCCAATCATTCCATCACAAGAAAAAATATCAGAAAATTCTGATAACTCTTGTATGTGTGTTGACATACTGAAGCTTGTTCAACACCATCTTCAAAAGAAAAATGTAAAATCTGTTTATGGCTCAGCATATAACAGAGTTTCTGATGCAAAACCAAGAAGAAAAAATAAACTGACTAAAATCCCATCAGAAACAGTACCCAAGCATGCCTGGGTACCAAAAACCCTCTAATAATTCCATTTCAGGACCATCATGTGCAGCAGATCTGGTACTGCGATTCAGGAAGCTCCAAGCACATGACTGGAGACAGGAGCTTACTCAGCAACTTTGTTTCAAAGCTGGGTAGAATGGTAAATTTTGGAAATGGAGTGAAAGGGAGGATCATGGGATATGGATGCATAAGGTACGGATGTTTGACCATAGAGAAAGTAGCCTATGTTGAAGGCTTAAAGTATAATTTGCTGAGTTGTGGTCAATTCTGTGACAAAGGTTTTCAGGTAACCTTTTTACCAGAAAAATGCTTGTTAATAGGTATAGATGATAATAAAATTTATTTAAGTGGGGAAAGAATTTTGATTTCAAAGAAGAAAGTGAACATCCAAAACTGTGTTTATTTTCAAAAATCAACAAAGGTAGTAGTTGGTTATGGTACAAAAGGCTAGCCCACTTAAATTTCAAAAACTTAAGCAAACTAGCAAGCAAAGGTCTGGTAAAAGGATTACCTTTGATATCCTCAAAGAAGGATAAAATTTGTGAAGCATGTGAGATGGGTAAATCCAAGAGAAGCTCACATAAATCAATTTCTGAGTCTTCTATTTCACAAAATTTGGAACTTTTACACATGGATTTGTGTGGACCCATAAGTACAGAAAGTTTTTCTGGAAAGAAATACATACTAGTAATAGTAGATGACTTTTCCAGGTACACATGGGTAGAATTTTTGAGAAAGAAAAGTGAAACTCCTGATCTGATCATTAATTTTATCAAGAAAATTGAAAATATGTTAAAACTAACAGTCAGAAGGATCAGATCAGACAATGGAACAGAGTTTAAGAATTCAAAAATTGAGAATTTTCTTGTAAGTAAAGGAATTTCTCATGATTTTTCTGCTCCCATAACACCCCAACAGAATGGGGTGGTTGAAAGAAGAAATAGGACCTTGGTAGAAGCTGCCAGAACCATGCTTGCTTATGCTAAGCTGCCCACTCACTTTTGGGCAGAAGCTATAGCAAATGCATGTTTTACCCAAAACAGAACCATAATCAACAAAAGGCACAACAAAACACCTTACAACATTATCAATGGAAGAATTCCAAGTATAAAATTTTTGCATACATTTGGTTGTAGATGTTTTGTTTTCAATGATTTTGAAAGCCTTGAAAAATTTGACAGAAAAGCAGAAAAAGGTATTTTTCTTGGTTACTCTTTGTCATCAAAAGCATATAGAATTTTTATTCTCAACACAAGGACAATCAGAGAAAGTCTGTATGTTTCATTTGATGACTCATCAGAAACAGAGGTTTCTGATGAATACATGAAAGAAATAAATTTTTCTGACAAACAAGAAAAGTATGAACATCTCTTTGAGATGATAAATGAAGATTTCCTAGATCATGATAATTCTTTCAAAAACAAATCAAAAGATTCTTCATGTACTAACTCTGCAGAACAAAGGTGTAGTACATCAAAACCTCAGAATTCTGATATCTTACACACAATTGAAGCACCTGTTCAGGGGGAAACTTCAAATCCATCAGAACCAACAACTTTTCACAACATGTTAAGATGGATCAAAGGACATGTTCATTCTGACATCATTGGCAATCCTGCATATGGTGTCAAAACAAGATCTACAACTGCACATGAGTGTGCATTTTCTGGGTTCTTAAGCAAGGTAGAACCCAAATCTGTCAAAGAAGCTCTAAGTGACCCAGACTGGATTCAAGCTATGCAAGAAGAGCTTGATCAGTTTGAAAGGAGCAAGGTATGGGATCTGGTACCCAAGCCAAAAGACAAATCTGTCATAGGCTCAAAATGGGTATTCAGGAATAAATCTGATGAGAATGGCATAATCACAAGGAACAAAGCAAGGTTAGTGGTCAAGGGTTACTGTCAACAAGAAGGTATTGATTATGACGAAACTTTTGCACCAGTAGCTAGATTAGAAGCTGTAAGAATTTTTCTTGCTTATGCTGCATCCAAGGATTTCAAAGTTTATCAAATGGATGTAAAATCAGCTTTTCTGAATGGTAAAATTGAGGAAGAAGTTTATGTGCAGCAACCAGAAGGCTTTGTTGATCCAAAATTTCAAAATCATGTTTACAGATTAAACAAAGCCTTGTATGGGTTGAAGCAAGCTCCTAGAGCCTGGTATGAAACTTTATCAAACTTCTTACTCAATTATGGGTTTACCAAAGGTACTATTGACACCACACTTTTCCTCAAAACACCAAAATGTCATACTTTGCTGGTCCAGATATATGTTGATGACATTATATTTGGATCAACAAATGAAAAATTTTGTAACAAATTTCCAAAGTTGATGACTAGCCACTTTGAAATGAGTATGATGGGTGAGTTAACCTTTTCTTAGGGTTACAAGTTAAACAAAGAATTGATGGAATATTTTTGAGTCAATCAAAATATGTGAAAACAATTCTACAAAAATACTCACTTGAAAACTGCTCTGTTTCAAAAACTCCCATGGCAACAGGGAACAAGTTAGATTCTGATAAGGATGGAATAAGTGTAGATATTAAAACCTATAGAGGGATGATAGGATCACTGCTATATTTAACTGCAAGCAGACCAGATATCATGTTTGCAACATGCTTTCTGGCCAGATATCAATGTGATCCTAAAGAATCCCATCTAAAAGCTGTAAAAAGGGTTTTCAAATATCTTAAAGGCACATCAGAACCTGGTCTCTGGTATCCTAAGGATACAAACCTTGAATTAATTGCATACACAGATGCAGATTATGCAGGGTGTAAAATTGACAGGAAAAGCACTTCTGGTGCCTGTCAACTCTTGGGAGAAAAATTGGTATGTTGGGCAAGCAAGAAACAAAACTGTGTTGCCACATCAACAACAGAATCAGAATATGTAGCAGCAGCAAGTTGCTGTTCACAAGTGTTGTGGATGCAAACTCAACTGAAAGATTATGGAGTAACTCTGACAAGAATACCAATTCTATGTGACTCAAAGAGTGCTATTGCAATAACAGAAAATCCAGTTCATCACTCAAGAACCAAACACATAGACGTCAGATATCACTTCATAAAAGATCATGTGGAGAAAGGTAACATAGAAATGTATTTTGTTCCAACTGAAAACCAAATTGCTGATATATTTACAAAACCTCTTGATGAAAAGAGACACAATTTTTTTATCAGCAAACTTGGCATGGTTAATTTAAATGATGAAGATTTTTCAGAAAACAAAAAGACACAAATTGAAAACCAAATTGATGATCATCAAAGTTCTGATAATCAAAGAACAAATCAACTGGCATCTGACAAAGAAATCCATCAATCTAATGGAACATCAGAAAATCTGATGAATCTTCAATAAATGATGATTTATCAAAAAATCTAAGGATATATCAGACACCAGGTTGAAAAATCAGAATAATTTGTAATCATCATAATCTTCCATCTTCATGCATATCCCACACATTGTATATATTCATAATTTTGTATAGTTTGTTTTTGTATTTATTTTAATTAAAAAAAACACAAAAAGGGGGAAAAGTAACATGCATAAAGATAAAATTCTATATTGCTGTGAAAATCAACCGTCTCAAAATTTTTTTCCAGATTATTGAATTTCATTTTTTTTCTGCCAATGCATGCAACATCATTTTTTCATAAGAAACTTAAGTGACACGTAGGCAGTAAAATGATTAGGAGCTATGAAAGTAGCCGCCTAGTCATTAAATGCTTACTCACACATGGGGCTTAGTAGACTGTCACATTCACTGTTACATTCATTGCAACAGATATCGTCTTAATTGAAGAGATGAAAAAAAAAAGGGTTGGCTGTTAATATCATTTATAGGGAACTATCACTTTCATCTATAAATATTAACAACCTGAAAAGAACTTTGTTGGGATTGAACCCTACCAGAGGAACAGATAATTAAAGCCAAAACTGGATCAGCGCAGTGGATCCAGAATAAGCAGATGTTGCATACAAGTCTCTCCCCTTGAAAGTGGTTTCAACATCTGCTGACTTCCTATCTGCTGATCGTACAAACTGCTGACCTACAAACTGCTGATCAAGTAAAAGCTTGATGGAAGACTAAAGCACTGTTGTTCAATCTACTGCCTTGAGTCAAGCTCTGCTGATCCGGACAAGTACTGATGGGTTCACATCAGTGGAAGGGTGCAGCAGTAGTTTATTATGTCTTTATGTAATGAAATGTAATATCAGTAGTTTAGCATAGCAGAGGTTTGTATAGATCAGAGGTTAGAGTTTGTTAGGAGGTTAGATGTCACTTTCATGGTGACGTCAGCTTAGATGCTCAGTGGTTTGCTAGTGCCTATAAATAGAACAGTGCTCTGTACTGTTCTATTAGCTCTTTGCAAATTTGTTTTCCTGCACGAACAAACACTAAGCTCAGGCTGAGGGGGAGTTTGCATTCAATCATCGCATGGTAATCGTTATTGAAATAAATTCAATCTTTCGGTTCTTTGTGGAAAATGTTTTGATTAAAGCAATTCTCTCGTTTGATTGTGTGTAAAGTTTGTTTCCATCTTAATTCCGCTGCACAACTCATCCATCTTCATCTTAATTCAAACGTGAAAACACAATCAAAACCAAACTCAGATCCTAACAATTGGTATCAGAGCTTGGACAGTCAAATTTGATTTAACAATCATTTTGACATAAATAGTTCAGCTCATAATCGTTGATACTGATAGTTTGTTCGTTTGTGTTGAAAAACAGAGCAAGGTTTAATCACCATCAAAATTGATTAATCAGTGCCTGTAAAACAACCAGGATGACGTCACAATCACAAGATGATAAGAATAACTTTGGCTCGCTTTTTAAACCACCCATGCTTAAACGTAATGAATACAACATCTGGGAGAGAATGATGGGTCACATCCTTGCTCAACAGAACACTGGATGTTGGAGGTCTGTTGTTTTTGGTCCCCATGTTCCTATGGTGCCAAGTGCTGAGGATGCAAAGAAGTTCGTTCCTAAACCAACTGAAAACTATACTGAAACTGATTTTCAAAAGTTCGAACTCGATGCTAAAGCATTTAGCATCATAGCATCCGCATTACCCAATGAGATCTATGCTGGACTGTTACATTGTAACAGTGCCAAAGAGCTATGGGATGCACTGAAGGAACAGTTTGGGGGAACAGAAGAAGTCATTGAAAACAATAGGGAAATTCTGAATTAGCAGTATGAAACATTTTGTCACATCAAGGGTGAATCACTGACTCAGCAATTTGAGCGATTTAGTTGTCTCATTAGTGAACTAAGGCTTGTTAAAGTAATATTTCCTAATTCAACTCAAAATAGAAGGTTCCTTAGGTCACTACCAGAAAAATGGGATACCATAGCTTTTGTCACTAGAAACTCTGCTGAGTTCAAAGATCTGACCCTGACCCAACTTCATGGTAGACTCCTGACTTATAAAAGGGAGTTAAACCAGAAAAAGAAGTTGCAAGAGTCTGGCAAAGTTGCTGATGATTATTCATTCGGTAGCACAGCTCTTTTTGGTCAGGAAGAATCTGGTAGCAGTGGTAAGGATCAGGGTTATGATCACTTCATTGATATAACTGCTGGTGGAAATTTTAACAACCCTGATCCTCACTCTGCAAATTATGCTTTTACTGCAAATTGTGAAAACCAGATGTCAGATAATTTGTGCTTTGAACTCAATGATTTGCAACACTTTGATCCCACTGACTTAGAAGAGATGGACATTTTGCATCAATTGGCTTTGCTTAGTGTAAGAACAAGCAAATTCTACAAAAGAACAGGGAGAAAATTCCCAGGGTTACATGGGAATCTAAGGGTGGGGTTAGATAAATCAAAAATCAAGTGTTACAAGTGTAATAGGCTAGGTCATTTTGCTAGGGAATGCAGGAGTCAAACAACTGGTCCTATAGTCACTCATCCCAGCTCAAACCCTAGACCACAAAATCAAAGCACTGTTCACTATACCCAATATACCCCTGCAGCCCATGTTAACACTGCTCACTATGCTGCAACCCCTGTGCCTGTGCATTATGTCCAAACCACTGTTCCACAAATTCAGTATGTTCAAACCCCTGTCCCTCAGGCACAAGTGCAACCTGTTGCACCCCAAACAGCTGCTCCATCAGTGGTACAACCAGATCAGCAAAGCTTCTTCACTCAAGGCTTTGTTGACTGGAGCAGCATGCCTGATGAGCTTGGTGATGAAAATTTTGCACTCTATGCTTTTAATGAACCCTCTAATGATGAATTTTGTTTGATGGCATTAGAGTCAATACCAGAGGGAGTAGAAACTGAAGGTAAACAGCTAAGTGATGAAACAGTGGATGAGGTGACTGAAGCAGTTGTTAATGCAGTTGCTGGTGAACTGCTGCTGGGAGAAAATTCAGAAACCTTGATTGAACCACTGACAGACCCCTGGTCCAAAGAGGACAAAGTAGAAGAGGAAGAGAAGAGAGCAGGTGAGAAAGAAGTAAGAGCTGATGATGAAGAAAATCATCAATGTGATTGTGCCATGATGGCTGCTGCCAAGGTATCACCTCAAGTTCTTGAAAAACTGTGTTCAGACAATTGCATTATTGCTTTTGCTAACATCAAAGAGGTAAATGAAAACCTTAGGGATAAAATCTTAACTGATGAAGTCAAATTTGAAAAGTCATTAAAAGAGCTTAGAAACAAATTGGCTGAAAAAGATAAAGAGATCAGCAGTCTTAAAGAAGAGCAAAGCATAACCAAAACTCAACTCCAAACTATGGTAGAGAAATACCAAGTTTGCAAAAAGGAGTTAGAGTCCACCCAAATCACATGTGAGAAATGGGTGGAATCCTGCAAAGGATATGAGGTAATGCTTGAAAAACAGATTAAAATCAATGTGAAATTTGGTGTTGGTTATAGAAAATATGATGATGAAAACACTGCTTTTGAAAAATCTGTTCAAACCACTGATGTAACCACTAAGTTCATCCCCACAAACAAGAATGGCCAAGAAGTGAAAATCACTGATAAACTTGGGAACAAAATCACACTTGACAGACCAATGGGATCCTCTACTTTTGAGGAGATTGAGAAATACCAGTTTAAACCTACTTGGTCTGATGAGTGTGACGTTCTTGAAAATTTTAAACCCATGGATTCCACACATTTATGAGGTAAGGGACAACCATCTTACCAAAGGATTCCACACATTTATGAGACCTACAAAAGGCCCTCTAAACCTAAAGTGAATAGGCATCCTTTTGGTTATCAACAGGTGATTGGTCAAGACCCCCAATAGTGGTTAGAAAGAAACAGTCCTAAAACTGTCCAAACCCCTGACCTAACCACTGTCCATCAATCTGCATCCATCCCAGACACTGTTGAGACCCCATCCAAAGCCTTATTGGCTTTGGAAACCCTAATGAACTAATCCTTTTACTTCATGTGCAGGGAGCTTCTGCATGCTTAGATAGCCTTTGGTATGTTGATAGTGGAGGCTCCAGGCACATGACTGGATGTAAAGCCCTACTCAAAGATTTCAAAATTCATGGAGGGGGTGATATATCCTTTGGGAATAATAATAAAGGGAAAGTTCTGGGGTCTGGTACAGTACAGTCTGGCAATGTAAAATTTGAAAATGTCAATCTGATAGACAGTCTGAAATTCAACCTCCTGAGTGTTTCACAAATGAGTGACAAGGGGTATGGGTCATTCTTCACAAAGGAGTGTTGTAGGATTGTTGGACCAGAAATGGTCAAAAAGATTGAAGCAATAATAAAAATGGAAAAATAAAACTTGTTGCTCAAAGAAGTGGCAATGTTTATGTTGTTGATATGTCAAAAGAGTGTCCCAGAGCTGATGCCTGTCTGTTCTCAGCTGCCTCTAACAAAGAGACAGAACTTTGGCACAGAAGACTGGGGCACACAAATATCAAGACAATCACTGAATTTTCAAAAAATGGCCTTGTAAGAGGCTTGCCACAAAAATTGTTTTCATGTCCTGAGCATTGTGTTTCCTGTTTAAAAGGAAAACAACATAAAAGCTCCTTTAAGTCCATTGAAGAGTCCAAAACAACCCAGTGTTTGCAAATGCTGCACATGGATTTGTTTGGCCCAGTTCAAGTCATGAGTCTCAAAAAGAAGAGATATTGTTTGGTTATTATTGATGACTTCTCTAGGTTTACATGGACTTTCTTTTTACACTCAAAAGATGAGACTGCAGGCATTTTGCAAGACTTTGTGACACAGGTTGAAAAGCAATTTGACCTTCCAGTAAAAGTCTTTAGGAGTGACAATGGCACAGAATTCAAAAATAAGGAGTTGGATGCCTTCTGTGTGAAGAAAGGGATTGTAAGGTAGTACAGCATCCCTAGAACACCAGAGCAAAATGGGGTAGTTGAAAGAAAGAACAGGACACTGATTGAAGCTGCTAGGACCATGCTTGCTGATTAAGGTTTGCCATTAACTTTTTGGGCAGAGGCAGTAAACACTGCTTGCTATGTCCAAAACAGAGTTTTAATAAACCCCAGGCACAAAAAGACTGCCTATGAAATTCTGTATAAAATCAAACCACTGATCTCATACTTCAAAGTATTTGGCTGCCCATGCTTTATTTTGAACTTAAAAGATTCCATTTCAAAATTTGCAGCCAAAATTGATTGTGGTTATCATCTGGGATACTCAACCACTGCCAAGGCCTACAAAGTGTTTAATACACGGACCAAAGTAGTGGAGGAGACCTTGAATGTTAAGTTCAATGAACTATCATCAATGAAAATCCCAGCAAATCCAACTGATCTGTTTGATCTTGATAAATTTACTTTTGAAAATACTGTTGTCAAGACTAACAGTCCAGGTCCATCAGAAGATTCAACACCAGACTATGGGTATGAAATCATCATCCCTCAAAAGTCTGCCAGAATGGGAAGAGCATCAGATGTTCAAAACAGCTGTCAAGGCTCAACCACTGCTACATCAACAGTTGTTGACCAAAGTAGTCCCTTAACCACTGCCTCCACATCATCAAGCACTGTTGATAAAAGTCCTCAAACAGTGGATAAAAATCAGCATGTGTCCACACCTTTGCCTCCTATTCCACCACCTTTTGAAGCCACTGCTGGATCATCAAAGTCACCATCAGTGGTTAGCTCAGATGATACACATCTGCAACCCTCACCAACAAATGCCATCATACCATACCAAGGAGATTTAATCTTCTTGAGATCTCATCCACCTGATCAAATCATTGGCAACATCAATGAAGGGGTGCTCACAAGAAGCCAAACCCAAAACATTTGTCTTTTTGCTGGTTTTCTATCACTCCATCAGCCAGTCAAGTACCAAGAGGCACTGAAAGACAACAGCTGGGTAGAAGCCATGCAAGAGGAGCTCCAACAGTTCAAAAGACAACAAGTATGGGAGCTTGTACCACTGCCAAAAGATGTAAGTCCCATCGGCACAAAGTGGGTCTTCAAAAACAAAACTGATGAAAGGGGCATTGTTGTCAAGAATAAAGCCAGGCTTGTGGTTCAAGGTTACAGACAGGAAGAGGGGATTGATTATGATGAAACATTTGCCCCTGTAGTAAGATTGGAAGCTATAAGACAGTTCCTGGCCTTTGCTGTCAACCACAACATGAAAGTGTTTCAAATGGATATCAAAAGTGCTTTCCTCTATGGTACAATTCAAGAAGAGGTGTATGTTTGTCAACCTCCAGGTTTTGAGGATCCATTTTATCAAGATCATGTCTACTGGCTAAACAAAGCCTTGTATGGCCTGAAACAAGCACCTAGGGCCTGGTATGAAACTCTTTCCACCTTTCTACTCTCAAATGGTTTCAAAAGAGGTACCATTGATAAAACATTGTTTCTAAAATGGAGAGGAAAGGATTTAATGATTGTCCAAATTTATGTGGATGACATTATTTTTGGAAGCACATGTAATAAAATGTGTGAAGAGTTTAGGGAACTCATGACAGCTGAGTTTGAAATTAGTGCAATGGGTGAGCTGCAATGCTTTCTTGGTCTCCATGTTCAGCAAATGCAAAATGGAACTTTCATTCATCAAAGCAAATATGCTAAAGAACTTTTGAATAAATTTGATATGAATGATTGTAAACCATGCAGCACACCCATGGCAACAAATAAGCTTGTCATGTCTGATGAAAAGGATGAGCTGATTGACCAAACACTTTATAGAAGCATGATTGGGTCTTTACTGTACCTAACTGCATCTACACCAGACATCATGTTTGCAACATGTGTCTGTGCAAGAAGTCAATCAGCCCCCAGAAAATCAAACCTCATTGCTGTAAAAAGGATCTTCAGATACATAAAGGGTGCTCCCACACTTGGTATCTGGTATCCAGCTAATGGGAATATCAAGCTTTCAGGCTTTTCAGACTGTGACTTTGCTGGATGTCACACCACAAGGAAGTCCACTTCAGGAGGGTGCCAGTTTCTAGGCGATTGCTTGGTTTCTTGGCAAAGCAAAAAGCAAGCAGCTGTTTCAACATCCACTGCTGAAGCTGAATACATTGCTGCTGCAAGCTGTACAGCCCAACTCCTGTGGCTTCAAAATCAGTTGCTGGATTTTGGTATCACTGCCTTAAAGACACCACTCATGTTGGATAGCCAGGCAGCAGAAAATATCATCAAAAATCCAGTTTCCCATTCAACTACCAAACACATCGACATCAGACATCACTTTATGAGGGATTGCTATGAAAAAGGTTTGATTTCTCTGCATCATGTTCCAACTAAAGACCAGTTGGCAGATGTGCTCACAAAAGCATTAGATACAGCCACCTTTGGAAACCTGGTCTCTAGGATTGGCATGCTAAACATGGAATAACAAGCAAAATCTTGTTTTTCTATGAATAAAAGCATTAAAATGTTTTCAGAAAATCAAAAATCCATCCTTAAAAATAGCTAAAAATGAAGTTTTCATTAAAATCCTTAAAAGTCTGCCATAACCACTGCTTGTTCAAAAGTCTGCTCCACTTCAAAGTCTGTCCACTACTGAAAGTCATCCTCTGTTTTCTCACTTCCTTGATAAACACTGTTGTTCAAAAGCAGTGTCTTATCCACTGATATGCTATCCACTGATAGTGAAAATCATCCACTGCTTTCACTTGTTATCGTTGTAACCACTGCCTTCATCAGTATCTTTCATAAAAGTACTGTCCTTCATTTCACCAGAGGTTGGCATGTGGGCAGTACATAGTGGTCAGACCTTTTGTAACCGCTGCCACGTCAGCATTCACTTTTTCCCTTTAAAACCCCATTTAAAACCCAACACAGGGTTTTACTGTCGAATTGAATTCTTCAAAAATTCTCTTCTCAAAGCAGTTTTTCTTCAAATTCCTTCACAACCTTCTTCGATCATCATCACCAAAATGACAAAATCGAAGTCATCTGCAAAATCCACTTCCAAATCATCATCAAAAGAAGCCTCTCAAAAGGCAAAACCCACTGAAATTCCACACAAACCGTCACACAATCTTCTGGGTCTTCTCACAAAACCCGGCACCACTGATATGTTCGACTCCATCATTGGTATCATGTCTGCATCAAAGTATAAAACTTTGTTAATAGCAGATGCACCAATTTACTTGGCAACCCAAAGAGAGTTCTGGAAGAATGTAACCCTTGAAAAACAAGGAGAAACTGTAATAGCCATTAACTCTTCTCTAAAGGGTAAAGCTGTCAAGATAACACCACAATCCATCTCAGAGGTCTTTCAACTCGACGATCAGAAAGGTATAACTTCTTTTCCTAAAAACGAGTTAAAAATTGACTTCATTGAAAGAGGGTATGCAGTACAATGATAAAGAAGGATACCTTACAAAAAGGTTTCTTTCCTTCTGCAACAAGATTTTATTACATACCCTCCTTATGTGTATTTCAAACAAAACCACTGCTTTTAATGAAATACCTTTAAAGATTCAAAACCTGGGGTATGCTGTTCTTCAAACAGAAGATTTCAACTATTCTCAGGTAATCTTTAATGATTTGGTTAAAAATGTTGAAACAAAGGCATTCTTACTGTTTCCAAGATTTTTAAGTTATTATTTTGAAAAGAAACTTGGTAAGAATGATCCTTCTGCAATAAAACAAGGTGAATCTCTTCAAATGCACAGCTTAACTGCTGAAACTTTTACAAGAATGTCAACACCTTGCAAAACACAAGCAGAGGTGCCTGTGCAGAATTTAGCAGCTACCACTGCTCCTCAGGTATCTGCTGCTGAGCCCACTGCTCAAGGTGATCAAAGTAGCAACACAACTGCTTTGAAACCCACACCTAAAATCACCAAAAAGCCACTGAAAAAGAAAACTCAAAACCCCCCAAACCTATCAAAAAGGCAACTCTGGAGGATGAGATACCAGAGCAACTGCCTGTGACAAAACAAAAGTCACAAGAAACCACTGCTGCTTCTTCCTCACAGCAGTTGGTCCAAATATCTCAACCCATAACTGAAACTCCTCCTGCTTCTTCTCAAAAAGAACAGGTTGTACACATAGGGACACCACAATATGATGCTCTGGATTCACTTGTTTCCATCATCCACAGCCCAATGCCCGGGGCAAATTCTCTTCTAACACCAAACCTCACATTCACAATTCCTCCACCAACTAGACTTTTGTTGGAAGCAATTGACTTGAACCAGGCACAAACCAGTCCTTCTCAATCACCCATCAATGAGAACATGCCTCAACAAATGAGTGGGTCTGATGTATCAATCTTTGCTAACCCACCAGCACAACCTGAGGAGGTTACACCCCTTGAGTTACAAGTAACTCTTGGTGGTAATCCAAGTGAAGCAACCACTACAAATGTTGAACCCACTGGTTTACACTTGGACAATGGTTACATCAATAAGACTTACTTGGAGGCAATTCCTTCCATAGCACCTCTGCCAACCACCAGTGGATTTATTTTCACCACTGGCAACATCAAAAGGTTGTCAAGTGTTGAAGGAAGAAGACCCCAGTACCAAGAAAAAGGGGCATCAGTGGTTAATGTGTGGAGTACACTCCCTACCTCAACCACTGATAAAACCATTGCTAGTGGGAAATCAGATGATCCCATTAAATTGGGTGATGGTTTAAAATATCAGGATTTGACGGAACGAGTTGACAAATTGGATACAGCTGTTGCAGATATCAAAGACATGCTACAACAGTTGTTGACAATACAAAAGATGCAATCCACTGTTGATCCACCTCAAGCACCTGCTCCACCACAAGCACCTGCTACAAATGAGCTCTGGAATCTATTTCAACCTTTTCTCCAACAACAAAAACAAATGGCTGATCAGCAACATGCAAAACATGTTCAAGAGCTGAGAAACACCATGGAGTCTAGGTTCAAGAACACACAAGCAGACATTAAGGCAATCAAGGCCCATTTATTGGAAACCACTGGCACTGCTCCTCCAACTGTTCTCTTTATTGATCAACTTCCCCCAGATAATGCCAAAAAGAGGGAGAAAATTTAGGAGTGGAAAAGGAAAGGAATAGATGATGGTCTTTACATTGAACCAGAAAGGGATGCTATGACCAGAAAAATTCCTATGCCAGATGGTAGCAAAAAGGTTGATGTTACCCAAGAAGCACTTGATGAAGGAGTAGCAAGTGTAAAAAGGGACAGAGCGGCAAAGGATATATCAAGGTGGAATGAGGAGAAAAGAGCCTACATGGAGCTGAATGCGCAAGGTTGTTCTAGGCTAAAGGATGTTCAAAATCCCGTGCCAAAAAGAAATCCCACTACATAAGTAAGGGAACCCAAATCCACACCATCCATAATTCCAAAGCATACTCCAAAACCACCATCCAAAAGCCACCAACATCAAACCTCCACCCAAACAGCTGTTGTAACTCATGCTGTATCAACTACTGCTGGTACTTCAGAGGTTTCAACATTTGTTATTACTTCAACACACACCACAACCACTGCCTTACCACCACCATCATCACCACCATCACCACCAAAAACTACATCACCACCATCGCCTCCTGCCAAAAAGCAGAAGACAGCAGATGTTAGAACATCTGCTGTAATGACAACAGTGGTTGAAGCACCAGTTGTTTCAACAGCTGTTAGTCAATCACAAATCACTGCCACTCAAACTACCACCACTGTTCCACCCAAAGCATCATCAGTCCCTCCTCAAACAAAAAGGAGAAGACTAATCCTGAAAGATGATGACACTTCACCACCACCAGCATCTTCAAAATCTTTGTCACTTGTTACAATACCCAAGCCTGTTCCTCTCTCATCAGCACAAGTTCAACAACCCTTAGCTCCTGCAGGTGTTCAATTTCCTCTTGAGCTCAAAGCAGTCAGAGAAGAAATCAAGTCCTTTTATTATGAGGATGACCCTGCTAAAAGGAGATTGCCATCAGTTAAAGGATATCCCAGGCCTAACAATATTGAAGAATACTTGAAAATCAAGGCTAAGCAAGCAGAGGATATCTCAAAAAGAAATACACAAGGGAAATCTGATATGGAAATACAGCAGAACTATCAATACTTGCTCACACAAGTCAGATCCCTGGAACAATTTGCCAAAAATGTATGTCAGCAAATTTCAGAGAGAGCAGATGAATCTCTGAGAAAAGACTACATTGAAAGCATTATGTCAACCAAGAAGTACAAGGGAGAAAATCACATGTACAAGGAGTGGACCATTCCTGAGCTTGAACAAGAAGCAGCTAGAATTCAAAAAATGATAAAGAATAAGGTCAAACACACTCCTCCAGAATGGTCAAAGTACAAAAAGAATGTGCCTGAAAAATCACTTGAACTAAAGAGAATGAAAGAGGAACTAGTTGCTGCTGATTATGGGTCTAAACATCAAGTGGCTAGATGGAAAGAAGATGTAGTCAGGGCCACCTACAAAAGGTTGGAGGAGCTAAGAAAGAAAGATCCATCAGTTCCACAAAAACCTGACTACCCTGAAGCAGAGGTTTCAAAGAGACCAACAAAACTGCAAATCAGGAGAGCCACTGCTCCAGCTGGTGCAGCCATCTTTAAAAGAAGGCCACAAAAACGGTTGGAAACTGAAACAGTGGCAGAACTAATGGCAGGAGATGAGCTTGTAAAAGAAGGTATCAAAAGGATGATAGCTGAAACTCCTGACCTAAATCAACCTGCAAGTACTGCTCAGACAGTTCTAAATAGGCCAGCATCTCCAAACACCTCATCAAATAAAAATCTCCCAAGAAACCCACCAGTCTCAAAAGTACTAAAGTGGGAAACTGACAAACAGACCCATGTATTGACTATGTTCAGGTCTGGTGGAGAAGTGAAGAAAATAACAAGGGAACAAGCACTTGGTCTAAGTCTTGAAGATATGCAGGATCTCCTTGATCTTCCACTTGGTAGGGATGAAGATGACACAGATGCCCTAGACTTTGAGTTACAACTTAAAGGTCAGATAAGGGAACTGTTGATGAGGCAATAAAGTTCCACAATAATGAAGGGTTTTGGCATTATCTGTTCCAGGGGGAGATTGTTGGGATTGAACCCTACCAGAGGAACAGATAATTAAAGCCAAAACTGGATCAGCGCAGTGGATCCAGAATAAGCAGATGTTGCATACAAGTCTCTCCCCTTGAAAGTGGTTTCAACATCTGCTGACTTCCTATCTACTGATCGTACAAACTGCTGACCTACAAACTGCTGATCAAGTAAAAGCCTGATGGAAGACTAAAGCACTGCTGTTCAATCTACTGCCTTGAGTCAAGCTCTGCGGATCCGGACAAGTACTGCTGGGTTCACATCAGTGGAAGGATGCAGCAGTAGTTTATTATGTCTTTATGTAATGAAATGTAATATCAGTAGTTTAGCATAGCAGAGGTTTGTATAGATCAGAGGTTAGAGTTTGTTAGGAGGTTAGATGTCACTTTCATGGTGACGTCAGCTTAGATGCTCAGTGGTTTGCTAGTGCCTATAAATAGAACAGTGCTCTGTACTGTTCTATTAGCTCTTTGCAAAATTGTTTTCCTGCACGAACAAACACTAAGCTCAGGCTGAGGGGGAGTTTGCATTCAATCATCGCATTGTAATCGTTATTGAAATAAATTCAATCTTTCGGTTCTTTGTGGAAAATGTTTTGATTAAAGCAATTCTCTCGTTTGATTGTGTGTAAAGTTTGTTTCCATCTTAATTCCACTGCACAACTCATCCATCTTCATCTTAATTCAAGCGTGAAAACACAATCAAAACCAAACTCAAATCCTAACAAACTTATTTCACACCAAAATCATCTCTTCAAAAGCCCTTCGACATAATTTTTCTTATCTTAAAATGGGTCACCCAAAATTGATGAAAGCTACTCAATTCCCTCTCCCATTTCACAGACTTCATAATCTTAGATTAAGATCCAACTTGGAAGGACCTGCATGGGAGGACTGCAGGTTTGTGTACAATATGATCATGCAAAGTCCTTTGGGCTTTGCTGTATCATCACATGTCACCATTTATCCAAAACTTCTTCAAGAGTTCTGGTGGAACTCTGAAATCATTTTTAGTGGTACTTCCATGTGGATTGAGAGTGAGGTTATGGGGGTCAGTATTACCCTAAAAGAGGAAACAATCAGAAATGTCCTCAAACTGGGTAATGATCAAGAAATCGAATTCCTGGATAAGGCAGATGTGCAACAGACCTTGACTGAAATGGGCTATCATACAAACAACTCGTCAAGAGCTGTTAGCAAATCTGGGTTTATACCACCTTTCCAGTTTTTGGTAACACAGCTAAGTGTCTGCTTCTCCAAGAAGATTGGACACTTCAACGAGCTGTCCCATAGGATGATGGAAGTGGTTCATGCTGTTGTACAGGAAAAACCTTACCACTATGCTAAGTTTCTCATGAGAGACCTAGTAGCAAACGTCCACGACCGTCAACCTTTTCTGATCTACCCTCGATTCGTAACCAAGGTGATCACCAGTCAGCTGGACTTCGGAGGAGTGAGAAGCTGCTATCCAAGGGCAGAGCTGGTACTTCAAGAAAACATAAGTGAAGCCACCCTGGTACCATCAACGAATCACACCGGTCGAATAACCAGTCTTTGGTTATATGTGAAGTGCATGTACAACGTGTTGGAGGAGGAGGAGGAGTAGTTGATTGTTTTTTTTTTTTTTGCTATGTGTTTTATGTTTTTTTTGTTTATATATATATATCAGGTTTGCTTTAATTTCTTTTCATTCTTTTTTTCTTAAAATGTATCAATAGATCTAGGGGGAACTAACACAACATGTCTGATAAAAACAAGGAAAATCTGGTGAAATTCAAATGGGATCTGACAAGATTTAGTGAAACTCAGAAAATCTGATAATCAATCAGAAAATTTGGTATTTATTCAGAAAACTCATCTAGCCACACGAATCTGTTCATTCACCAGAAAAATTTCAAAGTAACCAGAAAATCTGACAATAAATCAGAAAATCAAATTTTTATCAGAAAAATCTCTTGAAAACCAGGAAGTTTGACAAATCATCAGAAAAACAGTGCCTTTTAATCAGATTTAAAGAAACTTATGACCATCTAAATTTTTGAAATAAGTTTCTTTCAAAATATTTTTTTCTGAGGACTGGAACAAGCTGTATGAATAATACTTCCTGTAAATCAGAACAAAGGTGTGGAGTTCAGAACTACAGAACAACAATGTAAGTAAAAATCTCGGAACTCTACTTATTCTCTCTCATCTAAAAAAAAAAATCTGATGATTCATCCTCTGTAAATGAATCAAATGAATTCTGATGATATATGAAGAAAATACAACTCTCAAAAGTTTTATTCAAAAATTTTCTGATATATATCATCAAAAGGAAAACCTGGGAAGACACACAAACTCGGAAAAGATTTCTATTGGACCTTTTTGAAACTAAAAGGGTCCCACATGGAGAAAAGGTGCAAGTTGGACGTTAGTGTTTATCCGCAAAATCATTGGAATCTCTAAGTCTCTTTAAAGGATTTACATTAAATTAGAGATAAACCAAAGGTTTTCAAAAACGGTTGTTTCCTTAAAGGATTAAAACATCATAAAGGTGTCATTAATCACCTTGAATACAAACAACCCACGACAAACACTCAAGAATCTCTGTCTATACACACTATAAATACCTCATTCAAAAACAGAGTCTTCCATCTTCAACCTTCAAATTCAAAACCCTAAAATCCTTTTCCGAAACAAAAACCCAAATTCTCAATGGCAACTATCAACATCAACATACCACCAATTGATCACTCTGTTCCCTTCATCACTGAAGCTGAATTTCTTCCATTAAAGAGCAACAATGAAGCAATGAATGATAACATTGAAGAGTATGATATGAAGTGTCAAATTCTCATTGAATTTCTAACCAGATGCCCTATAGCTCAAGCCCTCACAAAAACCAGAGAGGTACCAAAAGAACTCATACAACAAGTTGTAAAAACTCTCAAAGTCTCAAATCAACTCGAGCTAACAGCACATGTGTGGGGAAATATCTTTATTACAATCTCACCGGAGAAAATAAGGGAATGTTTGGAACTACCCTTAAACCAAAGCTATGAAGAAGCACCAGAAAAAGAAGATATGTTCTCACAACTTGATACTGTAATGGGCTACAAGACAAAGATTTCAAAAATCAATGAATTCAAGAGAAACAAGCTACCTGCCTTCTGGCAAGTTCTAATGGAAATTCTGAACAAGTGTCTATCTTCAAAGATTGGAGGTACAGATCAGATAAATAAGAATATTCTAACAATCATGTTCAGTCTCATTAGTGGGTTGAACATTGATTTTGGAACAGAAATATTTACTCTGATCAGAAGATCAATTCTGACTAACACTGGAATGATAGATTCACATCTACCCTTTCCCAGATTTCTGTCAATCATAATTTCTGATGCCTTTTCTGAAAGGAACCTAGAAATTCCAGCATCAGAAAATATATGGAAAACAGAAATTATGAGACCTTGGACTGCCATAGGATCTTGGAAGTCAGATTATGATGTGTCTGCTCTATCAGAAAGAATGATGAATCTGATACCAGAAGATTCACCATACAGAGCAGAATATCTGAAGATGTTGAACAAAAGGCCAGAAAACAAAGAAGTTTTTGAAAATGTGTCCCCCACGGAGCATGATGCACAAGAGTCAAGCACACCAAGAATGGAACATCAGGGTAAATCTGATCCTCATCCAGCTGATGAAGATGTGAATATGAGTCCTGTGGCAGAAGAACATCATGCTGAAATCTCACATATGGGAGAAACAGGTGCACAACACTCCAAACAAAACTTATTTCATTTCTCTGAGAGTGATTCTGATGAATCAATTCAAGGAAAATATGAAATTTTACATAGAGGCACTATTTCTTCAAAACAAAATGTGAGTAAAACCAAGGACCCATTTTCTGAATCAGATTCTGAGGAGGAAAATGTGGTGACAACAGGTGGAGATCAGTCCACTGATCAAGGAAACCTGGATGAGAAAACTAAGAATTTCTCAACAACTCATGGAGAACCTGAAAAGGTTCAAGGATATGAGGAAAACCAGAACTTGAATGTGTTTCAATTTTCTGGTGAGGATGCAGAGAATTTGGAATCTTCCAATCCTCTAAACCTCAGAACAGCAGAGAATGTGTTTTCTGCTGGTGTTAGAAGGGGAACATCTGTTGTTTCTCCTATTTCCCAAGGACATCAATCTATGTCCCCTAAACAACTTCACAAGGAACTTGAAGACACAACTGCTACTGTGAAAACAGCCACAGAAGGAAAACTTGATCTGATACTGGAAGAAATCAGAAATCAAAAGTCAGATATCAAGGTTTTATCAGAAACTGTCAAAGCTGTGCAGAAGAAAACAGAAGACAATGCTGCAGCTCTCGACAGACTGCAAAAGTCATCTGAAAACAGAGAGAGCTCACCAGAATTAGAAAAGGCTCTCAAGGAACTGCATGATATCAAGAAAAAGATGGCTGAGGTTGCAACTGCAGGAGAAAGCTCAAGTTCAGGGAAGATTCTTGAAGAAATACAGTTCCTCAGAGCCAACAACAGCAGCATGGCTGAGGCTTTTGAGAAGCTGTTGATGGAATTGAGTACACAAAGAAATCAAGAAAACCATGAGTTTCAGAAAATGAAGAAACAAGAAGAAACAAATACTAAAGTTCTCACTAATGTTCATTTGTTAGTAGAGAGATTGCAGTATAATGTTGCCAGACTAGCAAAAGTTGATCTTCATGAACTGAAAGCCCCAATTCCACAAGAAAGACAAGCAAGAGGATCAGAAGCTCCTCAACAACAATCAGAAACCATTCAACAAGATCAAACCAAACAAACAGAAACTTCAACTGCTCAAAAACAGAAGCAACCCATGGGTCCACCTCCAGATAAACAAAAGTTACTCATGGGTCCTCCACCAAACGTCCCAAAGCCAGACATATCAAGGGTTCAGTAGAAAGAACATGTTCCAGTTCAGACATCTTCTACAGCCATCACAGGAGAAACAGAGTTCAGCATAAAGATGGATACAAAAGAGAAGAGAAGAATGGAACATGAAGTGACTTCCTCAAAAAGGCCAAGAAAAGAAATGATAAGAGATTCAGAAGGGAACATCAGAGAAATTGATGTGCTAAAAGGTGATTTACACACAATTATGTACCCTGAAGAACATCTAAAGCATTACTACTGGAAAGGTCCAGAAGACAACCCAAAGAGACCACTCTCTCCATTGAGTAAAGGTATTGTTGAAAACAGAAACAATGGAGGTTGGGTAATTTTGCACAAACACATGACCAATCCAATAGTATCTATTGAAAGAATTGATACTTTGACTACTAGTGGAGGTAACTTAGGATATGAAGCACAAAACAAGTATACCCTGATCAGAAAAGATAACAGTGAACAAAGGGTTACTGATGCAAATCTGGCTGATGATATTCACCCAATGGGAATAGTCAAAATGAAGAATATCATTGATGAAGAGAAAGGTAATTCAGTTGTGGTCAGAAGAGCCCTTGACAGTCTCAAAGTGCAGGAGCAAAGTTATACAAAAGGGCTGCACTGGCAGACTTTGATCTATGTATCAATTTTGAGTTCAGCAACAAGGTGCTAATACCTCCTCCCAACACTTCAATTTCAACTGAAATCCCTTCTAAACTTGTGAGAACTGGAGCAATCTTTGACAAACCAGAAATGTGTGTAGTCTTCAAAGATGCAAATAACGAGAAAGCTCTGTTCAGAATCAGTGAAATATGCAGGTATTCTAATCAAACTCTTAAATATATAAGGAACTGCATGAATGAGAAACAAGAGCAGCTCAAAAAGAAGGGAAAGAACAATGAACAGCTGAGAAAAACAATTGAAGAATGCATTGAAAACTGGATGGAATCAAGAGGATGGTACAAAGAAATGTACAAAGAAACTCAAAAGGCAATTGATCACAAGAAAAGGCTGAAACCAGGAGACAAATATAGAAGTGGAGTGAAGATCAATTAATGAATTGATGAGATTAAATTTCTGTTTTTTGAACAATATTTTACTTTTGTCTGATTTATGGTTGGTTTGACTATGTTCTGTGTTTCTGAACTTAGTTGTTTTTAAATTTTTCTTTCAAGAAAGTTGTTTATGTTAGATATAGAGATAGTTCATTTTCTTACAATACTTAGGGGGAAACTGTTAGGAAACTTTATTTGTAAGTATTGAAGAAAATCACAATCAACTGGATCTATGAAGAGATCACAGTCCTGAAAATCACAACAAGAAGAAGAAGATCAGATAGGACAACTGAAATGCACAGCATCTACTTCAAAGAATCACAAGTTGATCAAGAGCTGAATTGGATTATCAGAGAAGGTCATTTCTGATGGATCTGATGATATTTCTGATGAAATATCATCAGTTTCTGATGATTCTGATCATCAGGATTTTTCTGATGATTTGTTCACCAGAATTTCTGATGAAGTACCCCACTTGTCTGAAAACAACTCTATCCTGCCACAATTACCGAAGCAAGTTGACATTATTGGATATCATGATGAAAAAGGCAACTTGAACATTGGATTCAATGAATATGTCAATTGGCCACTTTTTGCAGGACTTATTGCATGAATAAACTATTGTTTATTCATGCACCCAGCCTTCTATAAATAGAAGGCCCAACCAGCATAACTCTTTTGTCGATCCCGTGCTGCTTTTAGTCGTTCCTTGACTTGAATGATTTTGTCAGTCGTTTCTTGTACTATATCGGGTCCGGATAGTTGCTTTTCTCCAACTTCTGCCCAACAGACTGGGGTTTGGCATTTTCGTCCATAAAGTGCTTCGAATGGTGCAGCATTGATACTTGTGTGATAACTGTTATTAAAAGAAAATTCGATTAATGGTAAGTGATCGTCCTAATTACCTCCGAAATCAATTACACAAACTCTAAGCATGTCTTCCATTGTCTGAATTATCCTTTCGCTTTGTCCGTCCATTTGAGGATGATAAGCTGTGCTTAGATTTAACTTGGTTCCCATGGCTTTTTGGAAACTTGTCCAAAAATGAGAAGTAAAACGGCTATCTCTATCAGAAACAATTGATAAATGAATTCCATGTAATGAAACTATTTCATTTACATACAATTTAGCTAACTGTTCCATATTGAAAGTTTCATTGATTGGTAGAAAATGAGCTGACTTAGTTAGCCTGTCGACAATCACCCAGATTGTATCATTACCTTTCCTTGTTTTGGGTAATTTGGTAACAAAATCCATTGTTATCAATTCCCATTTCCAAACTGGCATTTCTAACTGCTGTAATAAACCTGAGGGTTTCTGATGTTCAGCTTTAACCTGTGTTCAGGTTAGACACTTGGCAACAAAAGCTGCTATATCCTTTTTCATTCCTATCCACCAAATTTTTTTTCTTAAATCTTGATACATCTTATCACTTCCAGGATGCATCGTATACTTAGACTTATGGGCTTCTTCTAATATACGGTGGCGTAGGTTTCCTAATTTAGGTATCCACATTCTTTTCTTATGGAATCTCCAAATTCCATCTGTTCCTTGTTCTAGTTCCTTAATCATTCCTTTTAATTTCTCAGTATCATCCTTGATTACTGATTCTTGTGCTTTTCTAATCAACTCATTTAAATCTACTTGTAAATTTAATTTAAGAGAACGTACTCTTTTTGGTTTTTCATGATACTTTCAACTTAAAGCATCAGCTACCACATTAGCCTTTCCTGCATGATACTGGATATTACAATCATAATCACTAAGTATCTCCATCCAGCGTCTTTGTCTCATATTCAAATCCTTTTGCCCGAAAACATACCTTAAACTCTTATGATCTGTAAAAATGGTAAACTTACTACCGTAAAGGTAATGTCTCCAAATTTTCAGAGCAAAAATTATGGCTCCTAATTCTAAATCATGGGTTGAATAATTCTCTTCATGATTCTTAAGTTGTCTAGATGCATATGCTATAACCTTTTGATGTTGCATTAACACACAACCATAACCTAACTTAGAAGCGTCATAATAGACTACACAGTCTTCTGTTCCTTCTGGTAACGCTAGTATGGGTGCATTGGTTAGTCTTTGCTTAAGAATTTTAAAGGCTTCTTCCTGTTTTGGTCCCCATTCGAACTTAACAGATTTACAGGTTAGTTTAGTTAAGGGAATGGCTATTCTAGAAAAATCTTGAATAAATCTTCTATAATAACCGACCAATCCTAAGAAACTTCTAACTTCGGTTGGTGACTCAGGGGTTTTCCATTTGGTAATTGCCTCGATCTTGGTGGGATCTACATGAATTCCTTCATGATTAACTAGATGTCCAAGAAACTGTACCTGTTCTAACCAAAACTCGCACTTTAAAAACTTTGCATAAAGCTTTTCTTTCTTTAATAAACTTAAAAGTGCGTGCAAATGCTTTGCATGTTCCTCTTTATTCTTAGAGTAAATGAGAATATCATCTATAAAGACGATTATGAATTTATCCAAATATGGCGTACATATTCGGTTCATCATGTCCATAAATGCAGCTGGGACATTGGTTAAACCAAAAGGCATGACAGTAAATTCATAATGGCCATACTTTGTTCTAAATGCGGTTTTAGGAATGTCCTCTTCCTGTACCTTTAATTGATGACATCCTGATCGTAAATCAATTTTCAAGAAAAATCGAGCTCCTTGCAATTGATCGAACAGATCATCGATTCTCGGTAATGGATACCGATTATTAGGTTTCCTCATACAATCTTCCTCCTTGTGTCCTGGTATCTTACAGAAATTGCAGTAGGTGGAGCATTTTCCCGAATGCTTTTTCTTGTAGTCTTTCCAGTAGGGTGCAGAGGTAGAACCTACATTTCTCCCACGGCTGGAATTACTGTTGTGAAACTCTTGGGTAAGCCTTTGAGCTAGGTTTCTCCTCTGATCTTCTTCTCGTGTACGTACTAACTCATCTGTCAAGGTATTTGTTAGTTCTACAGCTTCTTCTATAGTTTGAGGTCTAGCTGCCTTGAGTACGTGCCTAATCTCGCTGGTTAATCCCCAGATATAACGGGAGATTAATATTGGTTCTGGTGATGCAAGGGTTGGTACTATTCTAGCATATTCAAAGAATAACATAGTGTACCCCTTACTATCCACTCCAGTCATTCTAAAGTTTAGGAACTTATTTGCTATCTGTTCTTTTTCATTGGGAGGGCAGAATTTCCTTTCCACCATGGTTTTAAATTCCTCCCATTCCATATTGTAAACCCTGTCACTTCCCCTAGACTGGAGGATAGTGTTCCACCATTCTAAGGCTGAGTTCTTAAACAGATTGGAAGCAAACATTATCTTATCCTCTTCCGCGCACTTGCTTATTTTTAAGACTGCCTCAGTCTTTTCTATCCAGCGTAAAGCTGCAACGGCCCCTTCATTGCCTGAGAATTCCATTGGTTTACAAGCCCAAAATTCTTTATAAGAACAACCATAAGATATGGTTCTTCTTCTTTTGGGAATGGGCACTTGAAGTAAGGGTCCATTTTTTACGCTGTGTTCAGGTTCAGTAGGTCATTTACTGCTATATTACTTTTATTATCCACTTCCCTAACTGTTTAAATAATATATGGCATCGCATCTATTATTCCTTGTGCCACTATGTGTTCAATAGCACTGTTATCCACTTGGTTTCCGTTATTATCATTGTTCGGGTTATTGTTATTCTTGTTTTCCGGGTTATTAGCCGGGTTCTCTTGATTCACTTGGTCGGCCATCTGAATTTTAAACATTTACCACATATTAATATCACAAGATAATGTTTTAATACAATCAATCACATGACACGCATATTGATCAAAAGCGTCGAACATTGCGACTTACTCTTTCTTATATTATGCATATAATACAAACTAGAACTGGAATATAAAATTACAATACTAGTAAGCATCTATAGCTATTGTCTAGCTTATTTTTTTTTTCAAACATACACACATATTATATATATTATTATATTATTATTACTACCACTACCATTACTGATATGGGTTCATCCAGAACTCTATATTATGCTCGTCATACTTCCAGACGAGTCGCTCTCCGACCTGCCTCATCCTCTCGCTACTTTCTAAAATCTCCTCTCTGAAGGTTCGGAGCTCTTGCACATTTTCTGCACTCATTGGGGGTGCAGGTGCTGGGACTGGGTTTGGAAACTGGGGCATGGGTTCCTAGTACGGGTATGGATTCTCTAAAATTTCCCTGATGTACTGATCGCTATCATAGTAGGGATCTAGAGGGTCCAAACCTGGGTAGGTTGCTAGATTCGGCATAGGTGTGTCTTCTAGTATTGGGTAGCATTGCTCATAATCCATATGGTCGTCTAACCAAGAGTCGTAGTCTGGGTCTAAGGGATTGGGTGCTGGTACCCTAGGTATCTCTTCTGGGTTAAAATCATGCATTTGGACTTGGTTTTCTGGGTTGTTTTCGATTTCCATTGGCTGTGTGGGGAATAGTGGTAATAGTTGGGGTGCTACGAGTTGTTCCAGGTTAGGGTCGGCAGCTGTGGTTGCTAGGATATGGAAATTTGCTAAACTCCTATTGAGCATATCCTGTGTGTGGGCATCTGTTTCTCTTTTAATAGCTGCTAAGGCTCGCTGGTTGTGCAACTTTTTCATCCTCTTCCTACGTTCATGTGCTCCCCTACTGAACCATCCTCTCTTTTTAGGAGGGAATGGCTCTTCATACGGAGCCTTAAATACAAATATCCCATCTTCATTGTCAGCAGAATACCCTGAGAGGGCAGGCTGTGAAGAGGTGCCTTCGCTCCTAGGTGAGCTGGACAACTAACGGTAGGCGTCGGAAGGTCCTTGGTCGCTCATACTGTAAACTAACAAATAGTCAAATAACACACAACAATAAAATGCTGATATACACGTATTTCCGTAATTTATTTCTTAACACTTTGAATAATATCTTGGTGTCAGCAGAACACTTCTGTGGCTGAATTAGTGGCTTAGCTCTGATACCACCTTCTGTCGCAACCCCCGCCCCCTAACAAACCTGGGAACGGGCGGCCGCTAGATCCGTTTCGGTGGTATCTGTGTTTTATCCTTTTGGCAGCGGAATTTTCATCAGGACCGTAGTTAGGAAATATTTTATCAGAGTAAAATACCACACTTTCATAATATTAAACACGTGGGAATAATCCCAGGTTTTAGGTTTAAATAAAACATCTCTTTATTTCAGGTAACTTTATAGCCACTTTTCCAAGCCTTCAGTGCTGTCCAGCTGGCTTCTATTTGGCTTTCACCTTTTGTTACCTGAAACGCGTTTAAAAATATTTTGTCAGTGGGAAATACTGGTGAGTGAATCCCAGTTTAATCAAGTTAAGTAAAAACCATTGTACAGTATTGAGGGCGGTCGCGCAATTACATTTGTTTCCATCTACTTAATTACCACCCACGGTACTGTCAACCCGACTTGTGGTCATGTTACTCCTCGCAAGGCAGTAACAAATTTTGTATACAAAACCCCAACATACCGATGACAATTTTAGAATACAAATAGCCAATCACTGTTTAATATAATTTACTTTAGGTGAGGTTTTGTAAAAACAGTTAACAAAAAGGAGATTACTCACATTGATGTCTTAGGTTTCCTTTAAGGGTTTCCTGGTGATTATCTATAATTTACACAAATGCACACACGTTAGTGTAATAACCCTATATTTACATTAGTAATACCCTCCCCGACACGGCATTCCAGCGACTACGTCGGGCAGAACCACGACAGCCGTTACGGAACCCTGGATCGATCGGGCCGCGTATCTAATACGTAACCGGGGTTATGATACTTACAACGAGGCAGAACTTCGTTATTTAGGGGGGTATTATACCCGAGAATTGTGCCTACACTATAGAATTTCCTGAGAGAAAAGTTTCGGTGCGAGTTAGGACTGAAGGCTTGAGCTCCCAATTTATAGGAGCAGTTTTGGGTTTACTCACGGCCCGCATAGCCCGAAGGTCAATCCTTCGCGGCCCGCGACGTAGACTACGTAGGGCCTAGCTTGGCCTGATCATGGGGTAGGCTCGACAAATGGCGTGACACGTGGCAGCACCGGGCTGTGCCTTGACGACTGGCTGTCGCGCCCCGCGTAGGAGGTAGCCAATGGCTACGCGCCCCGCGACAGCCCTTTAAATTTTGTTTTTATTTTATTTTAATAGAAATAAAGGTATTCAGGTCCTGTTTTTCGTATACAGGGTGTATTTTAGGACATATAGGGAAACTTTAAAATATATTAGGGTGTCGAAAATATTTTTGAGGGTTGTTATACTACCCAGCCTGCCCAACGGGCCAACCTCTAATAATATACAATGACTTATAAAAGGAAGCACGTACGAACTCGTAGGAGAAGAAACTAACAGACTTTACCTTTTGTTGTGTTCATGAAAGCTGAGACATGACCTTCTGGTACCCTATGATGATTCTGCACACTATATCTACTCAAACTTAATTGACCTGCATTGATAATACATTATTCCTTAAATATTTTCGAAGATAAAAGTGTAGTAAAGTAGACTGTATATTATTCTATACCTTTAGATTCCTCAATATCATCCTCAACTTCAGAAAATGCCGACAGGCTGGACCAACCACCAGCTGTTAGATGTGAATCAGCTTTAGCTTTTCGTGCAAACTTCAAGAGTCTTTTTAATCCTCTTGGTGCATCTTTTTGGTAGACCATGGTAGGAGGATGTTCAGCATTTCCCCATTCATCAATTTCAACTTCATTGTTGTCCTCAAGAAGCATTTGAGATAAAGAGTGACGGACACGTGGACACACAAATCCGGTGGCCGTTTCGACATTGGGTGGAGATGAAGTCCGAACAAAGCAAAACATCTTACTACACTTTGTCCATAAATCATCAACTATTAATAAAAAAACACCATAACTATCACAAACAAATGAATAATCTACAAAGCAAAACAACTTACAAATGAATAATCTACAAAGCAAAACAACTTACAAATGAACAATCTACAACGCAAAATAACTTACTAAATGATGACAGTTTCATTGTAAATCATAGTTCAAACAAATTGACGAACAAAACCTCAAAACAGTCCATCAAATCCTCATCGTCACTCTACTATGTCCACATATCATCAAACTATTCATAAATAAATAACCTCGCAAAACTTACAAACAAATACCATAAACAATCTACAAAGTAAATGTCACACCCCAACCGATGGCGGAATCATCGGGGAGCGGCACTAAGCGAATCAGATTGCTCAAGAGAATCCATAACAACTAATTTAGTGACAATATTTAACAAGTTCATTATCCCATACTAATAAACAAATATTTCACAAGAAGTCATACAGATTTCATGTCTCTCAAACAATACAAATCCGACAACTTAGATTTTAGTGGGTTTCTAAAGTACTCTACTCTTGATTCATGGTAACATGCGTTTAACCTGCAACACACGTTAAAAATAATGTCAGTACAAAAATGTATTGGCGAGTATACAGGTTTAGTATAATAGTAAAGTAGATAAGAGCTTTGCTAATTTCCACATACATAAACGAGATACACACAACATATATACCAACTAGACAAATACTACCAGCTAAGTCTCGAGATGACTGCGATGGAGTGGTGTGAGTTAGTCTTAACTGGACCCCGTCGGGTGTGAGTTGAACTATAGTACTATACTAGCTAAGGTGGAACGTCACGAGTAAGAGTCCTAGTACATATGTATTAAGCATCACGTGTAAATATGTACGTCAGTTATTCGCATGTGATTATTAGTCTAAACATGTAGTGCGTGGGGGGGGGGGGTAAATGCACGGTACCCCTGACCGCGGGAGGGATCCCCCTCCCCAGTTTGCTACCCGACCAAGCGCCCTGGCGGTGAATTCCCCAGTCTACTCAGGGTAAGAATCGAACTTGCGACCTCCCCCTTGCAGGTTTTAAGATGGGTGTCGGTGGCCACTGGGCTGACACCCAGTGGTTAATTTTGATAAGTGTGTTTTGATATGAACGTATGTTACACCCCAAAAGGTGCTTTTAAAGCAAAAAGGGGTCAAGTATACTCACTGTGCGTGCTTAAGAGTTAAACACGGTCGAGTTGGATTGAAGGGAGTGTCGGGTCAGCCTGCATATGGGAACAGATGCATAAGTCTTCCTCAGGGCTGAACTGTAGTAATCAGAGTGTAGAGCGGAGTACAAAGCGAGTCAAGTGTTCAACAGTCCACTCAAACGGATGGGTCAAGGCCATCCGGACGGATGGACTCCATCCGGACGGATGGCCTCCATCCAGACGGATGGCCCATTCGGGTGGATGGTCTGTGGATGTTTGCGAATCGTTAAAATTTTTGAAGTTTTGATTTAAGACGTTTTAGCAGTCGTGGTAACAAGAATTAAACCACGGAAAATCGTCAGGGTCAGGTCATCCGGATGGATGGACATTTGTTCATTCGGACAGATGGGCTGAGCCGAAGTTTTTGCAAAAGTTTTCTTAAACAATGGTTTTGGTTTAACGGAGACGGACACATTGGCGGATTCAAACAATGGAAAACACCAAGCCCAGTTCATTCAGACAGATGGGCCTTGCCCATTCGATTGGGTGTTCTGTTCCTGATGAAGATTCATGTTCGGCCCGCTAGTCGGTCCATTTATTTGATGGAAATCAATTCTCGAGTCGGCTCTTAACTATGGAATGAGTCTAGAGTCTGATTGAATCCCGATACCACCAATGTTTTATAAAGATCGAAGAGAAGTTTCATAAATAAATTGAAAAGTGTGAAAATCCTTTAGATCTTGAACCAATCTCGATTGAATGATGCTCCACAACAGTTTGTCCAAGCTAAACGAGTGGAAACCCCCTTTGAGAGGTCTAAAATCAGTGATTTAGAGAGATAGTTAAAGTGTGTGTGTGTGTGTGATTTTGATGAAGAAGATGGAGTAGAAGTGAAATAGAATGAAGACTGAAGAAGGTTGGAGAGAATTTGCTTACAAAAAGGCCTTGAATTGCGTCTAGAAGCTTGGGAGCGGATGAGAGAGCTTAAAAGGTTGAAATGGAGACACAAGTCCCCTATTTATAGGTGAGGGCGAGAGTTAAGGCGGTGCGCGCATAACTGTGTCTGGAGGGCTCCATCTGGGAAGATGGGCCCCATCCGGGTGGATGGCCCATTCGGATGGTAAATTTCGCTATTGTCAGTTTTCCAACTTTGGTTCGTTTGTTAGGTATTGCGTTGCGTTTAGTGTGATAAATTGAGTTGTGCGAATAGCGAACATTTGCGCGTTTAAACACATAGATAATAGCATATAGATATATACATAACTAATAGCATTATATATATATATATATATAGACACATAAGCACACTACCTCACTTAACTAATTTGATCACTAAATTGCTTCGGTAATTTTTGACCAAAACCATTTGGCGCCCATAGTGGGGCAAGTGGTGCTATTTCTACTAAAAGCTTTTGCAAAATCATTACTTGGTTTTCTATTTTCAAAACCTTTTGCTACACTATTTTCAATGGCTTCAAGATCAAACATGAGCTCTTCTACCGTGTCTGCTACAACATCTGCAACGATTGGTTCGGTGCTTCCACCACCTCCTCCAAGGACGCAAGCTTCTTCACAGCCTCAGGATATTATCCCCACTCGGAATATTCAGGGATCTGCTCCTGTTTTGGCCTCTAATGACGAAATTCTGACTCTATTTGGCAGTATATAGGATTAGATGAAGCAGCAGCAGGAAACAAATCAAATGCTGATAAGAGAAATACAGCTCTTGAAGTCTGGTCCGAGTAGACCTGCTGAGGATATTGTCACTCCCCTGCAGCCAAGAGCGTTGAACTTCAGTTCAGCAGTGTGCACCGAGGATAACAGGGGGAATATTGTGCCTAGTCATTCCCTGAATCATACTCCTGAGATACCCTCCTCAGTTAGGGTATCAACTGTTAGAAGTTCAGGATATGCTTAGGGATATGGCCAGAATCCTCAGACTGGTAACGTGTCTAATAATAATAATACTCTTGCTACTAATGGTATTGGATCTTTGCAGGATGCAGGTATGACATCAGCATTTTCTAGGGAGCTTCAGAAATTGAAGGACTTGATATCCAGTGTACCTGGGGTGGTCCAGCCAATTCCAGAAGTGTCCCAAGACAGCCACAGGATATCCCGGTTTGCATATCCTATTTGTGATGCTGAAATCCCAAAAAGATTTCAAACCCCCAACATGAAGCTCTACGATGGAACTACGGATCCCGAAGAGCATATTGCTCAATATAGGGAAAGGATGGAAATTAATCCTATTCCCCTAGATCTTAAGGAAGCATGCCTCTGCAAGGGTTTTGGTTCTACCTTAACAGGATCAGCCTTAAAATGGCTCTTAAACGTTCCTCCTCATTCAATTACATCATTTGCTCATTTAGTCAATTTATTTAACAGTCAATTTTCTTGCAGTCGAAGTTTTGAAAAACTGACCAGTGATCTCTACAGGATAACTCAAGGACCTCAGGAATCCTTGAGAGATTATGTGAACAAGTTTAGCAGGGAATCTCTGGACATCCCACACCTTGATGTTGCAACAGCTGTGCAAGCATTCAAAATGGGTTTGCAAAAGGATTCCTAATTTACTAGGATCTTGTAATGAATCCCTGCAGGAACCTGGATGAAGCTCGGAACAGGGCTTTAAGATATATTCAGCTGGAAGATGACAAAAAGATGCAAGAGAGGATGAATTCATCTTCATCCTACGAATCGACCAACAGGAAATCAGAATCCTCGTACAAGCCATACCGCTCTAAGCCATATGGCAGAAATGACAGCAAGAAAGTGAATGCTGTTGAAGACGAGGATCCTGAGGAGTATCCTGAGTTATCAGAATATTGTTTTTCTATTAATATACCTGAACTGATGTATCTATGCATGGTTTAGGAGACAAAGCAAGGTGGCCTAGGAAGAACCAACAGAAAGCTGATTGGAAGGATAAATCCAAATGGTGTGCCTTCCATGAGGATTTTGGACATATTACAGAAGATTGCATTGCCCTGAGGAAAGAAATAAGCTATCTACTGAGCAAAGGATATCTAAAGGATCTCCTGGGAAGAAAGAAGAATAAGGGTCAGGATACTGAGAAGGATCGTGAACGAGCAGTATCACCTCCTGCGGATGCCAAGATAATTAACTTTATTTCAAGAGGAACCGATATCTGTGGGACCTCTTATTCTGCAGCAAAAAGACATGTAAAGGAGGCTAAGGCAGAAAGGGGAGATAAGCCAACCAGGATGTCAACCCTCACAACTGACAAAGTGATCACGTTCGATAGTGATGACAGGGATACTGTCCAGGATCCTCACCATGATGCTTTGGTAATAACTATATATGTTGCTAATCATTTTGTGCGTAGGATATTGGTGGATAATGGAAGCTCCGTCAACATAATTCAGCTGGAAACACTGAAGAGGATGAATGTATCCCCGATGGATATTACCTCGAAATCCACTGTGCTTGTTGGATTCAGTGGAGAAGCCAGGAATACCGTGGGAGAAATAAAGTTGCCTGTGTATGTTGAAGGGGTCAACTCAATGCAACGCTTCTGTGTCATGGACTCCTTATCCTACTATAATATTATATTGGGTAGGCCTTGGATCCATGATATGAAAGCTGTGCCATCTACCTATCACCAGTGCATCAAGATACCTACCCCTTGGGGGGTTGTCAAAGTGGAAAGTGATCAACAAGAAGCGAAGGAGTGTTATTCTTCTTCGATGAAATCTTCAACAAAGTCCAATGTAGCATAGCAATTAAAGATGCGAGCCCAGGATATCGTGGAGGCTTCAGAGCAGGATGTTAAGAAAATTGTCTTGGATCAGGATAATACGGATATCTCGGTGCTCGTAGGAACCAATATCCCCCAGGATATTGAAAATCAATTGACTAACTTTTTAAAATGCAGGATGTCAATATTCGCATGGAAACATGAGGATATGACAGGTATTTCCAAGGATATTATAACTCACAAGCTCAGAATTGATAGGTCTTTCAAGCCTGTCCAACAGAAACGAAGGAAGTTTGCTCCTGAACAGAATGCAATAATTCAGGAAGAGGTTGAAAGATTGTTGAAAAGCAAGATGATTAGGGAAGTTAAATTTCCCAAATGGCTAGCAAATGTAGTTGTGGTTCAAAGGAAAAATGGGAAATGGAGGGTTTGTGTAGATTACACAGACTTGAACAAAGCTTGTCCCAAAGACCCATTTCCTCTACCTCATATCGACTCGATGGTGGATGCTACTGCCGGTCATGAAATGTTAACCTTCATGGATGCATCCTCAGGATTTCAACAAATACAAATGGAACCTTCGGATCAGGAGGATACCGCTTTCATGACACCACCAGGTATTTATTGTTATACTGCTATGCCTTTTGGTTTGAAAAATGCAGGTGCAACATACCAGAGATTGGTGAACATGATGTTTAAAGACAAACTAGGGGACACCATGGAGGTATACACTGATGATATGGTGGTAAAATCCAAGAAAGCTGAGGATCATCTCCGGGATATTGAAGGAGCATTTGAAATCCTGGACCAATACAATATGAAGCTGAATCCTGCCAAATGCCATTTTGGAGTGGGGGCAGGAAAATTTCTAGGATATATGGTGACTAAAAGGGGTATCGAAGCGAGCCCGGAACAGATCAAAGCTATCCTGGATATCAAGTCACCTTCCAACATGAAAGATGTACAAAGACTAACAGGGCGAGTAGCAGCATTAAACAGGTTTATATCGAGATCCTCGGAAAAGTGCAAGGAATTCTATGATATCCTGAAGAAGAATAAGAAATTCAAATGGGGAGAGAAGCATGAAGCAGCCTTGCAGGAATTAAAGTAGTATCTTTCAACTGCACCACTATTGATGAAGCCCGAGGATGGTGAACCATTATCCTTATATCTTGCAGTATCAGAGAACGCAGTAAGTGTCTTGGTAAAAGATCACGAAGGTCAGCAGTATCCTGTTTATTATGTTAGCAAAAGTTTATTAGATGCTGAAACTAGATATTCTCATTTAGAAAAATTAATATTGGCTCTAGTTATGGCATCGAAAAAGCTTATACATTACTTTGAGACACATAGGATACATGTTAAAACTAATTATCCTGTTAAGAATGTGCTTAGGAAACCTGAGATGTCGGGTAGGATGGCTAAGTGGTCAGTGAAATTAAGTGCCTATGATCTAGTATATGAACCTAGAAATGCTATAAAGTCTCAGGCTCTAGCAGACTTTGTGGCTAATTTCAGTAGTGATATTCAAAATGAAGTAGACCTAGAAGTACAACAGCTAGGAGAAAACTTAGAATCCTGGACATTATATACTGATGGTGCATCTAATGTGAGAGGTGTAGGATTGGGTATACTACTAAAATCGCCACATGGGGACATATTAACCCCAGGCTATTAGGTGTGAATTTCCTGCCACCAATAATGAAGCAGAATATGAAGCTTTGATTGCAGGATTAGAATTGGCCAGGAATATGAATATAAAATGTTTGCAAGTATTTGTTGATTCCTTGTTAATTGCTAACCATTTTAATGGATCCTATGCAGTTAAAGGTGAGAAGTTAATCGAATATCTCGAAATTCTCAAAAAATTAGCAGGATATTTCGATGTTTCTACACTTGAACAGGTACCAAGGGAGGATAATGCTGAAGCAGATGCTTTGGCAAATCTAGGATCATCAGTCAGGATACCGGAGGGAACCCAAAAACCAATACTACATATCCTGTATCCTGCGACGGATCTTCTCAAATCTCAGGATAAGGAAGTAGTAAGTATCCAGGATCCTGATGATGAGTATCCCGAGGAGGATCCTAAGTCCTGGACGGCTCCAATCATGAGATATCTCAAGGAAGGACACATCCCAAAGGATGAGAATCCTAAGGCCTTTAGGATGAAGGTATCATGATTCACTATCATAAATGATGTTTTGTGTAAGAAATCTCTTGCAGGACCATACCTGAGGTGCTTGGAGGATCCTGAAACCAAGGAAGTGCTTCAGGATATACACGAAGGGGATTGTGGCAACCATACTAGGGGCAGATCATTATTCTTAAAGGTGTTGAGAACAGGATACTATTGGCCGATGATGAGGAAGGATGCTGCAGAATATGCTCGAAGATGTGATGCATGTCAAAGGCACAACAATATATTATATCAACCTGCTGAACCACTATATCCTATTGCTTCCCCTTGGCCATTCATGAAGTGGGGGATGGACATAGTGGGAAAATTGCCAAAAGCTCCAGGAGGAAAAGTCTTTATGCTGGCAATGACTGATTATTTCTCTAAATGGTTTGAAGCTGAGGCATTTGTTCAAGTCAGAGACCAAGAAGTAGTATCCTTCATAAAAAGGAATATCCTGACCAGATTTGGGGTACCAACTGAAATAATTTGTGACAATGGCTCTCCGTTTATAAGTATAAGGACTACTGACTTTTGTAAGAGTTGGGGAATTAAAATGATTACATCCACACTAGTACATCCTCAAGCAAATGGACAAGCAGAATCCTCGAACAAGATAATTGTCAACAATTTGAAGAAAAGACTTGGAGCTAAGAAAGGAAGATGGGCAGAAGAATTACCCTTTGTTTTATGGGCTGATAGGACGACAGTAAAAAGTGCAACTGAGCAAACCCCATTTTCCTTAGTATTTGGAGCGGAGGCAGTGATCCCGACAGAAATGGTGATACCTACAGCAAGATCCAGTCTCAAGGATCCTGAGAAGAATCCTGAAGCCCTGTGTCAGGAATTGGATACTGTGGATGAAATAAGAGATGCGGCAAAGCTAAGGATGGCAGCATATCAACAGAGAATATCCAGAGCCTATAACAAGAATATAAGGACTAGAAGGTTTCAAGTTGGAGATTGGGTATTAAGGAAAGCTTTTCAGAATAATACTAATCCTGCTGATGGAAAATTAGCTCCAAAGTGGGAAGGACCATATGAAATTGAATCAGAATCTGGGAAAGGAGCATACCGGCTTAAGGATATGGAGGGGGATATGTTGCCAAGATCCTGGAATGCTATACACCTTAAGCTTTATTTCATGTGAGTTTAGAATTTAATTTCTAACTCAGGATGGTATGAATTCTATCTCTTTTTAATATGTTTGATTTAATTTATTCTTTGAAACCCAATACTAACTTGAGCATCGGAGGGGTGTTAGCCAGGCTAACACCCACCTTAGTTTAAGGTTGTTTTGCAGAATATGCTTCGGGATATGACTCCAGGATATACACTCAGGATAGTTCGGGAGATTAGAGGATTGGCCCCCTCTCTCACGTTTAAGGGATCCTGATCCCTTCACAGGTTTAAAGGTATTCACCTTTCTCTCGAATTGAGTTTAAACACCCCGCCTGGAGCGCAAGTTATTCAGGAATAGTTCAAGATGGCGGGACCAGTCCATGTAAAAGTGGCTGACAATTTCGTTATCGTTGGCTATATCCTGGATCCTTAAGGTATATGAGGATTGATCACCCTCTCTCTCGAAAGGGTATTTTCATACTCTCTAAGGTTTAAAGGTTTTCACCTTTCTAAGTCTTGGAGTTTATACACTCCTGCCTGTAGCGCACGAAAACTTGGGATGGGTTTATCCCCGAAATTTTAAGGATTTATCTCCAGGATACTTTAGGGTTTATCCCCTGTGATACGAAAGTTATACAAGCTGTTGCGATTGATGTCCCGAAAATTCCTAAGTGTTCAAAGATATTATACACAGGGGACATTCCCACTAAGGCATTGTGAGAAGCTCAAAGGATCAAGTCTGGCCATAATTCACTAAGTGTCCCAGACTGGGGACATCTCCGGTGGAAAGGTTACAAAAGGATTGAAGTCTGAGGATAGGATTATACTTTGTATCTGGTATGATCTTTCCTTTTTATTCTTTCAAAAGCCTTATCTAAATTTCTGGAATTGTATTCAACGAAAGTTTTATGAGTATAATACTTAGATTGAAGATATTCTCAGGATATATTTTCAGGATATATCCTTAGGATATATTTCAGGATATATATTCAGGATATATTCAGAATGTTTAAGGCATGGTAATTAGATTGAAAAATTGAAACTATACTTGAGTCAAACATCTATTATCAAAACGAGCTTTGTAAAATAAAAGGGAACTATCCTTTTTCTTCGAAAACTTTATATAAATTGTTTGAGTTGTAAAAACCCTATTTGACGAAAGTCTTAATAGGATATTTACGAGTATCCTGATCAAGATATTTGCATGATATTCGGTTAGGACACTTGAAATATTACACTAAGTTTGGAACATTGAAATTCTATTCAAACTAAGCAATGCATAACAAGAATTGAAAAAGGACAATGATAGATAAGGTCATAAAGAGGTTATATTATTAATATATCAAAAGATTTTGCTTTTGGTTTCATCTCAAACTGAGACCCATCCACCAAAAGCACAGTTAGTTTTTTACCATATTTACTTAACAGTTGAAGGTTTCATCTCAAACCGAGACCCATCCGCCTCCAACTGTTATATTGTTCAAAATAAACGATACTAACTGATGACCAAGGGCTTCATCCTGAAACTCAGGACCCATCCACCTTTGGCCATCATATTGTTTTAATGCAGGAAATTAAAATTGTTTAACAAACAAGAAAGGGAAATTGTTCAAACAACCATAAACCACCAATTTTAAAGTGGGCTCCGGCCTCGGCGACAATATCCATCATCTCCCACTTCGCTGCATTCAAGGGGCAGCACCCTCTTCATCCATCACATCTTCACCAGCATCTGGTCCAGGATCAGCGCGAACATCCTTCTCAATCTTGCCACCAACGTCAGTTAGCTTTTCAGTTGCCTTGGAAGACCCCTCAACTACAGGTTTAGCAGGATGCCCCACAGGGTTACCGCCAAGACCTCTTAGCTTTGTCTCCCAGGCGTCGACATTCCAAGAGGGGAATTCGAAGCCCAGGGCCTTGGCTTCGTAAGCCATTTTTAGCCTAGCCTGAAGAAGGGAGATGACGACTGAGCTCGTAAGGCTTTCCCAATAAGAGGCCATGTCCTGATCGTGTTGAACCTGAGCTACATCATATTTGGCTTGGGCCTCTTGGGTGATCTTCTTGAGGGCAGCCTGATGTTCCTGGACCATCGCCTTGTACTTATCCTCATAATGCTGTGACTTGGCGGCGGCGATGGTTGCTTGGTCAGCTACAGTGGCCTCTGCTTTCTTTAGGTTGCTCTCAAGCATCTTATTCAAACCACATGCATCCTCATAGAGGAAGACTAGGCACTCTAGACCCTGTAATCAAAGGAACAGTTATCAATATATGGGTAAGTGTATTCAGTATATGTGTGCAGGATATAGAATGAGGATACTAACCTGATTAAGGAAGCCGGTCATGAATTTGCTGGACTCGGTAAACCCGTGATTCTTAAAGGGGAATACGTCAGATGAGGCTGGAGAATCTGCTTCCTTCCTCTTACGAGAGCTGGAGGCTCGAGACTTGGATGCTGGGGGAGCTTTGGGTGCAGTAGCGGTTTTTGAACCAGTAGGCTTTGACGTGACTGCTGGCTTAGGGTTGGTTTCTTGCTTAACAGGCATAGGGCCAAAGTAACTGTCCAGCTCATCAAGCTGGAAGCCTTCAAGATTGACAACCGGCGCTGTAGAGAAGGGAGAAATACTTAACTCTTGATACTCATATTCTGTAAATAGTCTAATTACATGCTTACCAGCATTTCTGAACTTAATTTTTGAATTGAACTTATGAGGGACAGGGAGAAGGTTCTTTCACTAGCAGGAAGTTGATAGATCTCTTTGATCCTGAGCTTCGATTCTGCACTTGGAGGGGCTAGATCTTTAAAATTTGCTGCACAAGAAATGAAGATGTCAGTTAAGGATATAGTTTTTAAGATATATTTGGGGATATTCCTAAAACCCTAAATCCTACACGAAATCAACCATTCAACTGGCAGGTCAAAACCCTTGACGATAGAATCCCTTTATACGAAAAAGAACTTTCTTTGCCACTGATCTTCGTTCTTAGTGGCCTTGAGGATTAGGGGGTTCTTAGAAGTGGAAAAGAGGAGAAAACGACTATTTCCATGGGACCTCAGTCGATATGCTATAGGGAGATCTTCAACACAAAGATCAGGGACATGACGAGATTTAATTTGGTCTAACACCATTAAAACTTGCCAAACCATTGGCATGGTCTGAGCATAACTGAGGCCGGTGAGTTCAAAAAATGGGAAATGAAGGCTGGAAAGGGATACCGGAGTCCCAAAGAGAAAGGATAGACTAAGAAACACACCCACTTGTTTGATACTGCGTCAGATCGGACTTCCCGATCGAAGGGACGGATGATCCCCCCGGCAGGAAAGGCACCGGAATCTTTTAGAGCGGCAATGTCGGCGTTGTTCAAAGAGCAAATCTCTTTTTCGGGTTCTCGGAGAAGATTCTGACTTTCAAGGGTCGGGGATGATTCGATTGTGCGTGATCTTGTTCGTGAGGCCATGGAGGATTTCGACTAAGAAACGAGAGATTTAAACGAAGAAAAACAGAGAAGGGAAGAAGGAAGTACCCGAGAAGAGCCTGGGATGAAGTGATTATGATGCCATTGCCTTGCATAAATATAGGCTAGACATAGGGGGTGATGAGTAAATATCACATTGGAAGTTGCACAATGTCATTTCGAGCGTCGCTTCAACTTAATTGCCTCGATACACGAGATAAGCTTTAAAATATATCCGTTGGAGTTGGTACACCAATAGATATATTTTGGGGATAATTGTTATGGGTGGTTTTCTACTCGTATATTCTAAATAATATTCTGACTATGTTTCTTTTATTTGTGATCAGGATACCGGATCAGGATATTGGTAACATCCTGGTAGTGGCTAATTAATTCACGTGCAGATTAATGGTGCAAGTCTATAACGTTCAAATGGACTTCTTCTCCTAAAGACTCGAGCAAATCTGTTGGAATATGAACGTTGAAGCAGGAAGACGTGGACTACAATGTTCACAAAGGGAATATTCGATATATCCCAGAATTATAGGCTAGTTAGTTAGCTTTCTTTTACAATAAATAGGATTGATCGGATCAGATAAGAACACACACAATCTCTCGTACACTCTTGCTCTCTAGCTGCAAACACTCACAATACACTTACACTTGTATTCAAATCACATTGTAACACTTAGTCGATCCGCATCATATCCTGCACTGTATCCTGATATTTGAAGCAATAAGAAGAACAAGGAAGCTGCGATTGTCAGCTCCTGAGGTTTTATGCCGGTGATCTAGATTGATCAAGGGCTTTCCTCGTACATCCCGTGTCACCCTTTACCTTTTTTGCTCATTGTTTGAATGTTGATACAGCTCGATATCCTGAGCTGTATCCTGAAAACTGTTTTTGTTAAACAACTTAATTAGCACATTTTTAATACACATTCTTAGCACACTACCTCACTTAACTAATTTGATCACTAAATTTCTTCGGTAATTTTTGACCAAAACAATTGTGTATGTGAAAGCGTTTTAAGCGTAAGCGTTGTGATATAGCGAGTTGTAATAAGCATTGTAGTGCGAAAATATGCGATGTAGCGTAGTAAGCGATATAGCTTACATTATGATCCGAATCTCGGTGCTAGGCGTAACGAGAGTAACAAGCGCGAAAGTGCGGGTTGTTACAGTCTCCCCTGCTTGAGGAAATTTCGTCCCAAAATTTATTCGAAAGGTAGGCTGTGAGAATTTTGACACGAGTAGGTAGCGATAAAAGCGTTAGGGTAAGCTGAGGAGGAACGAGCGGGCGATTGAGGATTGACGAGTGATAGCGTCTTGGTGGTAGGGGAAAAATCGATGAGAAAAGTGACTTGTTTGACTAGAGAACAGTAACTCACGAGTTGGCGATCCATAAATGTTTTAGGTTTTCCAAAAGTTTTGCCAAGTTATTACAAAGAGATTTCAGGGAAAAGCTTGTTTTATGAAAATTTCCTTATGACGTGGTGTTAAGCTGAGTCGATGTTAACTCACGTTGTAAGAAAAGTTTTGTTAAGTTATTACGAAAGATTTAAGGAAAAACTTGATTTATGAAAATTTTCTTATGATGTGGTGTTTAACTGAGTCGATGTTTAAACCAGTGTTGTAAAAAAAAATTTGTTTGTCCAAAGGTTTTAATTTAATTTAAAAATTTTCAGAAAATTTTCCATTTATTTCCAAAACATTCGGTAAACCAATAAGTTTCATTTACTTTCAGGACATACGGTAACAAATAGCTTTTTAACAGTATCAAAAGTTTAATTAGCATCGAGCCCCACATGGCGTCTTTCCACGAGAGTTTGTTAATATGGCTACAACACTTATATATAGGAAGTACCAGCGACGCATCCACAATGTTTTAGCCATATTGCCTCCGTCCCGTGGAGTGATGTCATGTGTGCCGACATGACATGGATAGGTTCTAGTATTCTTGGTCCAAGCGGTAAATGGTTGGACCAAGTTCGAAATGGAGATCAAGTAGACTGAGCGGTGAAGCTGATTGCAAACTTAGTTAACGATTAGAGCGTGTGCGAAAGGTTCAGCGATTTGAAACATCACAGCAGAGTAAGTGCTCGGTGCATTAAGCATTAAAGCGTCGAGAGGGAAAGCGATGGAAATGATAGATGTGATGGGCGTTAAAGCGTTGAGAGAGAAAGCGATGAGAGTATCGAAGCGAATGAGATTTGATGGATGCGATAAGCGTTAAAGCGTTGAAGCGTTGAGGGGGAAAGCGAGGGTGAAGCGAAATTGATTTCCAGCGAAGATGCATTTGCATGGCTGTAGACTTACGGAAAGTCTAGCGATGGTGCGATTGCGATGTAATGAGATGTTACGCCTTGCGGATGAGTTTAGCGTGTTGAAAATAGTCTCACTATTATAAGAGGTCTAATAACGTTCAACTCCACATGCATTTTCTTCACGAAACTTCGTTAGCATGGCAAAGCACTTATATACAGGAAGTACCAACGGCATATCCACCATGCTTTGATCACACTGCCTCTGTCTCATGAATAGATGTCACACTTTGTCGACATGGTTAAGACGCTTATATATAGGAAGTACCAGCGGCGTATCCACTACGCTTAACCATGCTTTTAACGTTATGGCACCATTAGAACTTACTACGATCTCTATGCACTTACCAAAATAATCCTGTGTGCACCCGTGATTAGTTTGATCCTTGCATGTTTATCGTACCTTATTCTAAAGGCGCGTAGTTAGGGTAACAAAACATATTATATTGTGATATATGATACGTGGTCGAAAACCGGTGTTTGTTTATGTTTAAGTTCATGTTTTTACTTAACTTTTAATCTCGAATAGCCTACTTGTAATAGGATTTGTGTTTTGCAGGTCTTGCGAAGTTTAAGGAGCTAATTGGGAGCTTTACGGACCTCCGGGATGAAAAACGAGCCATCGGGACGCGAAATGGGTCAACCGGGAGTGTGTTACGCGAAAAAAAGGAAACCACAAGTTGCCGGCACCGTCGCCGATGCCCATATGGGCCGTCGCCGACGACGTATACAGAAGTCCGTCACCACAAAATTTCGTAGACAGCGAAATAGCCCGTCGGCTGAATTTAAACATCCATCAACCGTCGCCGACGGGGCTTCAGGCCGTCGGCGACGGCTCCCCTATGTTGACGACGCGTTTTTCTTGATTCCTTGGGTTTTAAACGAATAAAAACACTTTTGGTAATCAATTTTCGGGGGTTACACATTGACTTGAGTTTTGAACTTGATCTTGGAGCTATTCTCATTTTTCTTTCATTACCAATTCACCAATCATCATCACTACGACCCGAATCAACATCCGAATCATTACCAATTTCCATTCCATAACCCTAATCATCATTCATCCTTCAATCCACCCATTACTACAAACCATTCCAAACCCTAACCACCATCTTCATAACTTCAAAGCTTCAAGATGATGATGTTTAAGCTCTCAACTTCAGGTGATAGCGTTCGTCCTTCCATGAGCGGCTAATTTCTTAGAGGTTTCACCCCGGTATAGACTTTTGTAAGAATTAGGGTTTATTATGTTGTCACACCCTGGCTTTGCGGAAGCGTGGTTAATTTGGTGTGACTTCTTAATACCATAGCTTAACCATAACAAAGCTATATGAAATAAAAACCATGCAAGATCATCCATTCGATTAAGTTTTAAAAACCAAATACAATAACATTGTCTTGACGGAAACACATCCTAACGACATAAACATTGTTTAACAACATAACATAAGCATAGTTTAAGGGCTGTGACTTGTCCAGGAAAGAGCCACACTCCCTAAACCCGGATGACCTCGTAACTAGTGCAGCGGGAAAACGTGCCATACCGCGCCAGATCTGTTAATTTCCTGAAATACATGTAAGTTGAAAAATCAACAATAATGTTGAGCGAGTTCATGTGTAAGTGAGTAAGTAAAACCTTTGTAAAGATGTCTGTTCGTATGAAAATTCCTGGTATGTAGCAAATAAGGAAAAAGAGATCACCATTGGGTTGCAAAGCCAATGATATGTGTGAAGTGCAAGTAGGAAGACTCAAACCTAGCATATTTGGCGATGGGTACAAAGTCACCACCTGGTCCATTATGCGGGCTCAGGGGGTTGGGCTCGCTACACCCAGATAGATCTACCGCTTACGTCCCTCGGTTCCTACAATGAGGATTAATGGTCTCCAGTTCCCGCCTACCCACTCACATGATCTAAGTAGTAAACCTCCTTACGCTAACCATACCATGTATAAAGTACTTGTAATCAAAGTAACATGTATTTCACCCCCGTAGTTAGAAAACTGAAAACAGTTAAGAGAAAAGGGGGACATGAACTCACAGTGGTGCGTCTCTACCAAGTATGCCTCCAAATCGATCAGCTGTATGACGACCTACACGTGCTAACTCTATTAGACGGATGGCCGTGCCTTAGCTTTATGGTTTAAGTTTTTGGGAAATAGTTAGGCAACTATTTCGTGTTTACATTCCGTATACTTGGTAGTCATTTTCCTTCCCAAGGATGGGGGATTTAATACATGTGCGTTCGTATAATTTGGATTACACTATTAAGTCTCACTTAATATATTTTATTTCTAACTCCCAAAATATAAATATTCTTCTCAAAAATATTATATTTTAATACATGTGATTTTCCCAAAATAATACTTAGTAATATTATTTTTACTCTAAAAATAATATTTACGTAGTTCACAAAATAATCATAAACACTTATACAAGTGATGTTGTGATAAATACATACTAAATACATTTATGTATCACGTTTTATTTTGTGAAAATCCCACCTCCGATGTTTTGTAAATATAGTCGTGGCGAAACTTATATTTTGAAAACAAGTCAAAATGTATTTCTAACACTTATAGTGAAAATATTTCTAAGTGTTAGGCTTTTGGAAAAATTTCGCCAGAGTTTCCTCTGTATCCGGAGGTGGCCACGCTTTCAAGCGTATCATTTTCTTTTACAATTCAACCAACAATTTTCTCAATCAACCAAAACAATGTTCAAACCACAACTAGTCAATATATGTATATAAATCGCATAAATTTCATGAACTTGTGATTTATCCAAACTGTGAAGTAAATCTCATTACTTTTAGTGGATCTTTATATAAAACAATCCGATTTTGTAAAAGCCTCGTTTTTATGGAAGTTCCGTCTTTACAACTTCTCGTCATCTTTTTCAAAAATAGTTATTTTGTCGAAACTTTGTGTTACACATGTGTTTACACACTTGTGTGTTCTAAAAACCATTCGTGTTAGTGTAAGATCCGTCTTTAAAGTATGTTTTCTATTGACACTTGGTCCTTTGAAAATACCACCCGTAGATCCGTAGATCTACTAGTTTTAAACACTATTGTACAAATTAAAACACTTTTACACAAGTTCATGATTCTTGTGTGGTAGAGTTTCATCTTCTAACCCTTGTTATACTTAAACAAGCTTTATGTCATAATCCAAGATCATGACTAAACCGGGTTAAATGATGATCCGAGCTACCACAACATAGATCGGGTCCAAATAATCACTCAATTCAAATACTACAACATTTACACAACTTATGTGCTTTTAACCATCATTTTTCATGTTTTTAGTAGACTTTAATGCACCATTTTGTAAGATTTCGAGTTTTAATCATTACACCACATATTAACCGCTTTAGATTAGTTCAAGATAGGGATTTAAACAACATACCACTAGCTCAAGGCTAGGGAAGAATCTATGCGAAAAAATGCGTGGATAAAAGCAAAGTAGAGAGGTCCTTCGCCTTTCGTTTGCACCAAGCTTCCTAATATGCGACCCTTAGCACTTGTAGATGCTTGGAACTTGCAAGATCAAACTCGAAGATGGATGGTTGAAAGAGGGGTGTTCGGCCGAGAGTTAGTAGGGAGGGAGAGAGTGTGTTTGAGTTGAGAAATGTGATGAATGATCTCATGTGTTTAAGCTTATACTTATAGGCAAATCATATGGTAATTACCCAATGGATGCTATGTCTTCTAGATACTAAGCAAAGTTGATTAAAATAATAAATCAAGGACAAGGGGTGTCCCCTTCTAGTTGGGGCCGGTTAGAGAGGGGGGGGGGGGGTCCTTGGTTCGATTCTAACTAGTAGTTAGGTTAATAGTTAGGTTAAGTAAAGTAGTTAAGTGCTTAACCTGGTTAGTTGTGTGTCACGCGTTACAATGGGTGTTAGGGTATTCAGGGACCCTAACTGGCTCAGAAAAAGATAAATAATGAAAATAACAATATTTTCATGTTCCGGGTATAGTCCGGTTGTTCGGTTGGATAGTAATCCGTTAAAGTGCTTAACAAAGCTTTAAAGTGTCGTTAATACCCTTTTTAGTGACACAACTCATTTCTGACACTTTGGAAAGTGTCTAGTAATATTTTTCTCATGTTTTGGCACTTTATTAGTTAGCTAAAAGCTGAATTTTTGTGTAAAGTGCTGAGTTTTTGTACTTAGAGTACGTTTTAGGCACATCCAGTCATTGTGACTTATTCCTAGAGACGCAGTTCTACAACCCTTGTATCCCTACACTCACCACTAGTGTAGCAAAATATTTCTGGCTCATACAGGCCTTAGAGGCAGTGTTTGCCTGATGCTGGCTTATCAGCATGTTCAATAGGTTATCCGTTAAAGTGCTACTGTGATTTTTGTGCATCATGTTTGTCACTAAGGTTCAGCATGTAAATAATGTAGTGACAGCAAGTAAAGTATGATGCAGGTAAGTACATGTATCAGTATTCAAGTAGCAGTTTGTTCACAAGTTCAAGCAAGCACAGTAATTAAGCAGTAATTAATTATTAATTAAGTTGTACGGATACCTGGTTTAGTGAGGGTTGTCACATTCTCCCCCCGTTAAATAAATTTCGTCCCGAAATTTTAAGTTCTGCTTGTAGATGCAGGGTTCTTAGGAAATAAGTGGGGGTATTTCTCTTTCATCCGGTCCTCATGCTCCCAGGTGTACTCAGGACCGTGTCTGGCATTGCAACGAACTTTGACGAGCTTGACACTGCTCCGGCGGGTCTTGTTTACTTTCCAATCCGTAACCTCCACCGGTTCTTCAACGAAATGGAGCGTGTCGTCAACATGGATCTCGTCGATGGGAATGGCAATGTCATCTTGAGTTGGACTTTTCTTCAGGTTGGATACATGAAATGTATCGTGAACAGAATGGAGTTCAGCAGGTAGGTCCAACTTGTATGCTACTAGTCCTATTCTTTCCAAAACTCTGAAAGGACCAATGTAGCGCGGATTTAACTTCCCACGCTTTCCGAAGCGTGCCACACCCTTCCAGGGTGAAACTTTCAATAACACCATTTCTCCAACTTGGAATTCCACATGTTTCCGGTTTGGATCCGCATAGGCCTTCTGTCTGTGGCGAGCTGCTTCGATGTGTTTTAGAATCTGCGCAATCTTGTCTGTCGTTTCTTGGACGATTTCGGGACCAGCAAGCTGCCTATCACCTGCGTCAGCCCAACATAGGGGTGATCGGCACTTGCGTCCGTAAAGGGCTTCGAATGGCGCGACACCAATACTGGTGTGGTAGCTGTTGTTGTATGAAAATTCGACCAAAGGCAAATGTTTGTCCCAGCTACCGCCCAAATCCATAACACACGCTCTCAGCATGTCTTCCAAAGTCTGTATCGTTCGCTCGCTCTGACCGTCAGTTTGCGGATGAAACGCAGTGCTCAGATTCAATTGTGAGCCAAAGGCTTCTTGGAAGGATTGCCATATCCTTGACACAAACCTTCCGTCTCTATCAGTGATGATTGAGAGAGGTACTCCATGGCGCGCGACGATCTCTCTCATGTAAATTTCAGCCAATTTGCTCGTATTATCCTTCTCTCTGATAGGTAAGAAGTGTGCTGACTTCGTTAATCGATCCACTATTACCCAAATAGTGTCATGGCCTCTCGGCGTTCTTGGCAATTTCGTAATAAAATCCATGGAGATTTGTTCCCATTTCCACTTGGGGATCTCGGGTTGTTGCAGAAGTCCTGAAGGCTTCTAGTATTCGGCCTTAACCTTGGCGCATGTTAAACATTTGCTCACATACACAGCAACATCGCCTTTCATCCTAGGCCACCAATAATAATCTTTGAGATCTTGGTACATCTTATCCGCTCCCGGATGGATAGAGTACCGTGACTTGTGAGCTTCATCGAAAATAACCTTCCTTAAATCTCCAAACAAAGGAACCCAAATCCTTTTCTCAAAGCATAACGTTCCTTCCTCGTTTGGTACCAGTAGATTCTCCATCCCACGGAGATATTCTTCTCCAAGGTTTCCTTCCTTGAGAGCTTCTTTCTGCGCGGCACGAATGCGCAAGGAAAGATCGGTTCGGATAATCATTTCTAAAGCCCTAACCCTTATGGGCTTGATCCTCTCCTTTCGACTTAGGGCATCGGCGACCACATTCGCCTTCCCTGGATGATACTTTATCTCGCAGTCGTAATCGTTCAGCAACTCAACCCATCGTCTTTGCCTCATATTCAACTCCTTCTGGTTGAATATGTGCTGTAGGCTCTTGTGATCTGTAAAAATTGTACACTTCGTACCATAAAGGTAGTGTCTCCAGATCTTTAATGCAAATACCACTGCGCCAAGTTCCAAGTCATGTGTGGTATAGTTCTTTTCGTGCACTTTCAGTTGACGTGATGCGTAAGCAATAACCTTTTGGCGTTGCATCAACACGCAACCCAATCCTTGACGTGAGGCGTCACAGTATACCACAAAATCATCTGTACCTTCCGGTAGTGCTAAGATTGGCGCATTGCAGAGCTTATCCTTCAATATCTGGAATGCTTCTTCCTGTTTGATTTCCCAATCAAACTTCTTATCTTTCTGCGTGAGGAGTGTCAAAGGTTGAGCGATTTTTGAAAAATCCTCAATGAACCTTCGATAGTAGCCAGCCAAACCCAAGAATTGTCGAATCTCGGTTGGCGTCTTTGGCGTTTCCCAATTCTTGATCGCTTCGATCTTTGTGGGATCAACATGGATTCCATTTCCATTAACCACATGTCCAAGAAATTGGACTTCACGTAGCCAAAACTCGCACTTAGAGAACTTGGCATACAACTGTTCTTTCTTCAGCAGCTCTAAAATAGCTCTTAAATGCTGTTCGTGTTCAGCCTTTGTTCTTGAATAGATCAAGATGTCGTCGATAAACACAATCACGAACTTGTCCAAGTACGGCTTGCAAACTCTATTCATCAAGTCCATAAAGACTGCAGGTGCGTTTGTCAAACCAAACGGCATAACAAGGAACTCGTAGTGTCCATAACGAGTTCTGAAGGCTGTCTTCGGGATACTCTCCTCCTGTATCCTTAACTGATGGTATCCAGATCGCAAGTCGATCTTTAAGTAAAAGCTTGACCCTTGCAGTTGGTCAAACAGATCGTCAATTCTTGGCAGAGGATACCTATTCTTGATTGTCAGCTTGTTCAGCTCCCGGTAGTCGATGCACATACGAAAACTACCGTCCTTCTTCTTGACAAACAGGACCGGAGCTCCCCAAGGCGAGAAGCTTGGTCGGATAAATCCCTTGTCTAACAACTCTTGCAGTTGTGTCGACAGTTCCTGCATTTCAGACGGAGCAAGTCTATAAGGTGCCTTAGCCACAGGCGCGGCGCCTGGAACTAAGTCAATGCGGAATTCTACTTGTCTCTGAGGTGGCAGTCCAGGTAAGTCCTCTGGGAACACTTCTGGATATTCCCTCACGACAGGGATGTCTTCGATTCTCGGCTCAGCAGCCTTCTTATCCACAATGTGTGCCAGGAAGGCAACACATCCCTTTTGCAAACACTTTCGCGCTTTCAGGCAGCTGATAATTCTTAACGGCGTATCACGCTTCTCTCCGTGAACCACAATTGTTTCGCCATCTTCGGTTGGGATACGAACGACCTTTTCGTGACAAACTATCTCAGCCTTGTTGCCTGATAACCGGTCCATTCCTACCACCACGTCGAAGCTTCCCAACTGGACTGGTAGTAGTTCCAAAGTAAACTCACGCTCTCCTAATTCGATCACACAACCTCTGATAACTTCATTGGCTTCTACTAACTTCCCATTAGCCAATTCGATTGGGTAGGGAATATCTAACTTACTAGCGGTTAAACCAAGTGTATTCTCAAATTCTAACGATACGAAGCTATAATTGGCACCAGTATCAAACAAAATAGATGCAAAAGTTTTGGTTGATAGGGAACGTACCAGTAGTCACGCCTGGATCCTGGCATGCTACACAAGCTCCGATGTTGGATGTCCTTTCACGGTCTTGTTTCAACTTCGGGCATTCCCTCTTAAGATGTCCAACATCCCCACAATGGAAGCATCCTGGATACCTTCCATTTCTACCTTGAGCGTTGTTACTGTTTTCTCCTTGTCTGGGACCCTTCATCCCACAACCATCCTTATTGTGTCCTTTCCTCCCGTACCTAGGCTTCCGACATCCACAATCGTGGTGATACTTGCACTCAGCACGTCTTGGTTTAGTTTCTAAGTAAATCTTATCATTGGCCTGTTTGTTGTTAGGGCAGTCTTTCTTGAAATGCCCTTTGTCCCCGCAGTCAAAACAACCTCGAATAGATCTTTGTTTATCCTCATTCGTTTGGGTGTCTTCGGTAAGCTTCCTTTTGTTCTTTCCAGACGACTCTACCTGAGTCTCCTTGTCAGGGTTTGCAAGTTTTTCTAGTCTAATTGCTTCCGTAACGAGTGCCAAACCCATCTTACTTGCAACATCAGTTGTTGGTGGCGTTGATGTTGTCATCAAGCTCAAGACTTGAGGCGCCAGTTCCCAAATGAATTGTTCCAATTTCTTTAATTCTGGTTTCACCAGGTACGGAACAACTCGTGACGAATCATGAAGTCTTTGCACGTACTCCAACACCTTCGGACCTTCCCTCATCAGGCTCCGAAGTTCATCTTCCCACTTCTGGGTTTCCGTTTGGGGGCAATACTTCTTATGCATCATTCCTTTCAGTTCACCCCAGGTTAATACATATGCTGCAGTAGCACCCTTTATATGGGTCTGAAGATTCCACCATAATCGGGCTTCATCTAGAAACAGCTCAGAAACGTATAGGACTTGTTGTTCCGGCGTACAACCGCTCACTTGAAAGATGGAATCCATACTTTCGATCCATTTTACAAAAGCCATGGCACCTCCAGTGCCGTCGAACTTCGGAGGCTTGTAGTTGAGGAAGTGCCAGTAGGAACAACCGTTATATTCTGAGGTACCTCTGATAGGTTCGGAGCGTAGGGCCTCGTGCTGTGCCATAGCTGCAGCAATTATCTCTTGAAGTTCCGCCTCTGAGGTGGGCATGCGCATTTCGCGTCTTGGTGGCATCTTCTAAAAGATGTTTCACGTAGGTTAGGTCATAGCAAGTAGAGTGTACGTAAGTATACAACAATATCAACACATAACATCTCATGTTATCAATCACATAACATCTCATGTTATAAATAAATCACCCATATTGATAGCCTCTGCAGTGGTTGAGGGCTTCGAGGTAGTAACCATACCCCTGATCTGGGGTGCAAGTGTCCAAATGAATCGTTCAATCCTTTTGAACTCCGGTTTGACTAAGTAGGGGTGACCCTAGATAAGTCGTGAGATTGCTGGACGTATTCAGGAATCTTTGGTCCGTCCATTTTCAATTCCAGAACTCCGCGTCAAGCTTCTGGATTACAGCCCTAGAACAGTATTTCTCCTCCATCATTTCCTTGAGCTCGTCCCAGCTCAGTGTATAAGCAGCATCTGCACCAAGGGTGTGAACCTGGAGGTTCCATTAAGAGAGTGTGCCATCTAGAAATAATCCCAAGATATAGGTAACACTCTGTTGGGGCGAACAGTTTCTCATTCTTAGAATGGAGTCGGTATTTTCGGACCAACGAACAAATGCAACGGCGCCTCCTGTTCCGTCAAAGTTCAAAGGCTTGCAGTTCAGGAACTGTTTATAGGTGCAGCCAGTTGGAGGGTTATCTTCAGTAATGCCATCGTTGTACTTAGAGCGGAGGGCTTTATGTCGTGCATTTATCTGTGAGATGCGTTCTTGCAGCTCGGCTTCTGTCCTTGGCAACGTACTGGTGTTTGTGTCACGTCTGGGTGACATTCTCTTCTATCGAAGTGGTATGAAGCGGGCTAGACAACATTTCAGTTGTCTATGAGATACATATAGCAACATAAGCCATCATGTAATCACCCAATTTCACACGCAAATATACTCAATGTATGAGTGGGGAAAAAAAATTCCTGAGCCTTCACATAGGCTTGCCAATTTGGCTTGTTGCTTGTAATAGAATGAACTCGAGGCTACATCGCCTCGCCTTGGTCATTCGTGTTTTAGATATTCCCTGCTACATTGGTTTTCATTAGCTTGACCCGCAGAGTCCACCAGGATTTCTGTGCACTACAAGTCGTTATTACGTGGGCCCCCGTAATAATAAATTGTCTTGCACAGTTACCCCAAATTTTCTCTCGTCCAAGCAGATGATCAATCAAGGAGCAACAACAGGTGCATTGGCATGAATAGGGTCATGCTCCAATGCGGGGTCAGGAGCAATGCCTGGCTCAGGGGCCACGGCTGGCTCCGGATCAAAAACTCCATCTCAAGATCAGCTGGATCAACAAACACAGGGGGTTACAGGATCCTCCAAGGGCTGGTCTAAGTGTATGAACTCAAGGTCATGGTCTGGATCAAAACCAGGTGGAAGAACAAGATCACCCTCAATACTGTGATCAAACTCAAAGCTGTGGGCGGGAACCGGTGCAGCTGATGATGTCATATCAGGGTCGGCGTCGTGTGAGTGGTGCTGCATTCCCTGTAAGTGCAAAGATGCGGATGTCAGAAACCCAAATGAGTCTGGGATAGGGGAATGGACACGAGTTTCCCCTACAGGAGCGTCCGCATGCGGTAGTCTAATACCAGCCGTAATAGGGCCCTGCCCTCGAATGGGTCCTCCTCTAGTAGATCGTTATCGTCGTCAGAGGCCACGTCGGGGGGGGGGGGCATATCATCAACAGGATAAGCGGCAAGGGGGCACAGGAGCAGGGATCACTGCGAGTGGCAAACTCCCAACAAGATGGCCATCAGTAGGCTCTGCTACGACTTCAGGCAGCGCAAAAAGGGCTGAAAGTCGTCATTGTGTGTGCCGGTAGTATCGGAAATGTACACCTCGTGCTTCGATGAAACTATGTCGTCTGATACTATGGCCATGGGATTCGTAGTGTCCATCTTTCTAGTACATGATGAAAGCATGTTTGTAACACAAACACATATACGTATAATAATCAATCATATAATCATATAAACATGTTAGTCAATCAAATAATTCTCCTAGTCTCACTAGCCAAATTCTTCCCAGTCTCTAAGACTGCTCTATCATCTACCTCGACCTCTTAGATCGAGCCTCGGCCTCTAAGACCGAGCCTCAGCCTCCAAGACTGAGCCTACTCTTCCTAGTCCAACTAGCCAACTACCTCGATTTCTTAGATCGAGCCTCGGTCTCTAAGACCGAGCCTCAGCCTCCAAAACTGAGCCTACTCTTCCTAGTCCAACTAGCCAACTACCTCGATCTCTCAGACCGAGCCTCGGCCTCCAAGACAGAGCTTCAGCCTTTCCGGACTGAGCCTAAAATAATGAATAAAATGTGCTCAACATTTGTTTGTAAAAAGTGTTGGATCTGGACTTAAGTGGTATGCAGAAAAATGTTTTCGTGAGAGCCCTAGTGATCATAGTCTAGACTCGAGAAGGAATCCTAGTTCGCTATGATCAGAGCTCTGATACCAAGCTGTCACACCCTGGCTTTGCGGAAGCATGGTTAATTTGGTGTGACTTCTTAATACCATAGCTTAACCATAACAAAGCTATATGAAATAAAAACCATGCAAGATCATCCATTCGATTAAGTTTTAAAAACCAAATACAATAACATTGTCTTGACGGAAACACATCCTAACGACATAAACATTGTTTAACAACATAACATAAGCATAGTTTAAGGGCTGTGACTTGTCCAGGAAAGAGCCACATTCCCTAAACCCGGATGTCCTCGTAACTAGTGCAGCGGGAAAACGTGCCATACCGCGCCAGATCTGTTAATTTCCTGAAATACATGTAAGTTGAAAAATCAACAATAATGTTGAGCGAGTTCATGTGTAAGTGAGTAAGTAAAACCTTTGTAAAGATGTCTGTTCGTATGAAAATTCCTGGTATGTAGCAAATAAGGAAAAAGAGATCACCATTGGGTTGCAAAGCCAATGATATGTGTGAAGTGCAAGTAGGAAGACTCAAACCTAGCGTATTTGGCGATGGGTACAAAGTCATCACCTGGTCCATTATGCGGGCTCAGGGGGTTGGGCTCGCTACACCCAGATAGATCTACCGCTTACGTCCCTCGGTTCCTACAATGAGGATTAATGGTCTCCAGTTCCCGCCTACCCACTCACATGATCTAAGTAGTAAACCTCCTTACGCTAACCATACCATGTATAAAGTACTTGTAATCAAAGTAACATGTATTTCACCCCCGTAGTTAGAAAACTGAAAACAGTTAAGAGAAAAGGGGGACATGAACTCACAGTGGTGCGTCTCTACCAAGTATGCCTCCAAATCGATCAGCTGTATGACGACCTACACGTGCTAACTCTATTAGACGGATGGCCGTGCCTTAGCTTTATGGTTTAAGTTTTTGGGAAATAGTTAGGCAACTATTTCGTGTTTACATTCCGTATACTTGGTAGTCATTTTCCTTCCCAAGGATGGGGGATTTAATACATGTGCGTTCGTATAATTTGGATTACACTATTAAGTCTCACTTAATATATTTTATTTCTAACTCCCAAAATATAAATATTCTTCTCAAAAATATTATATTTTAATACATGTGATTTTCCCAAAATAATACTTAGTAATATTATTTTTACTCTAAAAATAATATTTACGTAGTTCACAAAATAATCATAAACACTTATACAAGTGATGTTGTGATAAATACATACTAAATACATTTATGTATCACGTTTTATTTTGTGAAAATCCCACCTCCGATGTTTTGTAAATATAATCGTGGCGAAACTTATATTTTGAAAACAAGTCAAAATGTATTTCTAACACTTATAGTGAAAATATTTCTAAGTGTTAGGCTTTTGGAAAAATTTCGCCAGAGTTTCCTCTGTATCCGGAGGTGGCCACGCTTTCAAGCGTATCATTTTCTTTTACAATTCAACCAACAATTTTCTCAATCAACCAAAACAATGTTCAAACCACAACTAGTCAATATATGTATATAAATCGCATAAATTTCATGAACTTGTGATTTATCCAAACTGTGAAGTAAATCTCATTACTTTTAGTGGATCTTTATATAAAACAATCCGATTTTGTAAAAGCCTCGTTTTTATGGAAGTTCCGTCTTTACAACTTCTCGTCATCTTTTTCAAAAATAGTTATTTTGTCGAAACTTTGTGTTACACATGTGTTTACACACTTGTGTGTTCTAAAAACCATTCGTGTTAGTGTAAGATCCGTCTTTAAAGTATGTTTTCTATTGACACTTGGTCCTTTGAAAATACCACCCGTAGATCCGTAGATCTACTAGTTTTAAACACTATTGTACAAATTAAAACACTTTTACACAAGTTCATGATTCTTGTGTGGTAGAGTTTCATCTTCTAACCCTTGTTATACTTAAACAAGCTTTATGTCATAATCCAAGATCATGACTAAACCGGGTTAAATGATGATCCGAGCTACCACAACATAGATCGGGTCCAAATAATCACTCAATTCAAATACTACAACATTTACACAACTTATGTGCTTTTAACCATCATTTTTCATGTTTTTAGTAGACTTTAATGCACCATTTTGTAAGATTTCGAGTTTTAATCATTACACCACATATTAACCGCTTTAGATTAGTTCAAGATAGGGATTTAAACAACATACCACTAGCTCAAGGCTAGGGAAGAATCTATGCGAAAAAATGTGTGGATAAAAGCAAAGTAGAGAGGTCCTTCGCCTTCCGTTTGCACCAAGCTTCCTAATATGCGACCCTTAGCACTTGTAGATGCTTGGAACTTGCAAGATCAAACTCGAAGATGGATGGTTGAAAGAGGGGTGTTCGGCCGAGAGTTAGTAGGGAGGGAGGGAGTGTGTTTGAGTTGAGAAATGTGATGAATGATCTCATGTGTTTAAGCTTATACTTATAGGCAAATCATATGGTAATTACCCAATGGATGCTATGTCTTCTAGATACTAAGCAAAGTTGATTAAAATAATAAATCAAGGACAAGGGGTGTCCCCTTCTAGTTGGGGCCGGTTAGAGAGGGGGGGGGGGGTCCTTGGTTCGATTCTAACTAGTAGTTAGGTTAATAGTTAGGTTAAGTAAAGTAGTTAAGTGCTTAACCTGGTTAGTTGTGTGTCACGCGTTACAATGGGTGTTAGGGTATTCAGGGACCCTAACTGGCTCAGAAAAAGATAAATAATGAAAATAACAATATTTTCATGTTCCGGGTATAGTCCGGTTGTTCGGTTGGATAGTAATCCGTTAAAGTGCTTAACAAAGCTTTAAAGTGTCGTTAATACCCTTTTTAGTGACACAACTCATTTCTGACACTTTGGAAAGTGTCTAGTAATATTTTTCTCATGTTTTGGCACTTTATTAGTTAGCTAAAAGCTGAATTTTTGTGTAAAGTGCTGAGTTTTTGTACTTAGAGTACGTTTTAGGCACATCCAGTCATTGTGACTTATTCCTAGAGACGCAGTTCTACAACCCTTGTATCCCTACACTCACCACTAGTGTAGCAAAATATTTCTGGCTCATACAGGCCTTAGAGGCAGTGTTTGCCTGATGCTGGCTTATCAGCATGTTCAATAGGTTATCCGTTAAAGTGCTACTGTGCTTTTTGTGCATCATGTTTGTCACTAAGGTTCAGCATGTAAATAATGTAGTGACAGCAAGTAAAGTATGATGCAGGTAAGTACATGTATCAGTATTCAAGTAGCAGTTTATTCACAAGTTCAAGCAAGCACAGTAATTGTCACACCCCGACCGCGTAAAACAACAAATCGCGGCGGAAACATCGGGGCGTGTTGCAACAGAATAAATTGTTTCATAACCATGGCATACAAAGTTGTCTTTTATTTATTAAACAAGGGTGTTACATTGTTTCAAACAGGAAATTAAAGAGTTCAGAACATAATTAAACATAGTCTATCTTATTTGAAAGTCTCTAAGGCACAGGTCCGCCCTAGTATCATGATCAACATCCTATGGAAAAGCACCTGAAAACACATGTGAAAATAGGTACGTCAGCATAAAAATGCCTGTGAGATACATAGGTTTGTGAAAATAGGATTCATGACTTGTATTTAAGAAATGTTTAGTCATGAACCTTGTAATTTGCTTTGTCTTGTAAATCATTTGAATAACAATAAGATCAGATGATATGTATAAGTAGATGTCAGGTTAAATAAATAACCATGTGAAAATGTGTTTGTATAAGATAAGTTGTTTGTAAATCAATGTCTTGTGAAAAGTATGTTATTTGTATAAAATGTTCTATGTCTCAAACTGAAATGATTCAAATAACGTTACGACATATAATACCATACAAACACTTATATATAGGAAGTACCAGCGGCGTATCCACCATGCTTGTATCATATTACACACGCATCGTTACTTAATCACTTAATCAAATCAAACCAACCAATGTAAGAAGTCTATGTTTAAACCAATTGTCAAATGTATTGAATAATAGGTCAGATGTAAATCATGTAAAATGTCTATGTCAAATATCCATGTCAAATGTCTATGTCAAATATCCATGTCAAATGTCTATGTCAAATATCCATGTCAAATGTCTATGTCAAGTATCCATATCAAATGTCTATGTCAAAATGTCATGTATGGCAAGTGAAATGTCTCAAACTAAACCATATGCACAAAAACAAAGTATTGAAGTAAAACTTGGTTTAAATCAAAGCTATGTTTTGTGTAAATGCATGCAAATATTTAATATGAACATTTATGCGGTATTGTGAAAATGCATACATCCAAGCCTTGCGACTGTGGTGATAAACCCTTTAAACAAATTAAAGGTCTATCTGTCTTATATCAACGAATTCGGTCATTCCTTTCTGTCCCCTTTCCCTGGGATGTCCGGAACGGGAGTTGTCAATTCCTATGGTACCACTACCTACTAACGAACGGCGTAGCTAATGTTAATGAATGTATTGTCCCATGTAAACAAACCAAATGTCATAACAAAATGTAAGCATGTGATGAAAACAATGCACTAAGTATGTAAACAAATGAACATACATAGCGTGAAATGTCATGTAAAACAATGTACTAAGTAGGCACACAATGGGCATACATAGCATGAAATGTCATGTAAAACAATGTACTAAGTAATGCACACAATGGGCACACCTAGCATGAAATGTAATGAAATCATGTACTATAATGTACTAACAAACATAACCGGTATATGATGTGAAAACAGGAAAGCATGAAAGTAACAAGTAGGCACATGTGTTTCACCCCAAAACAGTTTGGAAAACAGTAAAAGAGGGGTCTATGTACTCACTTGAGATTGCTCAGTTGTCTAAAGATAACCACCAAGCTGTGCTAGAGATCTCGGAATCAAACGGCACCTAATATAGGTAACTATGTTAAATAACCGGACCTAAATCGGAAGACTGGGTAGCATTAGGGTTTGTAAACCAAACGAGTGTGGAGACTCGTGTGATATGGTTTAACAAAGCCTACATACTAAATGAAACCTAACATAACTGTTTATGACCCATTACGACCCGTTTAGGAAGCTTACGCTACTTTAACGCATCGTGCGCGTGAAACGCGTTCGGACCGCCTAACTAGTCCTATGACAAGTGTTATATGCCTAAACATGTTACATAATCAGTTATGTGACAAAAGTTTAGGTTACATATGCTTAATTACCAATTATACATGAAAAGGGTATTCTGGTAATTTACCTAAGGCATATAAACTACCTATCATACAACTACTTAAACGATGTGACCATAGGGTATAACCTCGGAAGGTTATTCCCTACCTACTATGGTCACCTAATGTATTTGGTCGGATCCTAATGATCGACCAAACTGGGTCGGGTTCGAAGGTATAAGCGATTGATCAGATCGCTTACCCTACGACCCTAGACAACGTGGTAATCAGTAGGCATAGTCCCAAAGGACTATGACCATCGTGATTACAATCACGTTGCGAAGTTCAATCGAACTTCGCATTGACCATTACTGGTCAACGCTGAAAGTCAAACAAAGTTTGACTTTCGGACTCGAAAAGCAGTAAAAATAAGGAAAAGAACGAAAGAATACTAACCCAGGGTCCCCGAATGCTAATCCCGATCTAAGAACTCAGGTATGAAACAATGGTTTCAACTTAGAGCTCTAAAATCAGAATTCTTGTGGGTTTTTAAGCCAAAGGGGGTGGGGTATTTATAGTTTTCGGTGAACCGTTGGGATCGTTTCTTGGAAAAGGGGAAAAGATCTAGTCCATACACTTGTCACAATGTTGTGGAAGCTAAATATGATCCTTATCTAATGACTAAGCAAGTTTAGAACATGTGGTGGAGGATTAAATGGCTGCAACTTGTGATTAAAAACATTTAATCTGGTCAGAAGGTGGGAAGCGGCCCGCTTTAGGATCAGCCAAACACAATGCGGGCCGCCTGAGGCTTCTGATCTGCATATATGTTTCAGAAATGACAGTTTCAGCCCCTGCACGTGTTTAAGGCCATTCCCGACACTTCTAAGGCCCGTAAAGCCAACTTTAAGGCCCTAAAATGTTGCCTAAACATTGTGAACATGAAACATGTTCAAAAATATGTCTGATGTCAGTTCGTTTGGCCGTACGAACGCGATGTTCGCTTAATTACGACGGAATGCGCACAAGCGCGAAAAACGATCCAAATGACGCGACGAATGGATTTTTCTTAAGGCGAACACTAAAATATAATATAGTCATGCTCACATAAATTTTTGGATGTCCGGATGTATTCAGAACGTAAGTTATGCGCGAAAATGCAAACTTGTGCACTTTTTGACACTTTTAGTCCCTGAATGACCCAAAAGTTTATTTTAGCACACCGAACCCCTCAAAGCCTATTTCTAAGCTATGTAAAGGATATTTAAGGTGTGTTTAACTTATGGTTATGTTCCGGAATGTTCGTTACAGTTCAAATTGACATACTTTCGCAGTTTGTCATATTTAGTCCCTGTAAGCGAATTAACTTGTTTTTGCCATACCAAAGCCTTCAAAACTTATTTCTAAGTTATGTAAAGGTTATTTAAGGTATGTTGAGTATATGTTGATGTTCCAGAGTATTTCTCGCATTAAACTGGGTACGTTTACGCACTAGTTTGCGTATAACTCTCCAGAAAGCGATGTAGAGTTTGAAATTACATAAAAGTCAAAACATGAAAAATGTATAACATAACAAAACAAACATTGTGATCAAATAACATTGTTTTATTGATAACGGAACTGTTCATAGTGATTACAAGCACAGTTGTTACAGTCTCCCCTACTTGTGGAAATTTCGTCCCGAAATTTATTTAGAGGAAACTCGTGGAAAAAGATGTGGATATTTCGCCTTCATTTGATCTTCGCGTTCCCAAGTAAACTCAGGTCCACGCTTAGCTTCCCAGCGAACTTTGACCAAAGGAATGCGCTTGCGTTTAAGCCACTTGACTTCACGTTCCATGATTTCCACTGGTTTCTCAACAAATTTCAGTGTTGTACCAACACGAATTTCGTCAAGCGGTATGGAGAAATTCTCATCAGCTGTACACTTCTTGAGATTGGACACGTGAAAAGTTGGATGAACATTTCCAAGTTCAGGAGGTAACTCAAGTCTGTAGGCTACCTTTCCGATTCTTTCGACGATCTTGAATGGTCCAACGTATCTAGGTGCAAGTTTTCCTTTCTTTCCAAATCTGATCACACCTTTCCAAGGTGAGACCTTAAGTAATACTCGATCACCGACTTGAAATTCCAAGGCTTTGCGTTTTGGGTCCGCGTAAATCTTCTGACGGCTTCTAGCTGCCTGAAGGTTATCACGAACTTTCTTGACCTTGTCAGTTGTCTCTAAAATGAGGGCAGGTCCAGTAAGTTGAGCCTCGCCAATCTCATTCCAGCAGACTGGTGAACGACATTTTCGACCATAGAGAGCCTCGAAAGGAGCCATTTTGATGCTAGTGTGATAACTGTTGTTGTAGGAGAATTCAATCAATTTAAGATGTGAATCCCAGCTACCACCAAAATCGATCACACAAGCTCTTAGCATATCCTCCAGAGTCTGGATTGTTCTCTCAGATTGACCATCCGTTTGCGGATGATAAGCTGTGCTCAGATTAAGTTGGGTCCCCATAGCAGATTGCATGGTTCTCCAAAAATGAGAAGTGAAACGAGCATCTCTGTCAGAAATGATGTTCAACGGAACACCATGTCGAGCCACAATTTCATCTACATAGATTTGAGCAAGTCTGTCAGTAGGAAAATCCTCGCGGATTGGCAAGAAATGTGCTGACTTTGTAAGACGATCAACGACTACCCAGATGGCATCATGACCTTTCTTTGTGCGCGGGAGTTTGGTAACAAGATCCATAGTAATGTTTTCCCATTTCCAAACTGGGATCTCTGGTTGCTCCAATAAACCAGAAGGACGCTGATGTTCAGCCTTAACCTTAAGACAAGTAAGGCATTTTGATACGTATAAGGCAATGTCTTTCTTCATACCAGGCCACCAATAGTGAGTACGAAGATCCTTATACATTTTATCTGAGCCCGGATGAATAGAATAACGAGACTTATGGGCTTCATCCATAAGCAAGGCACGAAGATCATCCTGGCTTGGGACCCATAAACGGTCCATGAAATAATATGATCCATTGTCCTTCAGTTCCAGAGCAGGTGTTATGTGATAGGGAAATTCCTTATCCATCAATCCTTGTGAAACACAAGATTGTTGAGCTTGAGAAATGCGTGCTTGAATATCGGATCGAGCTTGAATAACAGATTGAACACGTACACAATGAAGCTTAGTACGTTCCTTACGACTCAATGCATCAGCTACGACATTCGCCTTACCAGGATGGTAACGAATTTCGCAATCATAGTCGTTTAAAAGCTCAACCCAACGTCGTTGTCTCATGTTGAGTTCTTTCTGGTTGAAGATATGCTGAAGACTTTTGTGGTCAGTGAAAACCACACATTTTGTACCGTACAAATAGTGTCTCCAGATTTTGAGAGCAAAGACAACTGCACCCAACTCAAGATCATGAGTGGTGTAGTTCTTCTCATGTATCTTCAACTGCCTCGATGCATAGGCTATGACTTTGTTCCTTTGCATCAGAACACAACCAAGACCCAATTTCGATGCATCATAATATACGACAAAATCATCATCACCCTCAGGCAATGATAGAACAGGCGCATCGCAAAGCTTCTGCTTCAGGTGTTGAAAAGCTTCCTCTTATTTGTTTCCCCAATAAAAGGGCGTTTTCTTCTGAGTTAGAGCAGTTAGAGGAACTGCAATCTTAGAGAAGTTCTCAATGAAGCGGCGATAATAACCCGCTAGACCAAGAAAAGAACGAACTTCAGTAGGAGTAGTAGGTGTATCCCAATCCTTAATCGCACTGATCTTGGAGGGATCTACATGAATACCTCGTTCGTTGATAACATGCCCCAAAAATTGAACTTCTTTAAGCCAAAATTCGCACTTGGAGAATTTGGCGAAAAGTTGCTCTTTCTTTAGGAGTTCTAGGGTAAGACGAAGATGTTGCTCGTGATCAGCTCGCGTCTTAGAGTAAATCAAGATATCGTCAATAAAAACAATGACGAACTGATCCAAATAAGGTTTACAGACCCTATTCATTAAGTCCATGAAAACAGCAGGAGCATTAGTCACACCGAATGGCATGACTGTGAACTCATAATGCCCATATCGAGTACGGAACGCTGTCTTCGGAATGTCTTCTTCTTGCACGCGAAGTTGATGATATCCAGACCGCAGATCAATCTTCGAAAAATAGGAAGCGCCCTGTAGCTGATCAAAGAGGTCGTCTATGCGAGGTAGGGGATATCGATTCTTGATGGTAAGCTTGTTAAGCTCACGATAATCGATACACATCCTAAAGGATCTATCCTTCTTCTTGACAAAAAGAATGGGAGCACCCCAAGGTGAAAAACTAGGACGTATAAAACCTTTGTCAGAGAGCTCCTGAAGCTGTTTAGACAACTCTTGCATCTCAGACGGTGCAAGACGATATGGAGCTCTGGCAATAGGATTTGCACCAGGTACGAGATCAATGCGGAACTCGACTTGGCGTGCTGGAGGTAGACCAGGTAAATCTTCAGGGAATACTTCAGAATAATCCCGAACGACAGGAATATCTGAAATAGACTTACCCTTGCCTTTATCTTCTGTAACATGTGCTAAGAAAGCCACATAGTTCTTCTGCAGATACTTCCGAGCTTTAAAACAAGACATGAGTTTGAGACCAACGGTAGGCTTCTCACCTTGAACCTGCAGAATCTCGCCTGTAGAAAGCGGCACACGAACAATCTTCTTAGAACAAACTATCTCTGCGTGATGCTTGGATAACCAATCCATTCCCACAATAACGTCGAAGCTTCCAAGTTGCATAGGCGCGAGGTCAATAGGAAAAAGATGGTCGTTAAGGTTCAACTGGCAGTTGCGAAGAACAGAATCAAGAATAATAGGTTCACCACTAGCAACTTCTACTGTCAAAGATTTACTTAGTTTCGTTCTAGACACGCGAAGCATTTGCTCAAAGGACAAAGACACGAAACTCTTATCAGCACCAGAATCGAAAAGAACAGATGCAGGCTGATTATTAATAAAGAACGTACCGTTCACCACAATATCGTCAGCCTGTGCCTCTTGGGCATTCATGTTAAAGACTCGGCCTCGAGCCGGAGCCGGATTCTGGTTCTGGTTCTGGTTCTGGTTCTGGTTCTGGTTCTGGTTGGCTAGCCTTGGGCACCGGTTTCTGTAGTGGGTCAGATCCCCACAATTGTAACAAGCACCTGGTGGATATTGTGGTCTTGCAGCTTGACCCTGTTGCTGAGCAACTTGTTGAGCCGGGTTCTGAACCGCGGGATTCTGAGCAGACCGACAAACATTGGCAAGATGGCCTGACTTCCCACAGTTAGTACAGAAACGGCATGGAAGTTGCGGCTGGTGGTGACTGTTGCATCTATTGCACAAAGGTGCATTCCCTGTATAGGGTTTCTTTGCTGGAGGCTGTGCGGGTTGGTTGGGAGCTGCCTGGTTAGCTTGGGCAGTGACAGCATAGTTTTGGGAAGCCTTACGCTTCTTTACCCTCTTCGAAGAACCAGAGTTCTTTCCATTCAAGTTTTGACCTTTCTTGCTATCCACTTTGTCAGCCGATTGTTCCTTGCCCTTGTCACCCTTCCGGTGTAACTTGTTCTTCCGGATCTGCGACTCAGTCAATGTCGCAGATAACTCGATCGCCTGACGGAGTGTGGCAGGTTCACTACCAGTAAGAATGTCTTGTACCGAGTCAGGTAGGCCGTCGATATATCTTTCGATAGCCTTGTCAAGTGGGGTAACCATAGTCGGGCAAAGCAAACTCAGCTCTTCAAACCGATCAGTATAAGCCCTGTGCTCACCACTATCTTGCTTCAAAACATCAAACTCTTTCTCCAACGCTCGCTGCTCATGGCGAGGACAGAATTCCCTCATCATAAGGGCTCTCAGTTCGGCCCATGTCTGTGCGAGAGCAATTTCTGCACCCCTGTCCCTCATAACCCCGTTCCACCATGTCAAAGCCCTCTTCTAAAATACGCTCGAAGCAAACTCGACTTTGCGATTTTCGAGACACTGCACGTGGCGAAAAGTATTCTCTATGCTCTCAAACCACTGAAGTAGCCCAGTCGCTCCTTCAGAACCACTAAACTTGAGTGGTTTAGCCTGATTGAAATCCTTGTATTTGCATGGAACATTGTTGTTGTTGTTGTTGTTGGCTTGGTTCCATTGAGCAAAGAGATTTGGAAACTGAGCAGCCATCTGCTGCGCAATAATTTCTGCCAGTTCGGCAGTAGCTATCTGGTTCTCGCGTCGAGGAGGCATTCTAAAAGAGGAAAAAAAACATGAAAAGGAACGAGTGAAACGATTGGATGAAAAGAATGAGATGATAAAAACAAGAATTGCAAACAGCATAGATGGTGGTCATTCGTCCGTATCACAAAGCAAACAAACGACTCACAGTGACTAATCAAAGTAAATGGGTCAAAAATAATGTATAATGAAGACATGCTCGCCTATAAGTGAACACTCATCCCAAGAATTCCCAGGTAAGCACAACTGGTCTCGCGTCTGGTTGAGATGTATACGAAGTGCTTGCCTAGACAGAAAACTCAGAATACAGGCATTCACCCTTCCAGTTTGCACATGTTCACATTATTTAAAACCCAAAACGTTTGACGGGATTTTGAAAATTTGAAGGCACAAGGCTAAAAACCAATACTGAAAAGGGTTCAAAACCATATAACAGAGGGTTCAAAACCTTACAATTGAGGGTTCAAAACCTTGTAAAAATTTATTCAAAAACAGATGATTGTTTTTCAAAAAAATCGTTTCGGAAAAATTTTGGTTCCTTGTTTTGTTAATCACCTAAGGATAGGTGATGTACATGTTTTAAGATCTAAACACAAGATAACTTGTGTTAGGGTCCTAGAAAAGTTATAGTCTAGGTCAAAGCATTACTAATAACCTAATTCCCTATAACCATTGGCTCTGATACCAACTCTTCTGTCACACCCCGACCGCGTAAAACAACAAATCGCGGCGGAAACATCGGGGCGTGTTGCAACAGAATAAATTGTTTCATAACCATGGCATACAAAGTTGTCTTTTATTTATTAAACAAGGGTGTTACATTGTTTCAAACAGGAAATTAAAGAGTTCAGAACATAATTAAACATAGTCTATCTTATTTGAAAGTCTCTAAGGCACAGGTCCGCCCTAGTATCATGATCAACATCCTATGGAAAAGCACCTGAAAACACATGTGAAAATAGGTACGTCAGCATAAAAATGCCTGTGAGATACATAGGTTTGTGAAAATAGGATTCATGACTTGTATTTAAGAAATGTTTAGTCATGAACCTTGTAATTTGCTTTGTCTTGTAAATCATTTGAATAACAATAAGATCAGATGATATGTATAAGTAGATGTCAGGTTAAATAAATAACCATGTGAAAATGTGTTTGTATAAGATAAGTTGTTTGTAAATCAATGTCTTGTGAAAAGTATGTTATTTGTATAAAATGTTCTATGTCTCAAACTGAAATGATTCAAATAACGTTACGACATATAATACCATACAAACACTTATATATAGGAAGTACCAGCGGCGTATCCACCATGCTTGTATCATATTACACACGCATCGTTACTTAATCACTTAATCAAATCAAACCAACCAATGTAAGAAGTCTATGTTTAAACCAATTGTCAAATGTATTGAATAATAGGTCAGATGTAAATCATGTAAAATGTCTATGTCAAATATCCATGTCAAATGTCTATGTCAAATATCCATGTCAAATGTCTATGTCAAATATCCATGTCAAATGTCTATGTCAAATATCCATGTCAAATGTCTATGTCAAGTATCCATATCAAATGTCTATGTCAAAATGTCATGTATGGCAAGTGAAATGTCTCAAACTAAACCATATGCACAAAAACAAAGTATTGAAGTAAAACTTGGTTTAAATCAAAGCTATGTTTTGTGTAAATGCATGCAAATATTTAATATGAACATTTATGCGGTATTGTGAAAATGCATACATCCAAGCCTTGCGACTGTGGTGATAAACCCTTTAAACAAATTAAAGGTCTATCTGTCTTATATCAACGAATTCGGTCATTCCTTTCTGTCCCCTTTCCCTGGGATGTCCGGAACGGGAGTTGTCAATTCCTATGGTACCACTACCTACTAACGAACGGCGTAGCTAATGTTAATGAATGTATTGTCCCATGTAAACAAACCAAATGTCATAACAAAATGTAAGCATGTGATGAAAACAATGCACTAAGTATGTAAACAAATGAACATACATAGCGTGAAATGTCATGTAAAACAATGTACTAAGTAGGCACACAATGGGCATACATAGCATGAAATGTCATGTAAAACAATGTACTAAGTAATGCACACAATGGGCACACCTAGCATGAAATGTAATGAAATCATGTACTATAATGTACTAACAAACATAACCGGTATATGATGTGAAAACAGGAAAGCATGAAAGTAACAAGTAGGCACATGTGTTTCACCCCAAAACAGTTTGGAAAACAGTAAAAGAGGGGTCTATGTACTCACTTGAGATTGCTCAGTTGTCTAAAGATAACCACCAAGCTGTGCTAGAGATCTCGGAATCAAACGGCACCTAATATAGGTAACTATGTTAAATAACCGGACCTAAATCGGAAGACTGGGTAGCATTAGGGTTTGTAAACCAAACGAGTGTGGAGACTCGTGTGATATGGTTTAACAAAGCCTACATACTAAATGAAACCTAACATAACTGTTTATGACCCATTACGACCCGTTTAGGAAGCTTACGCTACTTTAACGCATCGTGCGCGTGAAACGCGTTCGGACCGCCTAACTAGTCCTATGACAAGTGTTATATGCCTAAACATGTTACATAATCAGTTATGTGACAAAAGTTTAGGTTACATATGCTTAATTACCAATTATACATGAAAAGGGTATTCTGGTAATTTACCTAAGGCATATAAACTACCTATCATACAACTACTTAAACGATGTGACCATAGGGTATAACCTCGGAAGGTTATTCCCTACCTACTATGGTCACCTAATGTATTTGGTCGGATCCTAATGATCGACCAAACTGGGTCGGGTTCGAAGGTATAAGCGATTGATCAGATCGCTTACCCTACGACCCTAGACAACGTGGTAATCAGTAGGCATAGTCCCAAAGGACTATGACCATCGTGATTACAATCACGTTGCGAAGTTCAATCGAACTTCGCATTGACCATTACTGGTCAACGCTGAAAGTCAAACAAAGTTTGACTTTCGGACTCGAAAAGCAGTAAAAATAAGGAAAAGAACGAAAGAATACTAACCCAGGGTCCCCGAATGCTAATCCCGATCTAAGAACTCAGGTATGAAACAATGGTTTCAACTTAGAGCTCTAAAATCAGAATTCTTGTGGGTTTTTAAGCCAAAGGGGGTGGGGTATTTATAGTTTTCGGTGAACCGTTGGGATCGTTTCTTGGAAAAGGGGAAAAGATCTAGTCCATACACTTGTCACAATGTTGTGGAAGCTAAATATGATCCTTATCTAATGACTAAGCAAGTTTAGAACATGTGGTGGAGGATTAAATGGCTGCAACTTGTGATTAAAAACATTTAATCTGGTCAGAAGGTGGGAAGCGGCCCGCTTTAGGATCAGCCAAACACAATGCGGGCCGCCTGAGGCTTCTGATCTGCATATATGTTTCAGAAATGACAGTTTCAGCCCCTGCACGTGTTTAAGGCCATTCCCGACACTTCTAAGGCCCGTAAAGCCAACTTTAAGGCCCTAAAATGTTGCCTAAACATTGTGAACATGAAACATGTTCAAAAATATGTCTGATGTCAGTTCGTTTGGCCGTACGAACGCGATGTTCGCTTAATTACGACGGAATGCGCACAAGCGCGAAAAACGATCCAAATGACGCGACGAATGGATTTTTCTTAAGGCGAACACTAAAATATAATATAGTCATGCTCACATAAATTTTTGGATGTCCGGATGTATTCAGAACGTAAGTTATGCGCGAAAATGCAAACTTGTGCACTTTTTGACACTTTTAGTCCCTGAATGACCCAAAAGTTTATTTTAGCACACCGAACCCCTCAAAGCCTATTTCTAAGCTATGTAAAGGATATTTAAGGTGTGTTTAACTTATGGTTATGTTCCGGAATGTTCGTTACAGTTCAAATTGACATACTTTCGCAGTTTGTCATATTTAGTCCCTGTAAGCGAATTAACTTGTTTTTGCCATACCAAAGCCTTCAAAACTTATTTCTAAGTTATGTAAAGGTTATTTAAGGTATGTTGAGTATATGTTGATGTTCCAGAGTATTTCTCGCATTAAACTGGGTACGTTTACGCACTAGTTTGCGTATAACTCTCCAGAAAGCGATGTAGAGTTTGAAATTACATAAAAGTCAAAACATGAAAAATGTATAACATAACAAAACAAACATTGTGATCAAATAACATTGTTTTATTGATAACGGAACTGTTCATAGTGATTACAAGCACAGTTGTTACAGTAATTAAGCAGTAATTAATTATTAATTAAGTTGTACGGATACCTGGTTTAGTGAGGGTTGTCACATATGTTTTGATGTTTGCGTTGTGACAACTTGAATTACATTTGAATCTTTAGACAATTGTCCTACGTTTGTATTGAATTTGCGAATTGTCGAGTGAATGATTAAATTTGACTTTGTGAAACGAATACACGTATTTATGCCTTGTCTTTTGATAGGATTTGCTAGTCCAAGGTAACGAAGTGCATCGTGGTCCGTTGTCTATGACGTTCATAGCGATTGGCACCTAAGCTTTGTGATTGTTGAGCCGTTAATGAATTATTTCAAGTAAATCAAATTAAAACACATAGTTACCCTAAGTCTTGCATTTGTTGAAACCGGGTGTGAGCCTTGTTTTCTTATTATTGTTCAAACAATCAATTTCATTCCTTGCAATTTGTTAATCACTAGTAATTAATCAATCCAATTATTTTAGTAATTTTAATTCACATCTTTTCAATCAAACAAAAATACATAAAAACAAGATAGCAAGCTTCATAAGTTGTGACGCATATTTCAATTCATTCAAATCCAATTGCAAACCACATACTCTTCTTGGTTCGACCCCTTGCTACCGCTAACTATTTGTTAAGGGTAATTTGGGACTATAAATATTATCTTTGACCGGAGCGCGAGACTCCGATCAAATTTTGGCGCCGTTGCCGGGGAGTGCATGCGCTTTGTGTTTGGATTATTGTTTGAATTTCGTGATTAACTGTTTAATTTTCATAGTTTCTTATCTTGTACTTTGTCTTTTTCCTTGTTACGCGGGTTGTGTTGCTTGTGCAGGTTACAGGTAGTGCATGCATACGCGGAACTCCGGGAGGACTTCACCATTAGTCTATGAACCGGAAATCGAAAGAGTAGCAAGAAGAAATTTAGCAAGCCGATTGGAAGCAACACTTGCTTCTAATCATACCATTCAAACACCACAAGTCACACCAACCAATGAAACCGATTCAATGGCGAACCAAAACTCAAACCAAAACCAAAACCCTAACCAATTCCAATACCGACGCAATTTCAATCCCGCCCAAAATGTTCAACCTATACCTCAAGAGCAACCGGGTGGCAATAACAATTCTAGACCACCCACACCACCCTTTCGAAACCAAAATCCCAACAACACCCAAAGAACACCCCAACAACAAAACCTTCACCGGCAAAACTCCTTACCCATTCACCTTGATGATCGGAATGTTAATTCCGACCATAGAGGCAATCGAGATTGTGGCAATCCCGCGAATGAAGACCAGTTCTTTAACATAGACGATTTGAGAAACACTATCCCCGATGACGAACCGTATAGTGTTCCCGGTTATCAATCACCGGAACATGTGAGTGTTCATACGGAATATTCGGATGATGGGGGATATTACCATGATCGGGCCAATGATGATGAAGATGAGGAGATAGTTGATATGGAGGATGAGACGGAGCCTTCCGGTCCACGGGGACAAAGACAGAGATACAGGCGGAATCATCGGGAAATTTCTGCCGATGTAGCAGATTTTGTGAATCAAAGACAGGGGCCGACGTACAGGAATTTTAACCGCGGGCAACAAGCGGTTTATGATAACGTGTCGGCATGTATAGGTGAGGGAAGAGAATATGAGGTAAGAAGGAAGGCTTGGGAAGAGATACTCGGGGGACCAAATGAAAGAACAGTGGGCTCTCCAAGCAGCCCATCGTGAGAGGATGGAGAAACAAATTGAGGAACAACAATTGCAACAAGCATTACAAAGGTCACAAATGGAACGCTTGTTACAATTGCAAGAGGAAGATAGGGCCCGAAGACAGGCATGGGAGGAAGATGAGGCGAGGCGTCAAAATGAACAAAGAGAATTGGAACGACGCCGATGGAGCGCTTTATGTGTTTCTAATCAAATGGCTATTAATAATGCCAAGGTCCCCCACGATCAGGAGCGACATCGAAGAGACTATGAAGCCGGCCTTCCTTATGCCGAACACTCGGGGTGGACCGATTACCCCAACCTCCCCAATCCACGAGGCCCATCCGATCCAACCCCTCACTGGCCCGAGGCAGTTGGGTCCAGCTTCATTCCGATGCCCTACCAACCACCACCTCAAGGAGAGCCGGGCCCACTAGATAACTACAGGGAGATGTTTGAGGCCCTCACTGGTTATTCATACCAACCAAACCCACCAGTTAACCCTAACGAGAGATATCAGCGGTAAAGGCAAGGTATGTTTTGTGTTGTTGTTGTTGTATTTTTTTCGGTTTCTTTATTTCTATTTCGTTATTATTTCTTTTTGCCTAGTTAAATGAACGTTGTGGGTGTGTTCCCTATATAACCCTCACGAGACCTCTCGCCCTCCCAAGCTATTGGGGGGGTTTAAAAGGGCTTGTTGCATAAGCTAAATGCAACCGTGATTCCTACGAAAGTAAGTTAGGATTGTTATTGTTGTAAACTATTTTTTTCCACAAAAATCAAGGTAATTTAACGCATGGTTTGGTAAACTTTCATAAAAATGGTAGAACTAAGAACCTAACAAATTTCAATGGTTGTGAGAAGCATGCTTCTACGCAAGGGTTAAGATTTGTAGGTATAACATGTTCGCGGGACAACCGTTTTTATGAAGAGAAGAAGAAGACAGGAGCATCTAGCGACAAATATCAGGTGCATGCGTTTCCTTTTTACCTTGATATTTAGTTTAGTAATAAGTGGATTGTAAATGTATATTATTTTCGGGGTGGAATTTTTGGGAAGTTAGCCGTGTCACATCCCTTGTGCGTTTTTAAAACTCTAGTTCTTACACATTGAGGACAATGTTTACCTCAAGTGTGGGGATGGGGGAAAATTTCAAAAATTTTTCAAAAATATCTTATTTCAAAAGCGATCTTAAAGCACAAGTAACTAAGTCAACGAGGGATGTCACAACCCATTTGGTCTTTTGTCATGGTCAAGTTCAAATTAATAGCATGATGGGTATTTAGCGGGTGGTTATTTAGGAATAATCCGCTTAAGAAACTAGCATTTTATGCATATCACATACCATAGCCTTATACGTGAGGTCTTGAGCCACTTTATATCATAGATTTACATATACATGTTTCTTTGTTTGAGTGGACCATTAGTCATGTATTGTAGAACTTGCAACTTTCGATACGTTTGAGACCATAGACCGAATACAAGCACGAGAATGATTAAGGCATTAGGTAAACCTTTTCCACTTTACACCATTTTTATATCCTTACCCAAAAATTATCACCTAGTAGCCAATTTTGAGCCTAATCCTTTCGTTTGACCACCCTATAGCCCATAACCTTAAACCTTTTTCTTTTAAACCCGTGTGATGAAAATTCAATTATAGGAGTCAAGTTGTATAGTTGTATTTGTTTATCTTGCATAAAAAAAAGAGAAAAATCAGAAAATGTTATGAAAAAGAATTGAAAATCATTGAGAAAAGAACAAAAATATGAAGTTAGTGGTTGTTGAATAAAAGGCTAAAGTTGTTGCCTTGTAGTGATGTTTATAGTTTAGTTTTGTTTAGATTAGTCATTTGTAATAAAAAATCGAATTTTCATCACCTTAGCCATTTTAAATTATCCTATTTCCTACCCTTAGCCTAGCCCCGTTACAACCCTTACAAAGACCTTTTGACTTTGCTTTGTATTTGTGTTCAGTGGTGGAGAATGATTGAGTTGCAAGCCTATGCGAGTACGTGTTCTAATCGGTTTTGAGCGATTATTCTTTGAAGTGCTAATACATTATAAACATTAGCCAATTTATAAACCGAGTGGAGAGAACATTGTGAGGGATGTGTATGAATTGTTGGTTTCGTAGGCGGGTTAATCTTGGATAACCATTGTTATATGTGATTATTCACTTGACCGTTAAATATGTTGAAAATTGTAAAAGAGTTTGAACTTTTGTATGACAATTGACCTTAACCTTCGTCTCGGGAATGGGGAGTGTATTCTTTGTTCGACCCACGTGAAGGTGAAAAACAGATTTGCTTGAGGGCAAGCAAAAGACAAGTGTGGGGATGTGATACGTGGTCGAAAACCGGTGTTCGTTTATGTTTAAGTTCTTGTTTTTACTTAACTTTTAATCTCGAATAGCCTACTTGTAATAGGATTTGTGTTTTGCAGGTCTTACGAAGTTTAAGGAGCTAATTGGGAGCTTTACGGACCACCGGGATGAAAAACGAGCCATCGGGACGCGAAATGGGTCAACCGGGAGTGTGTTACGCGAAAAAAAGGAAACCACAAGTTGCCGGCACCGTCGCCGACGCCCATATGGGTCGTCGCCGACGACGTATACAAAAGTCCGTCGCCACAAAATTCCGTAGACAGCGAAATAGCCCGTCGGCTGAATTTAAACATCCTTCAACCGTCGCCGACGGGGCTTCAAGCCGTCGGTGACGGCTCCCCTATGTTGACGACGCGTTTTTCTTGATTCCTTGGGTTTTGAACGAATAAAAACACTTTTGGTAATCAATTTTTGGGGGCTACACATTGACTTGAGTTTTAAACTTGATCTTGGAGCTATTCTCATTTTTCTTTCATTGCCAATTCACCTATCATCATCACTACGACCCGAATCAACACCCGAATCATTGCCAATTTCCATTCCATAACCCTAATCATCATTCGTCCTTCAATCCACCCATTACCACAAACCATTCCAAACCCTAACCACCATCTTCATAACTTCAAAGCTTCAAGATGATGATGTTTAAGCTCTCAACTTCCGGTGATAGCGTTCGTCCTTCCATGAGCGGCTAATTTCTTAGAGGTTTCACCCCGGTGTAGACTTTTGTAAGAATTAGGGTTTATTATGTTTTGAGGTTTGTTTATGACAACTTGAATTACATTTGAATCTTTAGACACTTTTCCTACGTTGGTATTGAATTTGCGAATTGTCGAGTGAATGATTAAATTTGACTTTGTGAAACGAATACACGTATTTATGCCTTGTCTTTTGATAGGATTTGCTAGTCCAAGGTAACGAAGTGCATCGTGGTCTGTTGTCTATGACGTTGATAGCGATTGGCACCTAAGCTTTGTGATTGTTGACCCGTTAATGAATTATTTCAAGTAAATCAAATTAAAACACATAGTTACCCTAAGTCTTGCATTTGTTGAAACCGGGTGTGAGCCTTGTTTTCTTATTATTGTTCAAACAATCAATTTCATTCCTTGCAATTTGTTAATCACTAGTAGTTAATCAATCCAATTATTTTAGTAATTTTAATTCACATCTTTTCAATCAAACAAAAATACATAAAAACAAAATAGCAAGCTTCATAAGTTGTGACACATATTTCAATTCATTCAAATCCAATTGCAAACCACATACTCTTCGTGGTTCGACCCCTTGCTACCGCTAACTATTTGTTAAGGGTAATTTGGGACTATAAATATTATCTTTGACCGGAGCGCGACACTCCGATCAATATATTATATAGTGCTAGTGGGAGAACCTGTGTGTGATCCTATACGAAGTGTGAGGACTCGAGAGAGAGAGAGTGAGAGAGAGGGAGAGAGCGTATCGACATCACATATCGAGGCAACATCGAATGATAGGAAAATTATAAAGTATAAGTACTACGTCAAGAATCGTACCATTAACTGCGTCGTTCTGCACCTGATCGGTGTTGATGTTGAAGACTCCTGCTTGGGCTGCGGTTGTTGTTGGAGTTTTCGCGGCTGGTGCTGTAGTTGTTGGGGCTGCAGGCCGCGTCGATGGTGCTGGGAGTGCTAGCATGTCTTGATGTCGTGGCCCTGTGCGGTAGTGGCTAGTGAAGTGGCCAAAACAGTTGCAATTTGTGTAATAGTGACAGTTGGCTCCAGCCTGGTGATGATAAGTACATTTCTAACACAGGGGGATAGTTCCGGCGTAGTTACGCCTTGGGTAAAGTGGAACTACTCTTAGAGGTTCGGGTTTGAGCGGTGCTGTTGCTGGACAATTTAGGCTCGGGCTCTTTCTCTTGCGGCTAGGCGGGGCGGCGTCGTGTGGCAGTGCGTCGTCCTCGGACAAATCGGTGGTATCATCGGATGATGTGGTGGTATCATCGGATGATTTGGTGGTAGCTTGGTTAGCCTTCTTGGTAGGCTCCTTGTAGAAAAATCTAGCCAAGACCTGCTTGTCGTTGATCTCTGCGGCCAATTGATAAGCTTCTTCGATGGTAACCGGTCTTGCAGCTTCGACAAAATCACCCACTCACTCTAGAAAAGCATGTATGTACTTCTCGATGGTCTTTTCGGGAGTGTCGATATAGTAATAAGTATCACATAGGAGACACGAAATTCCTATGTTCTCACGTATTCACATGAGCACATGTAATCATATACTGTATATATATATATACGTATATACTTGTATAAATAGCGCGAGGATGCGTTGAAGAGAGAGTTGTTAGGCTTTAGTTTTGTTGCGGACATTTAGCTCTTGCTTTAGATTGCGATGGCCGTGCGAGTTGTGCATATAATCGGAAAGCGAAAAGTAGTAAAACAAGAAATCGATAAAGCGTAAAATCTCCAATCTGTGTTTTCGATTTGGAGAAAATTGGTGATAAAAATTCGATGACGCGTAAAACGAGAAAATTGTTAGTTAGTTAGCTTATTTCTATTTTTAATGGGGATAACAAGCTTGTTTGAGATATAAGAATTGTTAGCAACACACACTACACTCGAGCTCTCAAGAACTCTCGACGATTACATTCATTTTTGCACTTTAGTGAACCTTGTACCAAGCTTGTTATCATCCCGATTTGTAAACATCATTTGTTTAATATAGTTGGTGATCGGTAGTTTCCATCACCCGAGGTTTTTTATGCCGGAGATCATTCATTGATTAAGGGCTTTTTCCTCGTATAAATCCTTGTGTTCAACATTCATTTCATTTATTCTTTGTTCATACATTTGTTCATATAATCAAGCATCACACCTCACAAAATCGGATTTGGTTACATTATCCTTGTGTGATTTTTGACCAAAACAGTTTGGCACCCACCGTGGGGCAATTGGTTCTTCAATTCCGAGAAATTTTCTTCATTTCATTCATTTCTCTTCATTGTCTTCAACTACATGGCTTCTCAAGCGAAGAACACTTCAAGTTCCATGCCGGCGATCACCTCTTCACAGGGCATTCCACCTTTGCCTCCTACACCTTCTGGATTCCAGAAGAATGCTGAGAATGCTGCAAAGAGACAAACCCCCATTTTCTCAAAACCAACTACTGCTGCTTCTTCTGGTCCTACTAACAACGATCTTTATTATTTGATTTTGCAGATGAAGGATTACATGCAGCAGCAGGATAGAACTAACGACAGGATCCTCTGAGAAATTGATGAAATCAAGAAATTGAAGAAATCAGCGGAAGATCACTCTCCACTGGTGCCAAGATCACTGAATTTCGACACTCCAGCCACAACTGCCCAGCACTCTGCAGTATCAGGTGTCCAGTACCAGGGTGGATCATCAAGTATGCACTATGGATCGTCGGCAATGACACAGGCTCAAGGATCCTACTTTCAGCCTTCAGGATCCTCTCTTCAGCCTCAAAGATCCTCCTTCTAGCATCAAGGATCCTTCTTTAGTTCTGGAGGATATATGGGAACGCAGACAGTTCAAGGATCCTCGTCTCAGGTTCAAGGATCCTCATCTCAGGTTCAAGGATCCTCATCTCAGGTTCAAGGATCCATGGATTATCCTCCAAGACCCCCAGCTTCGGTGTATCAAGGATCCAACATCTTTCAGGATCAAGGATCCTTAAGGAGTGTACAACCTAGAAGTTCAGAGATTCATTTGGGAGACTTCATACCCATGCAAAGCATTGCTTCGTCTGGTCCCTCAATCATGCCAGAATCGCATCAATATGGATTCACATCAAGAATTCCACCCTTGAATCCATCAGGAGGTAACACTTTAAATACTTCTTATAATGCTAACCATGGCTTTGTGCAGGATACATGAATCAACCAAGCTATGGCTAGAGAATTACAAAAGCTTAAGGATATGATATTCAGCGTTCCAGGAGTGGTTAAGCCCATTCCTGAAATTCCAGATGGAAGTCACAAGATATCTCGCTTTGCACCACTTATTTGTGATGCAGAGATACCAAAGAGGTTTCAAGTACCAAACATGAAGCTCTACGATGGTAAAACTGATCCGGAAGAGCATGTGGCTCAATACAGGGAGAGAATGGATATCAACCCCATTCCTGAGAGGTTAAAAGAAGCATGTCTATGCAAGGGTTTCGGATCCACACTGACAGGATCAGCTCTTAAATGGCTGCTAAGTCTTCCTCCTTTCTCTATTACTTCATTTGCTAATCTAGTTAATTTGTTTAATAGCCAATTCTCATGTAGTAGGAGATTTGAACAATTAACTAGTGATCTATATAGTGTAACACAAGGTCAAAATGAATCACTTAGAGATTATATCACTAAATTCAGTAGAGAATCCTTAGAAATTCCTAATTTGGATATAGCTACAGCTGTAGAAGCTTTCAAAATGGGTTTACTTAAGGATTCATAGTTCTATGATGATCTTGTCATGACCCCTTGTAGGAACCTTGATGAAGTAAGAACCAGGGCCCTTAGATTCATCCGATTAGAGGATGATAAAAGGATCCAAGAAAGGCTGTCAGGATCCTCAAAGCAGGAAAAGCAAGGATCCTATTTTAGGAACAACAAGTCCAAATCATACAACAGGTCTGATAATCAGAGCGTGCATGCAGTGGAGCAAGAAGAGGATGATGAGGATTATCCTCCCATTTCTGATTATTGCTTTGCTGTTGATAATAATGAACTAATCCTTGCCATGCAGAATCTAGGTGAAAAAGCAAGATGGCCCAGAAAGAATGATAAGCCAGCTGCCACAAAAGACAAATCCAAATGGTGTGCCTATCATGAAGATTTCGGTCATCTCACTGATGAATGCATAGCACTCAGGAAAGAGATTGGTTATCTGTTAAGCAAAGGGCATTTGAAGGAGCTGTTTGGAAGGAAAAAGTCAAGGATCCAGGATCCTGAAAAGGTTCTAGAAAGAGCTCCTGCTCCTCCTGCTGATGCACAAATTATCAACTTCATATCTGGAGGATCAGACATATGTGGCACTTCCTTTTCAGCAGCAAAGAGGCATGCTAAAGAAACGAAGATGGATAATGGGGACAGACCCATTCGAACCTCGATCCTTACACAGGAGAAAGTTATATCCTTTGATGAGGATGATCGTGTGGATATTCAGGATCCTCATCATGATGGTCTTGTTATTACTTTGTTTATATCCAACCATTTTGTTCGCAGGATTCTCATAGACGGAGGGAGTTCAGTGAACATCATTCAGCTTGATATCCTTAAGAAAATGAATATCCCTGAATCAGAAATCATCCCAAGATCGTCGGTTCTTGTAGGATTCAGTGGAGAAACCAAGAACACATTGGGGGACATTAAACTTCCCATTTACATAGAGGGAGCTAATTCTTTTCAAAAATTTTGTGTTGTAGATTGCTTATCCTGTTGCAATGTTATCCTTGGCAGGCCATGGATACATGACATGAAAGCAGTCCCATCTACGTATCATTAATGTGTCAAACTCCCTACTCCATGGGGTGTGGTGAAGATAGAAAGTGACCAACAAGAAGCTAAAAATTGCTACACTTCATCAATGAAGCCAGCTTCAAGACCTAGGGAGCAATAGCAATTAAAGTATCCTCCAAGAGATGTCCTGGAGGCAAGAGAACAAGTTGTCAAAGATATCCTGATGGATCCTCAGGATCCTGAATCCAAAGTTTTTATAGGATCCGGGATCCTCAACAATATTGAACAGGATCTAGTATCCTTCCTAAAAAGAAGAAAAGCTACCTTTGCCTGGAAACACGAAGATATGACAGGTATTTCTAAAGATATTATTACTCATAAACTTAACATTGACAGGTCATTCAAACCTATACATCAAAAGAGGAGAAAGTTTGCATCTGAGAGGAATGCCATCATCCAGGAGGAGGTAGATAAACTGCTCAGAGCAGGTATGATAAGAGAGGTTAAGTATCCAAGATGGTTAGCCAATGTGGTGGTTGTTCAAAAGAAAAATGAAAAGTGGAGGGTATGTGTCGATTTCACTGATTTAAACAAGGCATGTCCCAAGGATCCTTTCCCATTGCCCCACATTGACTCCATGGTGGATGCTACCGCGGGTCATGAGTTGTTGACTTTCATGGATGCTTCATCTGGATTCCAACAAATTCAGATGGAACCATCTGATCAAGAGGATACAGCCTTTATGACCCCTACTGGTATCTATTGTTATATTGCTATGCCCTTTGGACTAAGAAATGCAGGTGCTACATACCAAAGGCTAGTTAATATGATGTTTAAAGAACAAATTGGACACACAATGGAAGTCTATATAGATGACATGGTGGTTAAGTCCAAGAGAGCTGAGGATCACCTTAGGGATTTGGAAGAAGCATTTGATATCCTTGATAGATACAATATGAAATTGAATCCTTCCAAGTGCCACTTTGGTGTAAAGGCTGGCAAGTTTCTAGGGTATATGGTGACAAAAAAAGGGATAGAGGCAAGTCTAGAGCAAATCAAGGCGATTGTGAACATCAAGTCTCCTGCAAATACCAAGGATGTGCAAAGATTGACAGGAAAGATCGCAGCCTTGAACAGGTTCATCTCAAAATCGTCAGAGAAATACAAGGAATTCTATGACATTCTGAGCAAGAAATTTGAGTGGACTGAAAAGCATGAAAATGCTCTCAAGGCCCTTAAGGATTACCTATCCTCAGCCCCAGCATTAATGAAACCAGAAAAAGGGGATATATTATCCTTATATTTGGCAGTATCTTCTAAGGCAGTAAGTGCAGTCCTTGTTAAGGATCATGAAGGTACACAACATCCTGTATATTATGTAAGTAAAAGTTTGCTTGATGCTGAATCCAGGTATTCTCATTTAGAAAAACTTATCCTTGCTTTAATTATGACATCTACTAAACTACGCCATTATTTTGAAACACATGCTATTATTGTTAAAACTAACTTTCCAATTAAGAATGTTCTCAGGAAACCCGAAATGTCAGGAAGGATGGCAAAATGGGCAGTCAAGCTTAGTGCTTATGATATCAGATATGAACCAAGAACTGCCATTAAATCTCAGGCCTTGGCTGACTTTGTGGCTGATTTCAGTAGTGATCTACAAAGGGAAGCTGAATTAGAAGTTCAACAGCTTGAAGAGACTAAGGATCCTTGGATACTCTTCACAGATGGAGCCTCTAATGTCAAAGGAACTGGACTAGGCATACTACTAAAATCGCCACAGGGGGACATAATACCCCACTCAATTGCTTGTAAGTTTCAAACTACTAACAATGAGGCTGAATATGAAGCCTTAATAGCTGGTTTGCAAATTGCCAAGCATATGAGGATCAGGTATCTTGAGGTACACGTAGATTCTTTATTAATAAATAACCACTTTAATGGTTCTTATGTTGTTAAAGGTGAAAGACTAATCAAATATCTAGAGATAGTCAAGAAATTGGCAGACTCTTTTGCTTCTTTTAGTTTGACACAGGTACCCAGGAAAGAAAATGCAGAAGCTGATGCTTTAGCCAACCTTGAATCATCATTGAAGATTCCTGAGGATATTAAAATTCCCATCATCTACATCCTGGCTCCTGCCATTGAGGATCATACAGCTATGGAAATAGTGGAGGATTCTGCAATCACACCTAGTGATGGTGCACAGTCAAATTCAGGATCATGGATCCTTCCAATCCTAAGATATATACAACATGGAGAGATCCCTACCGGAGAAAATCCCAGAGCTTTCAAAGTGAAGGTATCTCAATTTACAATACTAAATAACATGTTATATAAACGATGTCTTGCAGGTCCATATCTAAGGTGCATCGAGGATCCTGAAATCCAAGAAGTTCTTAAGGATTTTCATGAAGGAGATTGTGGAAACCACACTGGGGGCAGAGCACTGTTTTCAAGGATCCTTAGGACAGGATACTATTGGCCTACTATGAAGAAGGATGTTGTGGATTATGCCAAGAAATGCGATGCTTGTCAAAGACATAGCAATATCCTTCATCAACCAGCAGAGCTCCTGCATCCTATATCCTCTTCTTGGCCATTCATGAGATGGGAATGGATATAGTTGGTAAACTTCCCAAAGCACCAGGAGGAAAAATGTTTATGCTTGCCATGACTGATTACTTTTCCAAATGGATAGAAGCTGAAGCATTTGCACAAGTCAGAGAAAAAGAAGTTATATCCTTTATTAAAATAAACATTATTACCAGATTTGGTATTCCTTCTGAAATTGTTTGTGATAATAGATCCCAATTTATTAGGAGTAGAACTACTAACTTTTGTGACAGTTGGGGGATTAAGATAATAACATCAACACCAATCCATCCACAAGCTAATGGTCAAGCAGAATCATCCAACAAGATCATCATCAACAACTTGAAGAAGAAGCTTGGATCCAAAAAGGGGAAATGGGCAGAAGAGCTACCATATGTACTATGGGCTGACAGAACAACTCCCAAGAATGCTACTGGCCAAACTCCATTTTCTTTAGTGTTTGAAGCTGAATCAGTGATCCCTACAGAGATGGTAGTCCCTACTGCAAGAACAAGCATCCGTGATCCTTAAGGAAATGCTGAAAACTTGGTTCAAGACTTGGATACCATAGAAGAACTCAGGGATTTGGCGAGGATAAGATTGGCTAGCTATCAACAAAGGATGGCTGGAGCTTATAACAAGAATGTCAGGATCAGAAAGTTTCAAGTTGGTGACATGGTGTTGAGGAAAGCATTCCAAAATACCACAAATCCTGCTGATGGCAAGTTAGCACCAAAGTGGGAAGGCCCCTATATTACTGAAGCTAAGGTATGAAAGGGGGCATATCGGTTATTAACAATGGAAGGTGATTCGCTACCAAGAGCTTGGAATGATGTCCATTTGAAGAGATACTTCATGTAAGAAGGATCCAAGATCCTTAATCATCCTTATATCCGGTATACTTAAAGGATCCTTAGAGGATATATGATCCTCATTCTGGTAATGATTTGATTCTAATTTATCTAATCCTTTATTTTATTTAATTACAAGGAGAAGGATCCAGGATCCTTTATCCTTTTTCACTAAAGTTCTGAGTTTTGCAGAAGTTCATGCATCCTTGACAAAGGATCAAGTATCCACAGAAGTTTCCTAAGTTTTATGGGTTTATCCCCAGTTTTATGGGTTTATCCCCAATTTTATGGGTTTGTCCCCAGTTTTTTGGGCTTGTCCCCGGTTTTTTGGGCTTGTTCCCAGATTGTTGGGCTTGTCCCAGATGCTAACTCTTTCTTTTACAGATTGGCTTAGTCCCAAGTTATTTCTCATTTCAGGATTCTAAAGCTAAACAGTTAAGGATCCAGGATCCTAACTTCCCACAAGGGTTTGTCTTATGATTGTTGCAATTATATCCATTAAGGATATAGGATTCTAACTTGGATTCTCTGGTATGATCCTTATTTACTCTAACTTTATTCTTTCTTTATCAATCATACCCTATTCTTTGACAACAGGATATATGATCCTTAAATAGTCACACTTTTTAAACTTTTCGATTATAGGATATTTGATCCTTGATCATATCCTAAACTTTTGACATAAACTAATTTTTATACCTTCACTAATGATTTATAAATCTAAGAAGTCATCCAATAACAATTGAAAGGTAAATATGCACAAAAAGAACAACACCAAGATAGCCAAAAGTTAAAGGTTATATTTATTTATCAAAGTTAAACCCTTCAAAGGTTGTCAAAATTACCTACCCCGAGCATCTACCAGCAATACGTGGCCCGTCCGTTGGGGTAGGTAAAGGGTGTCCATATTAACAAGTCTAAAGTGCAGGAAAATAAAGACGACAGGATAATAGTGGCTTCATCCCCCAAACAGAGGATCCCTCCACCAACTATCATCCTACCTATTGTCCCAAGGATCCGTGATCCTTAAAACTAAATATTATTGTTTAGTTACAGACCATAATTGTTCACCATCAAAACACCATTAAACAAAAACCACAAAACCATAAAAAATGGGCTCCGGCCGCGTCTAGATAAATCCATCATCGCCCATTGCTGCAGCTTACGCCTTCGCTGCATCATCACCACCAGCTGCTTCTTCCACTGGATCCTTCACCCCGCTGCTCCCGACTCCATCAGCTGCTGCCTCTTCAGCTTCATCCTCATCGTCCAGCTCAGTCAACCTCTGCCTCCAAGCCTCCTAGTCCCAGGCAGACCTGTCAAAAGCAGGATCCTCAGCCTCATTGGCCATTTGTAGCTTGATCTTTAGAATGGCAATGGTGGCAGAAAGCTTAGCTCCTTCCATAACCTCTGCCTTCTCCTGCTGGGCTTTGATCTGAGCCAGTACCACCTCCTTCTATAGCAGGTTCACCTCCTTCTCAAGGGAAGAGATTTTCTTGTCTTTGGCCAGGAACAATTGCTGGAAGTCCAGGTTTTTCTGCTCAGCCTCTGCCAGATTGTGATCAAGGAGCATTTGGATCTCGGCAAAGTTCTGCATAAAAGAAGTATATAGTCAGGATCCGTTATCCTCAGAAAGGGGAGTTCAGACCTAAGGATATAGGATCCTTACCTCGGAGACATATTCCTCAAACTGGTGTTGGATGAGAGGGAGGCCTTCAGTGGGCTCAGCGGTCTTTCTCTTTTTAGCACCCTTGCCCCTGTGCTCATGCCCTTAGGGTTTGGGATGCTTGGGCTTGCAGCCAGCTCCTTTTTGATGGATTTTGAGGAGGCGAATGCATCAAGATCACTTACACTGAACCTAGAAGCAGATTTAGAAGATTTGCCAGCACCTACAAATACAAAGCACATATAAGTATTCATACTTTACATTTATTTAAACATTTATTTACTCAAGGATATGGATACTTACTTGACATTGTGTAGGAACCAGAAGAGACTTCTTGTGAATCCTGTGTTTTAGCTTGAAATGTTCTAACAGCAGGGTCAAGCTTCCAAAAAGCAGCAATCCTTTCTTTTGTTGCAAGAGTTTCTTGAATATGAGAGAGCGAGATAGCTGCATAACAGAAACAAAAAGAAGGATCAGTTATCCTTAACAGAAAAAGAATCCTACTTTGGTCCTGGTCTAAAGATCCCATATCCTACCCTGGGTGATCCATTTTTTGGGAAGGTCTTTCCCATCCGGGATGGAGTCCCTCCTTACAAAAAAGAATTGGTTTCCCCAGTGGGAATCATTTTTTGTGGTTTTGAGGATTGGATGAGGCTGACCGGGTTTATGCTTGAACAGAAAGTGATGAGAACCATGACTGACAAGGTTGTATAACTGACTCAACTCGGATAGACCTATTTCAACACCCTCTTGCTCGATGATGTTTTCAAGAGTGTAAAGAACTCTCCATATTATTGGCATGGCTTGTATATAACTGAACCCTATCACAAAAGCGGTTGCCGGGAAGGTGATCCAGTGATCAGAAATACAATCGCTCTTTGTAGCAGAGTCAAAGGGTCTGAAGACGGCTCCTGCTGGAAAGCAATGGCGTATCCGATCAATTTCAGGATCGCTGAAACGGCAGAGTTCCAGCGAAGGATTTTTGGTAACACCCTGGCTCTTCAGGGGGCTGTCCTTCTTAGGATCCTTAGCAGGAGAGGATCGTGGCTTCATCTTGGCTTTGAGATTTTGAAGAAACAGAAAATTGGAAGAAGAAATCTTAGAGAGAAGGATTAAAGAGATACCTGTTGGAGTCTCCGAATGAAGATTTAAAGGAGAGAAACGCTCGAATTTAAATGCAAATTGATCCTTATCTCTAACCCTGTATATATAATGATGATTGTGTAGGGAGTTCTTGTCGCTGACGTCATATTCGCAACCGCAAGTCCTATCGCAACGGCTAGTTTTTCGCTAACCAAGTTGTTCCGGATCAAGTAGAAAATATGAATCATTCAGTTACAATTATTTCCTCATATTTTGGGGGCAATTGTTAAGGATGGATTTTCATAATGTATAGATCACGGATCCTCAAGTGTAGCCAGAATCACGGATCCTCAGTTCAATTTGAAATAAGGATCCTCAGAAGACGTTGCAGGATTAAGGATCCTGGATCCTCATTATTATCCTAACATTAACAATTGTTTCCATTGTATTTGAATTTGTTTTGCAGGAGTATTCGAGTGGGACTTGGTGTAACCGAGATTCCAGGGGAATATGCCTTCTAATTCTGCACGTGCATGGCCTTCGTGACCGTTGTGGAGATCGTGAGAAGCTAGCACCTTTTTTGGATTGTTAGTTAGCTTATTTCTATTTTTAATGGGGATAACAAGCTTGTTTGAGATATAAGAATTGTTAGCAACACACACTACACTCGAGCTCTCAACAACTCTCGGCGATTACATACATTTTTGCACTTTAGTGAACCTTGTACCAAGCTTGTTATCATCCCAATTTGTAAACATCATTTGTTTAATATATTTGGTGATCGGTAGTTTCCATCACCCGAGGTTTTTTATGCTGGAGATCGTTCATTGATCAAGGGTTTTTTCCTCGTATAAATCCTTGTGTTCAACATTCATTTCATTCATTCTTTGTTCATACATTTGTTCATATAATCAAGCATCACACCTCACAAAATCGGATTTGGTTACATTATCCTTGTGTGATTTTTGACCAAAATAGTTACGAGTTAGATTCGAACACATGAGACCTTGGAGAGGATCAGAGCTCATTCGTACGGATGAGACTTCTCACACCACAACCGATGGTAGAAACATCGGAGTGAGAAGAAAACGAGATTGCTTGAGACATCACAACACTATTTGCGATAATATTTAACAAAAGCGAATTTCATTCACTGATAATAATTCGATTACAACATTGGAAACAAAAAATACAACTAGTTCATAAAACAAGTACAACATGATATTCGAAGCAAATAAAACAACAAAACTAGATTTTTAAGGTGTATATCTAGTCAACCCTACTAGATTCCATGTGTCATCATCATCATCCTGCAACATGTTCAAAGTATAGTCCAATACAAAAGTATTGACGAGTATACAAGTTTGATAATAGCATAAATGTAAAATGGTTTAAACAAATCCACATGGCAAAATAGTTATCTAAATTAACATAAGACTGGCATGCAACTATATGTGTCAACCTAAAGATTCCTGTCGGCGTAATCCTATCGTAGCAATGACAGGACTGTTCTGTTTTAAACTTAACATGACCTCAAGAATACGGGCGGTGCATTACTCCTATAGCGCTATACATGTTAAGGGGGGGCTTATACAAAGTTAATGACAAGTATACCACAAAAGAATGTTCCAGCATGTATGAATCAAGTATAAGGTATTAAGCATGAATGATTGGATTGTTTGTTTGTGATTGCATAATGTATGTGTGATTGTGTAAGTTGATAATGTGAACATGTTGCACCCAAAAGGGTAAAACGTAAAAAGGGTGTTTGAGTATACTCACGGTTTTGCAAAGCTTCCTTTGTTAATTCCACGAGTTGATGAGTTGAAGGTGTTGGAACACCGAGGTTACCCTACATGGGGTAAACTAAGGTGTGAGTTATTTTAAGTTGAAGGGGGGTTCAGATTTGGAAGTTAAAGTATAAAAGTATAGAAAGTATGATTAAACAGAAAATATATCCTGTCTAAGCACTCGTTGTGACACTAAGTTACTGTGATTTCATGGGTCCTGGTTGGCCCAATAGATTCAACAACGAGGAACTCAGAACTGAGAATAACGGATAACCGAAGCTCACAACACTATTCGTGCGAATGGAAGTTCCATTCGTGCGAACAGAGTCAGTCGTGCGAGTGGGAATTTCCCACTTGGGCAAAGGGGCTGTTTCCGACACTTTACCCATTAACCGGTTAACATTATGAGTTTTGTTATGTTTTATTATATTATATGATATAGTATTAACAGTCCAGTAAGTCAGAGAGTTCATGGAGGTCATGTATGGAGGTATAAACCTAATTATACGTTTCACCAAAGCACAAAGTTTATTAACATCGTTAACAAACCCGATTGGTCACGAATATAACAGAATTAAATAAATACATATATTCCAAACAGCCGAACAAGGACAACCCGAGCGTGTCATTCCCAACATGGCAAGTGTTGGAGGCGAGGCGGGGTTAACTTATTCTGAGTCTAGGAGACTGTTTGGGTGTTCGTCTGCAGTTCCAAGTGAGGTGGTTGAACTAGATTGGAAAGCCAAGGCTTCTACGGTTCACATTTCTGTTAAACACAAATTCACCCATATTGAAGATGGGGATCCGAGATAACATTCAACACTTAGGATTTCGCAGGAACGGGAGTAACAGAGAGTCTCTTCGCGCGAATGGGATGTCCAGTCGCGCGAACAGACTGTTCAGTCGCGCGAGTGGGTTGGCTCAGTCGTGCGAGTAGTCCCTGTTTGAATGAGTGGGTTATGTTTTGTTTGAACAGGCTCGTTTCTTGGCTGTAATCAACCTCTACACTAACCCACAGCTATGGGTTTAGCTGTGAGCTTGGTGGGTTCAAAATTTCGCCAAGTTTTCATAACTGAAAAAAGTATTTTATAATAGTTTGAATGAAAATGGAACTTCAATCCTTACCTTGGACCTCAATGTGGTGAGTTCCATGTTTAGACTGCCAAGGCAAGTCTGTGGAACATCCAAGAGGTGAACCAAGTTGTAAAGGTTTGAAGAATGGTAGAAAAAGTAGAAGAAATCAAAGAAAAGTAGGAGAAAGATTAAGGATGTGAGCTTTAAAACTCACTTAGAATCTGCTGGAAGGTCTTGTATGAAATGCTCAAGTTCAGTAAGTTGAGAGTGAATTCGGAGTGAGCGGAAGGTGGGAAATGAGGGAATGGGTTCGTAATTATAGGGGCGAGTGAATGTTGGTGCGAGTGAGGTTGGGACGAGAGGGTCAGTCGCACGAAGAGAAAAGGCCTCTTCGCACGAAGAGACTGGTCCAATCGTTCGAAGAGTTAAGTTGTCCGTTTTTGCATATTTTTTCGCCGGTTTTAAGTGTTTTAAGCATACAAGTGTGATGTATATGTATAATGTGTGAATAAAATGCATGTAAACTGATGTTGCAAGTATTTCAAGTATGAGTTTGCGAGTATGAGTATGTATTCAAGTTTGCATGTATAATAAGTATGTAACAAACATGTATAATAATGTATAACAAGATCGAGTTTTATTATGATCAAAGCCTCATATTACAATGTTTGGAAAGGAAATACGAATACAAGAAAATTACAAGTTTCCAAAAATAGAAATACAAACAGACTTTCTAAATAAGGAAGGTACCAAAAAGCGAAGCGCTACAAGACTCATCCGCACGGATGAAGCTCATCCGCACGGATGAAGCTCATCCACACGGACAAGACACATCTGCACGGATGTGTTCATCCTCACCAAACTTCATGTATAAATAGGGTCATTTGTTCATTAGTTATCAAGTTTTGGAGAATCTGGAGGAAATGCTGGTGAGATTACATGATGCTCTCTCCAGCTTGTAAAATGATGTATGCTCTTTCGGTATGAATGGAATCCTTCTACTTATGACTATTCTTACGAGATTTCTACCGAATTAGCTCTATCCTATCCAAAATTTTGTATAAACTCGCCAGATCCAGAACTTTCAATTGGTATCAGAGCTACGGTACCGATTCAATCAATCTAACAGTTGATTGAATCACCTATGCTCATGATTTATGGGTTTTATGGGTTTTTAGACGTAAATCATCAAATTAACAGTAAATTCACGGACAAAAAGTAAAATTGAAATCATAGGATCCATCAGTAATGAATTTCCACCTTATCTGTGGAAGAATCATCATAAAATTTGAAAAAATAAAGATTTTAGATCGAAAACTGTGAATAGCGACGTTTCAAACAGACGAGTGAGTTTCGTACGCAGGAGTGCCACGTTCGTGCGCATGAGCCATTCATCCGCACGAATGAGCCTGATCCATTTGAATAATGGGGTTCATTCGCATGAACTAGTAATTCATTCGCACGAATAAACCTTCATCTGCACGGATAATCATTCATTTGCATGAAACAGATCTCATCTCACGAAACTGCCTAATTCGTTTTAAAATGATTTTATCCACACGATGGAGACATTCGCATGAATGAACATTTCTCATCCGCGCGAAATTGCCTAAAAAATACATTTTTTGATCGTGATGTCGAGACTAGTGTGAAGGAAAAATTTGGTGATTGGAATTTTTTTCGAGATGTTAACGTTAAATACAGGTTATTCGGGGCACCATCTGAGGATTCAGAGAATAGTTATGATGATGGGATCAAAGAGTGTTAATGTTTGTGGGGTAGTCATGAATACCGATGCAAAATGTTTATCTTTAGGGTAAAGTGACTATTAATGGGACAAATCGAAAAATACGCATTAATGAAAACGGACTTTTGTGAAGCAAAATGTCACACATTTCACATAGTTGAGTTTTTCAGAGAATAGAGAGGACTGAATTTGTCGAGTTTGAGGGGTAAATTCAGTGATAAGTTTAGAGAGTTCAGAATTTATCAAAAATGAGGGGGAATAAAAATTTTCAAATATTAGACATTTTTGGAAATTCAGACGGGAAAATGTGCAACAGCATTCGGGTGGTTCTGACTTCAGATTGTCGGGGGGTGCATAGGATCTGGATTCGTTAGTTCGTGATCATAGGAAGTTCGGATTCTTCAGATCGTGACCATATTGATGTCTGAGGGTTTGAGTCTCGAGTCTTCTTACAAGTCGGTTAGAAGGATTAGCATCAAAGGAGTGATGCATCAGTATTGTTGGTACTTAAAAGATATTAGACGGCTTTAAAAAACTGATAGTTCTATGATAGTCTAAAGTGTCAGAATGGTTAATCTTCGAATAAATGAGTTGTTTTTTGGACTAACCGCCGGGGAATGAGGATGTTTGTAGATTACGTTGCTGTCAGGACTAACAAAGAAGACTATACATCTGTTATCGTGACTGAAGAGGAAGAATGTGAATCTGATCGTGGAAGAATGTTTTTAGATCACAGTGTGTTACCAGATGATTCATTTAAGGGGGAACTTATTGAAGATAATGCAAACCCGAATCATCAATCAAGGGGGAATTATTTGAAGATATCAAATACTTGATTGGAGTTTGAATATCAAGATACGTACAAGGCGGAAGTGATTAGTGCATATTCGGTGTGTTCGCCACTGTGCGAATAGGCTAGATAGAGCGTGTGTTGAATATTGTATAGTTACGAGTTAGATTCGAACACAAGAGACCTTGGAGAGGATGAGAGCTCGTTCGTACGGATGAGACTCACCGCACGGAAGAGGCTCATTTGCACGGACAAGACACATCCGCACGGATGTGTTAATCCTCACCAAACTTCATGTATAAATAGGATCATGTTGTCACACCCTGACCACGTATAACATACAAAACGTGGCGGAAAACGTCGGGGAGTGTTGTAACAGAATTAATTGTTTCATAACCATAGCATACAAAGTTGTATTTTATTTATCAACATAAGAGTTACATTGTTTTAAACAGGAATCAAAGAATTTATAACATAATTAAACTAAGTCTATCTTCATTTTAAGTCTCTAAGGCACAGGTCCGCCCTAGTGTCACGATCATCGTCCTACGTAAAAGCTCCTGAAAACACATGTGAAAATAGGTACGTCAGCATAAAAATGCCTGTGAGATACATAGGTTTTGTGAAGATAGGATTCATGACTTAAGTTTAAGAAAAAAGTTGTTTAGTAAAAGTCAGTCATGAACCTTGTAAATTGTTTTGTTTTGTAAGTCATTTAAAAAGCGATAAGATCAAATGATATGTATATATAAAAGAATAATGTATGGTTAAATGTATAACCAAGTAAAATGAGTTGTATAAAGTAAATTGTTTGTAAACCAAAGTCTTGTGAAAATCGTGTTACTTGTGTAAAATGTATAAGTCCAAATTGAATGATTTAAATAACGCTATGATATGTAATATAATACAAACACTTATATATAGGAAGTACCAGCGGCGTATCCACCATGCTTGTATCATATTACTCACATCTCGTTACTTAAGTCATTTAAGCAAACCACCAATGTATAAAGTCTATGTTTAAACCAATTGTCAAAAGTCCTCGTATAAATTGTATCAAATGTTAATAGTCCAAAAGTAGTCAAGTAACATGTAACAATTGTTATGTATTGTAAGTAAAGTATTGTCACATAATCCAAATGTAGAAATGTACAACCTCGGAAGGTTATTCCCTACCTACTATGGTCACCTAATGTATTTGGTCGGATCCTAATGATCGACCAAATGGGTCGGGTTCGAAGGTATAAGCGATTTATTAGATCGCTTACCCTTACGACCCTAGACAACGTGGTAATCAGTAGGCATAGTCACAAGGAACTATAACCATCGTGATTACAATCACGTTGCCAAGTTCAAACGAACTTCGCATTGACCATAAACTGGTCAACGCAGAAAGTCAAACAAAGTTTGACTTTCGGACTCAAAAAGCAATAAAAGAACGAAGGAATACTTACAAAGGGTCCCCGAATGCTAATCTTGATTCAAGTAGCTCAGGTATGAAACAAAGGTTTCAACTTAGAGCTTCTCAAATCAGATTCTAGTGGTTTTTGAAGTTGGGGGATGTGGGTATTTATAGGATTTCCCGAACCGTTAAGATCGTTTCTTGAATAACATGATCGAATCTCGTGCGTACACTTGTTGGAATGTTGTGGTGACTAAAAAATGGCCCCTCATGAACTGAAAGGGCAAGTGTGGGTGTGTGGTTGGGAGTTTAACAGCTGTAATCTGCTGATTAATTGATCTTATCTGATCTGGGATCCTGACGCGGGCCGCGTAAAGGATAGCCCTGGTTTTACGCGGGCCGCCTGGCCTGACTGGTCAGAAACCAACTTTCATAAATGACAGTTTTGGTCCCTGTTACGTATTTAAGTCATTTCCGACACGTTTAAGGCCCGTTAAGCCAACGTTAAGGCCCTAAAATGATGCCTAAACATTGTGGACATGAAACATGCTCAAAAATATGTCGGATGTCAGTTCGTTTGGTCGTACGATCGCGATGTTTGCTTAATTACGACGGAATGCGCACAAGCGCGAAAAACGATCCAAAATGCGTGACGAATGGATTTTTCTTATGCCAAACACTAAAATAAAATATTTTAGTGCTTACATAAATTTTTGGATGTCCGGATGTATTCAGAACGTAAGTTATGCGCGAAAGTGCAAACTTGTGCACTTTTTGACGCTTTTAGTCCCTGAATGACCCAAAAGTTTATTTTAGCACACCGAACCCCTTAAAGCCTATTTCTAAGCTATGTAAAGGATATTTATGGTATGTTTAACTTATGGTCATGTTCTGGAATGTTCGTTACAGTTCAAATTGGCATACTTTCGCAGTTTGTCAAGTTTAATCCCTGTAAGCGAATTAACTTGTTTTTGCAATACCAAAGCCTTCAAAACTTATTTCTAAGTTATGTAAAGGTTATTTAAGGTATTTTAAGTATATGTTGATGTTCCGGAGTATTTGTCGCATTAAACTGAGTACGTTTACGCACCAGTTTGCGTATAACTCTCTAGAAAGCGATATAGAGTTTGAAATTGAATAAAAGTCAAAACATGAAAAATGTCAAACATAAATAAACAAACATTGGGATCAAATAACATTGTTTTATTGATAAAAGAATTGTTCACAATGATTACAAGCACAGATGTTACAGTCTCCCCTACTTGTGGAAATTTCGTCCCGAAATTTATTTAGAGGAAACTCGTGGAAAAAGATGTGGATATTTCGCCTTCATTTGATCTTCGCGTTCCCAAGTAAAATCGGGTCCACGTTTAGTTTCCCAGTGAACTTTGACCAAAGGAATGCGCTTGCGCTTAAGCCACTTGACTTCACGTTCCATGATTTCCACAGGTTTCTCGACAAATTTCAGTGTTTTGTCAACACGAATTTCGTCAAGCGGTATGTGGAGGTTCTCATCAGCTAAACACCTCTTGAGATTGGACACGTGAAAGGTTGGATGAACATTTCCAAGTTCAGGAGGTAACTCAAGTCTGTAGGCTACCTTACTGATTCTTTCGACGATCTTGAATGGTCCAACGTATCTAGGTGCAAGTTTTCCTTTCTTTCCAAATCTGATCACACCTTTCCAAGGTGAGACCTTAAGTAATACTCGATCACTGACTTGAAATTCCAAGGGCTTGCGTTTTGGGTCCGCGTAACTCTTTTGACGGCTTCTAGCTGTCTGAAGGTTATCACGAACTTTCTTAATCTTTTCAGTTGTCTCTAAAATGAGGGCAGGTCCAGTAAGCTGAGCCTCGCCGATCTCATTCCAGCAGACTGGTGAACGACATTTTCGACCATAGAGAGCCTCGAAAGGAGCCATGTTGATGCTGGAGTGATAACTGTTGTTGTAGGAGAATTCAATCAACGGAAGATGTGAATCCCAACTACCACCAAAATCGATCACACAAGCTCTAAGAATATCCTCCAGAGTCTGGATTGTTCTTTCAGATTGACCATCCGTTTGCGGATGATAAGCCGTGCTCAGATTAAGTTGGGTCCCCATAGCAGATTGCATGGTTCTCCAAAAATGAGAAGTGAAACGAGCATCTCTGTCAGAAATGATGTTCAAAGGAACACCATGTCGAGCTACAATTTCATCCACATAGATTTTAGCAAGTTTGTCAGCAGAAAAATCCTCACGGATTGGCAAGAAATGCGCTGACTTAGTAAGACGATCAACGACTACCCAGATGGCATCATGACCTTTCTTTGTGCGCGGAAGTTTAGTAATGAGATCCATAGTAATGTTTTCCCATTTCCAAACTGGGATCTCTAGTTGCACCAATAAACCAAAAGGACGCTGATGTTCAGCCTTAACCTTAAGACAAGTAAGGCATTTTGATACGTATAAGGCAATGTCTTTCTTCATACCAGGCCACCAATACTGAATACGAAGATCCTTATACATCTTAACTGAGCCAGGATGAACAGAATAACGAGACTTATGGGCTTCATCCATAAGCAAGGTACGAAGGTTATCTTGGCTTGGGACCCACAAACGGTCCATGAAGTAATACGATCCATTGTCCTTCAGTTCTAGATCAGGTGTTATGTGATAGGGAAATTCCTTATCCATCAAACCTTGTGAAACACAAGATTGTTGAGCCTGAGAAATGCGTGCTTGGATATCGGATCGAGCTTGAATAACAGATTGAACACGTACACAATGAAGCTTAGTACGTTCCTTACGACTCAATGCATCGGCTACGACATTCGCCTTACCAGGATGGTAGCGAATTTCGCAGTCATAGTCGTTTAGAAGCTCAACCCAACGTCGTTGTCTCATGTTAAGTTCTTTCTGATTGAAGATATGCTGAAGACTTTTGTGGTCCGTGAAAACCACACATTTTGTACCGTACAAATAGTGTCTCCAGATCTTTAGAGCAAAAACAACTGCACCCAACTCAAGATCATGAGTGGTGTAGTTCTTCTCATGTATCTTCAACTGCCTTGATGCGTATGCTATGACTTTGTTCCTTTGCATCAGAACACAGCCAAGACCCAATTTAGATGCATCGCAATAAACGACGAAATCATCATTTCCCTCAGGCAAAGTTAGAACAGGCGCGTCACAAAGTTTCTGCTTCAAGTGTTGAAAAGCTTCCTCTTGCTTGAATCCCCAATCAAAGGGTTTGTTCTTCTGAGTTAGAGCAGTTAGAGGAACTGCAATCTTTGAGAAGTTTTCAATGAAGCGGCGGTAATAACCCGCTAAACCAAGAAGAGAACGAACTTCAGTAGGAGTAGTAGGCGTATCCCAATCCTTAATCGCACTAATCTTGGAGGGATCTACATGAATACCTTGTTCGTTGACAATATGCCCCAAAAATTGAACTTCTTTAAGCCAAAATTCGCACTTGGAGAATTTGGCGAAAAGTTGCTCTTTCTTTAGGAGTTCCAAAGTAAGACGAAGATGTTGATCGTGATCAGCTCGCGTCTTAGAGTATATCAAGATGTCATCAATAAAAACAATGACGAACTGATCCAAATAAGGTTTGCAGACCCTATTCATTAAGTCCATGAAAGCAGCAGGAGCATTAGTCAAACCGAATGGCATGACTGTGAACTCGTAATGCCCATAACGAGTGCGGAACGCTGTCTTGGGAATATCTTCTTCATGCACGCGAAGTTGATGATACCCAGAACGTAGATCAATCTTCGAAAAATAAGAAGCGCCCTGTAACTGATCAAAGAGATCATCGATGTGAGGTAGGGGATATCGATTCTTGATGGTAAGCTTGTTAAGCTCACGATAATCGATACACATCCTAAAAGATCCATCCTTCTTCTTGACAAAAAGAACGGGAGCACCCCAAGGTGAAAAGCTAGGACGGATAAAACCTTTGTCAGAGAGCTCCTGAAGCTGCTTAGATAACTCTTGCATCTCAGATGGTGCAAGACGATATGGAGCTCTGGCAATGGTATTTACACCAGGTACGAGATCAATACGGAACTCGACTTGGCGTGCTGGGGGTAGACCAGGTAACTCTTCAGGGAAAACTTCAGAATAATCCCGAACGACAGGAATATCTGAAATAGACTTACCCTTGCCTTTATCTGCTGTAACAAGTGCTAAGAAGGCAACATAGTTCTTCCGCAGATATTTCCGAGCTTTAAAACAAGACATGAGCTTGAGACCACCAGACGGTTTCTCACCATGAACCTGTAGGATCTCGCCTGTCGAAAGCGGCACACGAACGATCTTCTCGAAACAAACTACCTCTGCGTGATGCTTGGATAACCAATCCATACCCACTATAACGTCGAAGCTTCCAAGTCGCATTGGCGTGAGGTCGATAGGAAAAAGATGGTCGTTAAGGTTCAACTGGCAGTTGCGAAGAACAGAATCAAGAACAATGGGTTCACCATTAGCAACCTCTACTGTCAAAGGTTTACCTAGTTTCGTTCTAGACACGCGAAGCAATGGCTTAAAAGATAAAGACACAAAACTCTTATCGGCACCCGAATCAAAGAGAACAGATGCAGGCTGATTATTAATAAAGAACGTACCGTTCACCACTTCATTGTCTGCTTGTGCCTCTTGAGCATTCATGTTGAAGACTCGACCTCGAGCCTGAGCTTGATTCTGATTTGGATTCTGATTCTGGTTGGCTAGCCTTGGGCACTGGTTTCTGTAGTGAGTCAGATCCCCATAATTGTAGCACGAACCAGGAGGAAAATGAGGTCGTGCAGCTTGACCTTGTTGTTGAGCAAGAGGCTGAGCAACTTGTTGGGCTTGGTTCTGAACTGCCTGGTTCTGATTAGCAGGAATGCGGCAGGTGGCAGCCAGATGACCAATTCTTCCGCAGTTAGTGCAATGACGACATTGGAGATGTGGTAGGTGATGGACGTTACACCTGTTGCACAAAGGCGCAGTGCCAAGATATGGCTTCTTGGCTAGTGGTTGCGCAGGCTGATTTGGTGCAGCTTGAGCCTGTGCAGTAACGGCATAGTTTTGGGAAGCCTTTCGCTTCCTAGACCCTCTTACGGAACCAGAATTCTTTCCATTCTTGTTTTGACCTTTCTTGCTATCTTCCTTGTCAGACGACTGTTTCTTGCCCTTGTCACCCTTCCTGTGTAACTTATTCTTCCGAATCTGCGACTCAGTCAATGTCGCCGCTAACTCGATAGCCTGACGGAGTGTGGCAGGGTTACTACCAGTAATGATGTCTTGCACTGAGTCAGGTAGGCCGTCGATGTACCTTTCGATAGCCTTGTCGAGTGGGGTAACCATTGTTGGGCAAAGCAGACTCAACTCCTCAAATCTATCAGTATATGCCCTGTGCTCGCCACTGTCTTGTTTCAAGTCATCAAACTCTTTCTCCAACGCTCGCTGTTCATGACGAGGACAGAACTCCCTCATCATAAGGGCCCTAAGTTCAGCCCATGTTTGTGCTAGAGCAACTTCTGCACCACGGTCTCTCATAACCCCGTTCCACCATGTGAGAGCCCTCTTCTGAAACACACTCGAAGAAAACTCGACCTTGCGATTGTCAGGACACTGCACGTGGCGGAAAGTATTCTCAATGCTCTCGAACCATTGAAGAAGCCCAGTCGCTCCCTCAGAACCACTAAACTTGAGTGGTTTAGCCGAGTTAAAATCCTTGAATTTGCATGGAGCATTGTTGTTGTTGTTGGCTTGGTTCCATTGAGCAAAGAGATTTGGGAATTGAGCAGCCATCTGCTGCACAATGATTTCTGCCAGTTCGGCAGTCGCTATCTGGTTTTCGCGTCGAGGAGGCATTCTAAAAGAGGAAAACATGAAAGGAAACGAGTGAGATGATTGGATGAAGAGAATGAGATGAAACAAAATCAACAAAAGCAAAGATGGTGGTCATTCGTCCGCATTACCAAGCAAACAAACGACACACAGTGACTAATCAAAGTAAATGGGTGAAAAATAATGTATCGTGAAGACATGCTCGCCTATAAGTGAACACTCAGCCCAAGAGTTCCCAGGTAAGAGTGACTGGTCCGATTATGTGGATTTGTACGAACACTCTAGCCTTAGACAGAAAACCCAGGGTACAAGCATTCACTCTTCCAGTTTGCACGTGTTCACACTATTTAAAACCCAAAACCTTGACGAGATTTTAAAAACTCAAAGGGGTTCAAAACCATATAACAGAGGGTTCAAAACCTTGTAATAAATTATCCAAAAACAGATGATTGTCTTTCAAAAAATCGTTTCGGAAAATTTGGTTTTTGTTTTGATAATCACCTAAGGATAGGTGATGTGTATGTTTTAAAATCTAAACACAAGACAACTTGTGTTAGGGTCCTAGAAAGGTTATAGTCTAGGTCAAAGAATTACTAATAACCTAATTCCCTATAACCATTGGCTCTGATACCAACTCTTCTGTCACACCCCGACCACGTATAACATACAAAACGTGGCAGAAAACGTCGGGGAGTGTTGTAACAGAATTAATTGTTTCATAACCATGGCATACAAAGTTGTATTTTATTTATCAACATAAGAGTTACATTGTTTTAAACAGGAATCAAAGAATTTATAACATAATTATACTAAGTCTATCTTCATTTTAAGTCTCTAAGGCACAGGTCCGCCCTAGTGTCACGATCATCGTCCTACGCAAAAGCTCCTGAAAACACATGTGAAAATAGGTACGTCAGCATAAAAATGCCTGTGAGATACATAGGTTTTGTGAAGATAGGATTCATGACTTAAGTTTAAGAAAAAAGTTGTTTAGTAAAAGTCAGTCATGAACCTTGTAAATTGTTTTGTTTTGTAAGTCATTTAAAAAGCGATAAGATCAAATGATATGTATATATAAAAGAATAATGTATGGTTAAATGTATAACCAAGTAAAATGAGTTGTATAAAGTAAATTGTTTGTAAACCAAAGTCTTGTGAAAATCGTGTTACTTGTGTAAAATGTATAAGTCCAAATTGAATGATTTAAATAACGCTATGATATGTAATATAATACAAACACTTATATATAGGAAGTACCAGCGGTGTATCCACCATGCTTGTATCATATTACTCACATCTCGTTACTTAAGTCATTTAAGCAAACCACCAATGTATAAAGTTTATGTTTAAACCAATTGTCAAAAGTCCTCGTATAAATTGTATCAAATGTTAATAGTCCAAAAGTAGTCAAGTAATGTGTAACAATTGTTATGTATTGTAAGTAAAGTATTGTCACATAATCCAAATGTAGAAATGTACAAAACAAAGTATTTTGAATATATCAAAAGGTTATGTTTTGCAAAGTAATGCATGTTACATTGATACAAACATTTATGTGGTAAGTTAACGCATACATTCAAGCCTTGAGACAGTCGGATAACCCTTTCAGTCAAGGTTATCAAAAGAAATGTTTTCGGATTCAGTCATTCCTTACATCCAAACAAACCCGGGATGTCAGGAATGGGATTTGTCAAGTCCTATGGTACCAGTACTTACTACCGAGCGGCGTAGCTAATGTTAATGAACGTATATAAGTCTCGTTTGTGCAAACCAAATGTTATAGCAATTGTGTACATGTCATATGAAAACAATGTACTAAGTATGCTAAGTTAACATACAAAGCTGAAAAGTCATGTAAATCAATGTGCTAGCATGCTATCAGTCAACATACATAGCTGAAATGTAATGTAAAACAATGTACTAAGTATGCACACAATGGACATACATAGCATGAAATGTAATGAAATCATGTACTATAATGTACTAACAACATAGCAAGTATATGATATGAAAACAGGAAAGCACGAAAGTAACTAGTAGGCACATGTGTTTAACCCCAAAACAGTTTGAAAACAGTAAAAGAGGGGTCTATGTACTCACTTGAGATTGCTCAGAAGTCCTAAGATAACCACCAAGCAATGCTAGAGATCTCGGAATCAAACGGCACCTAATATAGGTAACTATGTTAATAAACCGGACCTAAGTCGGAGGATTTAGATAGAATGAGGGTGCGTAAACCAAACGAGTATGGAGACTCGTGTCATATGGTTTAACAAAGCCTACATACTAAATGAAACCTAACCTAAGTGCTTACGACCCATTACGACCCGTTTAGGTAGCTTATGCTACTTTAACGCGTCGTTCGCGTGAAACGCGTTCGGACCGCCTAACTAGTCCTATGACAAGTAGAATATGCCTTAACATGCCTAATATTGTCGCCAAATCAGTTTAGATGTCAAAAGTTATGTCACATATGTTTAAAATGAATTTTGGCATCAAAGGGGTATTTTGGTAATTTACCTAAGGCATATAAACTACCTATCATACAACTACTTAAACGTCGTGACCATAAGGTATAACCTCGGAAGGTTATTCCCTACCTACTATGGTCACCTAATGTATTTGGTCGGATCCTAATGATCGACCAAATGGGTCGGGTTCGAAGGTATAAGCGATTTATTAGATCGCTTACCCTTACGACCCTAGACAACGTGGTAATCAGTAGGCATAGTCACAAGGGACTATAACCATCGTGATTACAATCACGTTGCGAAGTTCAAACGAACTTCGCATTGACCATAAACTGGTCAACGCAGAAAGTCAAACAAAGTTTGACTTTCGGACTCGAAAAGCAATAAAAGAACGGAGGAATACTTACGAAGGGTCCCCGAATGCTAATCTTGATTCAAGTAGCTCAGGTATGAAACAAAGGTTTCAACTTAGAGCTTCTCAAATCAGATTCTAGTGGTTTTTGGAGTTGGGGGATGTGGGTATTTATAGGATTTCCCGAACCGTTAAGATCGTTTCTTGAATAACGTGATCGAATCTTGTGCGTACACTTGTTGGAATGTTGTGGTGACTAAAAAATGGCCCCTCATGAACTGAAAGGGCAAGTGTGGGTGTGTGGTTGGGAGTTTAACAGCTGTAATCTGCTGATTAATTGATCTTATCTGATGCGGGCCGCGTAAAGGATAGCCCTGGTTTTACGCGGGCCGCCTGGCCTGACTGGTCAGAAACCAACTTTCATAAATGACAGTTTTGGTCCCTGTTACGTATTTAAGTCATTTCTGACACGTTTAAGGCCCGTTAAGCCAACGTTAAGGCCCTAAAATGATGCCTAAACATTGTGTACATGAAACATGCTCAAAAATATTTCGGATGTCAGTTCGTTTGGTCGTACGATCGCGATGTTTGCTTAATTACGACGGAATGCGCACAAGCGCGAAAAACGATCCAAAATGCGTGACGAATGGATTTTTCTTATGCCAAACACTAAAATAAAATATTTTAGTGCTTACATAAATTTTTGGATTTCCGGATGTATTCAGAACGTAAGTTATGCACGAAAATGCAAACTTGTGCACTTTTTGACGCTTTTAGTCCCTGAATGACCCAAAAGTTTATTTTAGCACACCGAACCCCTTAAAGCATTTTCTAAGCTATGTAAAGGATATTTATGGTATGTTTAACTTATGGTCATGTTCCGGAATGTTCGTTACAGTTCAAATTGGCATACTTTCGCAGTTTGTCAAGTTTAATCCCTGTAAGCGAATTAACTTGTTTTTGCCATACCAAAGCCTTCAAAACTTATTTCTAAGTTATGTAAAGGTTATTTAAGGTATGTTAAGTATATGTTGATGTTCCGGAGTATTTGTCGCATTAAACTGACTACGTTTACACACCAGTTTGCGTATAACTCTCCAGAAAGCGATATAGAGTTTGAAATTGAATAAAAGTCAAAACATGAAAAATGTCAAACATAAATAAACAAACATTGGGATCAAATAACATTGTTTTATTGATAAAAGAACTGTTCACAATGATTACAAGCACAGATGTTACACATGTGTTCATTAGTTGTCAAGTTTTGGAGAATCTAGAGGAAATGCTGGAGAGATTGCATGATGCTCTCTCCAGCTTGTAAAATGATGTATGCTTTTTCGGTATGAATGGAGTCCTTCTACTTATGACTATTCTTACGAGATTTCTACCGAATTAGCTCTATCCTATTCAAAATTCCGTCTAAACCCGCCGGATCCGGAACATTCAATATATATATATATATATATATATATTGAAGGGGTATAACTCCACTACATATCTTTGTGCTATAACCCCCTCCTCTTACGCAAATGCCAAGTGTCGAATAACCCCACATAATGGGGGTGAAGAGGGGTGACCACTACCCATGGTCTTATGTTATAATCTTGCATGTCCTGAGAACTTGGTCTAGTAGTAAATTGGTTTGCCCTCCCTAGTGGAGATGTAAGTTCGATTCTCATTTAAGCCATTTCAAGGGACATCTGGGTGAAGGGACGAATCGGGGCTTTAATCCCGAGTTTGAACCTGATGGGGGCGAGGGTTTACGGATTCCATCCGGTTCCCGCGTATCAGGGGACACGGTCTCATGGCGGTCGAGAAGTCGACCTTAAACATAGCCCTGAGCAGGGTGAGTTTACACGTGAGATTAATTTCCGTTTAAAAAAACTATTAATAAGACCCGCGCGCGTTGCGGTGCGGGTACTTCGCAAATATCGAACGGATTAGTCCAAGTGTTATGTGATGTGTTAACCATATGAAAACGCATGTTCTGACGTATCCGATTGAACTCAATGTATTCTATAGTTGCATTGCGATTGGATTAAAACGTAACGTAAATCGAAGTTATATCGTACATTCATAACGTATTAACGTGACCCGACTAACTCGAATTTATATCGTCAAGCCAAAAACTCTCGAGAGGGTCAAAGTGGCATTTACAAAGTTCATAAAAAGTTAAGTGGTTTAAAATTGCATTTCTAAACTTAAGGGCTAAAAAAGGGTAAATATAAAATTTGATAAAGTTTTGGGGTAAGAAGGAAACTATAACAAAGTTGGGGCTGAAAAGGAAACTACCACAAAGTTGGGGTGTCAAAAGCAAACTATTTGTAAAATGGAGTAGTAGTTTAGGGACTAAATTTGCCATTTTATGAAAATTTGAAGGTACCAAAGTTAAGGGGCTAAAATTACAACATCGTGAAAGTATAGGTGAGGGAGAGTCAAAGCCGGTAGGGTTTCCACCGACTTTGTGGGTAAGAAGGAAACTATAACAAAGTTGGGGCTAAAAAGGAAACTACCACAAAGTTGGGGTGTCAAAAGCAAACTATTTGTACAATGGAGTAGTAGTTTAGGGATTAAATTTGCCATTTTATGAAATTTTGAAGGTATCAAAGTCAAGAGGCTAAAATTACAACATCGTGAAGGTATGGGGGGAGGGGGATGAAAAGCTGGTGGAGTTTCCACCGACTTTGTCTTTTAAGAGTATATGTATAATATAATATAATATAAGGGTAGGGATAGTGTACATTAATTCAAAAGTGTGAGAAGTGTTTTAAACCATTAGATCTTTGATCTAATGGTTGAGATCAATAGAGACCAAATTATAAATTGTGTTTTAATTATTTGGACTGATTTGAAAATTGTAGGGGTAATAGTGTCTTTGTATATGTTTCAAATTAGGTAACCTCTCCTAAATTCTAGCGATTCACTCATAAATTCTAGCGATTCAATTTTAAACTTATTCTAAAATTCAGACATTCTAAAAAATCCAGAAATATGTAACTGCTACAATAAATATACAACATTATATAACACCATATAACACCGTATAACACTATGTAACACCATATAATACCATATAACAATATATAACATTATACATCTATCATAGACATACTATCAGAAAAAATATAACACTATAACACTATATAACTCTAAATAACACTATATGACACCATATAATACCATATAACACCATGTAACACTATACATCCATCATATACCACTATATAACACCAAAAAACACTATATAACACTATATAAAAATATATAACACTATACAATTCTGAACGACATGACACAAATTCGTAGATTAATTCTTAATTCGTATTCCTATAATTAAGAGTGGCGGTTATGGAAGGTTATCAATTAATAAAATCAACAAGAAAATTACTTGTTTACCCTTTTGAATTAATTTAGATTGAGGACACATGTCATCTCCATAATATTTCTCACACTTCTCACAGTTTTGAATTAATATACAGGATCTTCAACCTATAATATAATATAATATAGGGGATGGTTCAAATGAAAACCACTTTTATTGTGAAAACTCAAAAACTAACTAAAAAAAGCCTAAAAAACACAACAAAATTTTTTTTTCAATTTTTTTATAAAAATCACAGGTTTTTTTATATAGAAAAAAAAAATTCAAAATTTTTTTTTTTTTTGTAGTACACACATGTGTAGTATTACACATGTGCAGTACAAAGAAAAAGAAATTTTTTTTTTTTGAAATTTTTTTTTATATATGTTATGCAAAAAAAAATTGGTATGTTTTTTTTTTTTTGCTTTTTTAATTAGTTTTCAAGTTTTCACAATAACTAGTGGTTTTCATTTGAACCTTCCTCATATAATATAATATAATATAGGTAAAGAGTACTGTACAATATTGCTTATCGTACATTATGTACGCTTCAATCTCAGCCGTCAGATCATCTTCCTGCATTTTAAAATCGCATGTTGTTTTTTTATAACAATTTCGCATGTGATAATTTTTATGTTGTTTTTTTGTACCAATTTCGCATGTGATAATTTTGATGAAATAGCATGTTGTTTTTTTTATAACAATTTCGCATGTGATAATTTTTGATGAATTCGCATGTTGTTTTTTTGTACCAATTTCGCATGTGATAATTTTGATGAAATAGCATGTTGTTTTTTTTATAACAATTTCGCATGTGATAATTTTTGATGAATTCGCAAGTTGTTTTTTTGTACCAATTTCGCATGTGATAATTTTGATGAAATAGCATGTTGTTTTTTTGTAACAATTTCGCATGTGGTACAAAAAAACAACATGCGAATTCAATGCGGGAAGATGATCGGACGGCTGAGATTGTAGCGTACGTAATGTACGATAAGGGCATTTGTATGATAACCGGCCTCATATAATATAATATAATATAATATAATATAATATAATATAATATAATATAATATAATATTTATAGTATTTATAATATAATATAATAAAATAACCTTCCATATTGTGTTGTACTTTGTTTACCCACTTTGGCATCGTTACGCATGCCACGCGCCCCCCAATCTTTAGCCACGTAGTTTTCAATCACTTTGGTTTAACTCTAAACCCAACCACCCCTACATACAACGTATTGGAGGACACCACCACCTTCAGATACCACCGTCAAGCACCGAAGAAATGACGTCACGTACACTCCGGCTGAGCCAAGTCTCTGCAACTCTCGATCTCATCGGCGAAGACCTTCTTCAGAACATCGTCGGTAGACTTCCGGCAACCTCTTTCGCCTCCTCCGCTTGCGTCAACCGCTCCTGGAACCTCGTTTGCGATCGCGTCCTTTCTCGTCCGAAGCTCGCCTCTGCATGTTCCTTCAATCCTTCTCTCCAGGTTACTTTTTTCAAACCCTAACTTTTACATTAATCATAAATCATACCCCAAATCGTGTTATTAGACATAGTTTAAGCCCTAATTATGATCAGGATGCTGTTGAAGAGGTGGTGAATAAAGTACTATCAGAGCCGATTCGTCCTCATTTTGCCATTGCTTCTGTTGCTGGTTATTATTATGACGACGCTTTGGGAGATGCTCGCCAACTCGTATGTTGTTTCTACTTCAAAATTGATATATACATACATATATACCTAGGGCTGCAAACGAACCAAACGTTCGGCGAACAGTTCGTCGGGAAGTTCGTTTGTGTTAAAAGAACACAAACAAGAAATTCCGTCCGTTTAGCTAAATGAACAAACATGAACAGAGGGCGCGTTCGTTCATTTATGTTTGTGAACGTTCGGTAACGTGTTCGTTTGTATTCGATAGTTCATTAGTGTTTTTAGCTTTTATATTTTATTTAAATACTTCAAAATTCTGACAAATAAAATAATTAATAAGTGTCGATGTATTATATATTTTGTTCATGAACGCTTGTTTGTGTTCGTTTGTTACCATTTGTGTTCATGAACATTAGTTTGTACTCAATTGTGTTCATCATCGTTCGTTTTCATTCGTTGCCCAAAATTAACAAACAAACACAAACGAACACGAACAAGTTCATTTCCTTAACAAACAAACACAAACATAAAATCTTGTTCGGTAAGCGTTCGTGAACACATATATTTCTTAACAAATGAACACGGACAAGGACTTGTTCGTGTTTGTTCGGTTCGTTCGGTTCGTTTGCAGCCCTATAAATACCATCAATGAATGTACACAGGCTTTGAATATTCTGGTGATTTCATGAATGACTTGCAGATTAATGCAGCACTAGGCACTCATGTTCCAGTCATTATCAATCGTCCCCATGGAATAATTGGAAGGGATGCAATTTCTGATGAATTCAAAGAGGTTTTTTTAGTTATTTTGATTGCTAATTTATCGCTTGTTATTCTTTGGTGTTATTTGTTAAGAAAGTAACGAAATGGATAACATGCAGATTGAGTGGTATAATCCTTGTGATGAGATTGATGCAATCATGTTGATTGTTGGATTTCTACCTGGGCTGAAAGCCAAAATAATCCCACTTCTGAAGCAAATTCAAGTAATAAATCTCGTCTTTTTTATATCTTGATTTAGATTATTAGATGTTTTTGTTATAAGTTTATGTATTCATGCATCAGGAGCCACGAGCTGTCATGATTGACGAATTTGTAACAGACATTAGGGACTTCTCAACTTCGGTTTCAGGGTGTAACTCCCCTGCTGCTGTCATAATGATGTCCGACGTAAGTCTTTTTTCATGTTCTTTGTGTATATATTACTACCAATAACTTTTCTTGTTTTTTAACCATTTCTAATGCTTAATGGAGTTTGTTTGTTTACAGAGTTGTTATGAAAACATAAAAGATGCTATAGAGAAATTGGGTTAGTGTTGCTTTAGAAACACTTCACTTTCTTATGCTGAATTATATAGTTAACTATATGTATTTTTCTTCAATATTTTTGATTATGCCATGTCACCAGAAACCGTCGTTGTTGGTAATCCTTCATCTCAGTTTCGATGTACCAATGATGCTCAATTTGGTACTTCTGCTGCTGTTGCTTTGGTCTTTGCGGTGGATATGAATAAACCTCCTGGTAACATCAAAATCAAAACTTGTGGATATATATCTGATGTACCAATGTTGCTCAATTTGGTTTATTATGTTTTGAGCAGGTATAGGAGAAACTCAATTTCATGCTGTATTATCAAGCGGATTGTCACCAGTAGGCCCCACATACAAGGCAACATCTGTTAATGGGAATAATTTTACGACTAAAATCACTGCAAGAAGAGAAGGGTTGGGTGAGAATGTTGATGGTGAAACTATCTTGAATCAAGCTTATGATGAAGTATGTTATTCTTTATCTCTATTTCATAATCAAGCAGTCAAGCTACATCATTATTATTATAACTAATATATTAGGGACATTCTCATATAAATCATTCTAAAAGTTCAAAATTTCATACTTACACATTCCATAGTAGATTAAACAATATCAGATACAAAGTTACTTATAATAATATTTATAAGCCTGTTTCACTAAATAAACGCAGAAAATTATGCGTTGAGAGGATGATTCACAGTAACAATGTTGTTTTACTATTTGTTTATTCAATGAATCAAACTGTTATAACTTACAAGTGATTTTGTTTTATATTTTATAGATTGAGTAAATATGATATTTTTGGAGTTTTAAATATGAACTTATGAAATGTTGAACATTTAGAGCATATATATATGAAATTAGTATGATTTATTATTTTGATGAATATGAAGACCTTTTAATACAATATATTTGGCATTTTTCTCTAGGCAAATTACATAAAAGTTAACATAGTCTGGTCACATTTCTATTTAGTAAATATTGTTCTCTTAAGTTGTGTTATAATTTTGGGATGTTAGATTTAAATAACCCCAACTTTCACCATTTGGTCGATAACACTCCTAACTTGCAAATTGTACCACGCCACTCCCAACTTTCAACTTATTTTCCCCTGGCACTCCCAAACTAATTGAACCCTAACCCAGTTAGCTGATGTCAGATGCCACGTCACTAAACAAGTGCAACATCAGATGCCACGTCATCAAAAAAGCCATGACAACAAAAAAGTGCCATGTCAGATGCCACGTCAGCAAAAAAGTGCCAAATCAAATGAGGGTTCAGTTAGTTTGGGAGTGCCAAGGGAAAATAAGTTGAAAGTTGGGAGTGGCGTGGTACAATTCGTAAGTTGGGAGTGTTATCTGCCAAATGATGAAAGTTTTTTTAAATCCAATATCCCTATATTTTTTGCCGTTGCCTTCTGTTTTTTCCAAAGTTCTCGAATTTTAATTGTTCATAAATAATGACAGATAGGAGATCCAGATCAATATCATGCTCTCCTCATTGGGGTAACAAAAAAAAGAGAATACTCCATTGGTCAAGAAAATGTCGGATGTATGACGTCTCTTGCATTCCATGGAGTTCCTTGGTAAGATACTATACTTTTTCTTGTTTCTTTATATGGTATTTTTTTGGGCGATTACATATATCATCATTTATAACATAGAAGTCAACTTATCATTAGCAAGTAGTCACTAAACAAGTGCAACATTTGCATATCATTAGCAAGAAGTTCACAACTTGCATAGTCAACCTTTGCATATCATTAGCAAGAAGTCATCTTATTGTTTAAATTATAGATGATGCATCTGTGATCTTGGTTTTAAAATGCGTGTAGCGATCCGATGCGTTTTTATCCCAAAATCCGATGCGTGATGCGCAATGCATGAAGCGCACGCATCATGTATGTGAGGTGTTCTTTATTCAAAAATACGAAAAATATATATATAGCTAAAAATTTTAACTTGTGAACCTTTAAACACTAAAATATAATATATACTCATCATCTATAGTCAAATTTGTTCAACTGAAGATCTGATTTCAAATACCGGTCAACCGCATAAGGCGCCGCATTAGACCACATCATGTGATGCGTGCATCATGGAACGGCAATACGCGATGCGATCTCATCATTGCATCATGTGATGCGCACATTATGCACTCCTGATGCGCGCATTTTAAAACCAAGCCTGTGTAATGGGTTGTTGATTTCTTTATATGCTTCTTCTTAGTGGGTGTTTGGGATTTGCTTTTGAATATTAGATTATCCTACTTGAAATGCAAAAGTTGGATAATCTATTTTAAAAAGTGATTCCTAAACGCCTCGTTAGAAGTGGTGGGTTAGGGATTGGTCAATATAGGCAGCTTTTTGGTAAATTTTGGGTTGACCCGAAACACTAGTAGTTCAAAATTTTATTTTATTTTATAAATAATTAGCTTTTTTGCCTGTGTATGGGCATACTAAGGAAGAAGTTAAGTTTAAGAGTAAAGTACAGGGATGGTCCCTGTGGTTTACCAAAATATTTAGATTTGGTCCCTAGCTTTTGGAGAGTACACTGATGGTCCCTGTAGTTTGTACTTTGTAACATATTTAGTCCTCAATTTTTTTTTTCAAAAGTACATGCATGGTCCCTGTGGTTTGCACTTTGTAATGCATTTAGTCCCTAACTTGGACATGCTAAAACCTTTAGATTTGTTGGCCGGGGACTAAATGCATTACAAAGTGCATACCATAGGGACCATCCGAGTAATTTTGGAAAGCTAGGGATCAAATTCAAAATTTTGGTAAACTACAGGGACCATTCGTGTACTTTACTCTTTAAATAATAAATGATGCACCTGTGATTATGGGTTGTTTATTTCTTTATAAGCTTCTTCTTAGTGGGTGTCTGGAATTGCTTTTGAATATTAGATTATCTGACTTGAAACGCAAAAGTTGGATAATCTATTTTTAAAAGTGATTCCAAACGACCCGTTAGAAGTGCTGGGTTGGGGATCGGTCAAGATAGGCATTTTTTGGTAAATTTTGGGTTGACCAGAAACACTAGTAGTTCAAAATATGTTTATTTTATTTTATACTAAGGGGGGGACGGGGCGCCCCGTTATCATCCATCCACCACGCGTGGATTACCGTGGAACACCGCCGCCGGTGGTTGTTTTCGCGCGTGAATCCGACAACGCGTGGCCACTATCACGCGTGAAGAAGTTGCAGAATGTGTGAGGGAAATTGTTGGGTTGTGTGGGAAATTGTTGGGTGTGGTGAGTGATGGGCATTTCCACTAAAATCCATCACTAGTGATGGAATAATGTTTGATGACTTGGCGGAACTTGATTGGATGTTGTGAGTGATGAGTGTGTGGTGAGTGATGGGCACCCCTACCCCCTAAGGAAGAAGTTAAGTTTAATGATGAAACAACAATTGGCAACTATTATGTAATAATAATCTTATACTAAAGAATAAAATAAAAAATCAGTTAATTTAACAGACCAGGGTTTTGTTCATTTATATAAATTTGCATTTGTATGATACTTATATTTATACACAGAAAAAATATGAAATAAATGTAAATATGATAAAGTTGATAATTGTATATCATCTTCATGTAGGAGTTCCCAGGGGGATTTTTATGTTCCTAGCGGGGCACTCAAAACCGGTGATGCATTCCGTTTATACCACACAGGTTCTACCACCGCTCTATCTTCTGCCGCTGCTGTCTCTAGCCATCTGAGGTCTTTCAATCAAGGGAGCAACAACACAACCGACGGTGATAAGACTGAGGTGTTTGGCGGTCTTATATTCACTTCTCCTGATATCTTTAGCCTTGGCCAGCCAGACATTAACAGCTCACCGTTTTTGGACAACTTCCCCGGTGTGACTCTTGGCGGGAATTTTAGTAGCAGCGTGATTGGACGTCGTGTTTTAACCCCGTACGTTAAAGAATCTCATGAACAAATGGTGCGATGTTGTGTGCACTTTGACTGTAGTGTCTTTTTAATCATGTGTTACACTCCTTTAGCTTAATTAGTGTCGGTTTTGTGTTGGGATTTGGCAGGAAAAAATGTTTATCCTTTTTAAACTCAAGTGATACTGGGGCTTTTTGCTAGTTGTCTGCTTTTTTACATCATAACCATGTAGTTCTTCATTGTAAAACTTCAAATTCACTCATTCTACCCTTAAAAGATTAAACCATCTTAAATGGTAACTACACATTCCTAGATATTTGTTCATATGGGAAAATAGATATTTAGTTGTTATATAATATGCACCTCTCCGAGGACATAATCGGGGAGATGAGTTCTTGGAGACGTCAGGTTAAGATTATGGACTTTTAGGGAGTTTATAGATACGTCTTAGATATGTGTCGGGGTGTTAGATTTTCCCATACTTTTGTGTCCTAGCGTTAGCGCTGTCTTTGAATAGACTTTTTAGGTACTTTCAAGAGGGGTTAGTGATATTTTTTCTTGTCTCTTTGCTCTTGTCGATTGTTATTATAGTTTATTATAAGATGGGGTAGCAGTTGATGCTATAATGCATGTGTGAACACATAAGGATGTACCAGATACAAATACAAAATGAAGTTTTTCGGGAAAAAATAAGGGTGACATGTTATTTGACAAGATAAGGGAGGGACGGTTGAGATGGTTTGAACATGTGAAGAGGAGACAGATGTTAGCTCTAGAGAGTATTGTGGAAACTCTTGTAGAGGAGGGGAGAGGAGGAAGAGTAGAGACAGACCCAAATTAGGATGAGATGAGCCGGTTAAGCAAGATTTGCTATACCTGCACCTCTCCGAGGACATAATCGAGGACAAGAATTCTTGTATGTGTATGCTAAAGTCTTGAAGACAAACAAAAGAGCAAAATCTATGAATAATGAATAAGTATATGTACTAAAATTTATATAAATGGAAAATTAAATTTAAATTAATATACTTTTCGGGTATAATTCGGGTAAACGGGCCGGGTATCGGGCATGTATCACTAAATCCCATACCCGTACCCGTACCCAATTTTTCTTTTATATTTTTAATCTCATACCCGGCCCATACCCATCGAGCTTCGGATATACCCGGCCCATATGTTTCTGGTATACCCGTTGGACTCGGGCTTTTTTGACATCCGTACTTAAACTCAGCTCAAACTCATTTAAACTCAGTGTCCATTTATTAAATGTAATTAAAACTTAAGCTAAATTAAATGGATACATCAACTTTTATTTGTTTCTTATGAATATAAAAAACTTTTTTAGGTTTCCCACACACTTTATATATGTAAACGTAGAATAAATTTGTCATGAAAATTAAAAATTTTGTTAATTACTTCAAAAATTTATTCATTTATTTATTTATGTCATGAATATATATATTTGAATGGCTCAGCGGAACACACCTAGACGAAGTACCTCCGCCCCCCGGGTTCGACCCCCGAACCCCCCCTAAGGTCCAGCCCACACCAGCTTTCGACCGGCTGGTAGTCGACCCCTTATGTCATGAATATATAGATCAAAGAAAATGATTATAAGACCACCCGTAGTGGTGAAAGAAAATAACGCCCCCACCATGGGGCATTATTCGACACGTGTCATCCCAGTCAGCATGGGGCATTATGGCAAAAGTGGTGTAGTGGGGCATTATTCCAATAACGCCCCTTCCAATTAGAAAAAAAAAAAAAAAAAACAAAATGGTCATGTGCATGTGAGCATATTTCGGTCCCTGTGCATGTTTAAAAAAAAAAGGAAACTACTTGTATCCCTCCCATTGGCTGGTCAACATTCAACATGTGCATGTTCAGCGTTTTAATTAAAACGCCAGCCTTCATTTTTTTTCGAAAATAACGCCGGGTAACGCCTGGTGTAGTGGGGGGAGGGGCGTTTTTTTTTCAATTTTTTTTAAAAACCACGCTCCACTACGGGTGGTCTAAAACCTATGTTTGTAAAGGGTAATTATGAAAAAGTGGAATCCGTAGTGGAGAATAGCCAACAAGTAATTTCCAATAATACCCCAATGGAGTTAAACTCCACCTTCTCACACATACCAGAACAAGACCCTGCATCAATGACTTGTACAGTCTGCAAAACCAATCACCCAATTGGCATTTTGTTTGAGTGTGGTGGGGTCCATGGTAAGCAAGTACCATGAGTGGAGGATGAAAGTCTGGAACCAGAAGCAATCAGACCCATGTCTTAATCTTATGACACGTGGCTTAGTGGGGACCATTTTGTAACATTAAAATGGATACCAAAGTGTTAAGGTATCATCTTCCTTTCCTTCACCTTTTCCATCTTTCTATCTTTCATCATCTTTCTTTTTATTTAATGCATTATTTTACACTTTTACCCACTCCATCATCATTCAACCTTTTTATTTTTCTTTTTAGAATATGTTCATTATACTCCGTATTATTATAGTTTAAATAAATATGTTAAAACTATGTGTTAACCCGCGTTGCTGGACACTAAGCTGAATATTTCTCTTTCATAACATATACGTCTGTAATTCGGTTACTTATATATACTACTCATGACAGGATCTTAAAAAAATTACATCGAGTCAACGAATTAAAAAAAAAACACTACCATACTTTTGCTAGAAAAAGTAAAAGGATGGAAATGATATAATTTTAAACTGAGTGCAAATTTGTAATTTTTTAGGACAAATGAGGGTGTGTAAGTCAACTGCCTAGCACGAATAAAAATTATACTAAGTCAACCAGTTAAAACAAAATACTACCATAATTTTGTTAAAAAAAACTAAAATAATCGAATGACTGTAATTTTACACTGGCGACAAAACCATAATTTGAAAGGAAAAAAGAAACGATGACAAAACTGTAAATTTGAGCTGAGGGCAAAATCATAATTTGGCTGGGTGAATGAAAAAAACAAAACCACTTGCAAAGATGTAAATTTAAACGGAGTAAAATCGTAAGTTAGTTACTTGTAAAAAACTAAAACGATCATACTGGGGGCAAAATCGTAATTTGACAGGAAAAAACAAAACGATTGCAAAACTGTAAATTTGAACCGAGTGCAAAATCGTAATTTGACTGGGAGGAAAAAAAAAAACAAAACCAATGACAAATATATAAATTTAAACGGAGTAAAATCGTAATTTGGTTGGACAAACAGGTAAGTTATTCCCCTCCATGGTATATGTAGTTATAGGTAATAATAGGAAGTTTCACATTAATTTTTTTTTATTAATTACACTATATGTTTAACTTTTTTTTATCTTAAAGAAGTTTTAGGGGTGAAAACAATTTAGTTGTTTTATGTTAAGAGAAGTTTTAAAGTGAAAAACGGGTTTTAAGTGTTGTATTTTGGTTTCCACTAATATTTGTATATAGTTCGTTCAAGAGAAGGGCTCATTTATGTCTTGTTCATTAGCTCAAAATCCTAATACTATATAATGATCGATTGAATAGATTTTTTTTTCTTGTTTAAGTATTTAGAAAAAAATACTAATATACTGTAATATTTTTTTTTTTTCCAAAACTAAACTACATCCATTTTTACGACACAAAGATTTAAAGTGAAACCGGAGATAACTTCTGGGTCAGTTTGAGATATAATCTATTTTTAATAAAATTTATTTTAACATGTAAAAGAAACAAAAGAAAATCGTATATTTAATTTAATTATACTAAAAGTAAAATTACATATTAAATAAAAACGAAAAAATATAAGCCAACAAAAAAATAAAAACAACTTTAATAATTTTCTAATATATAAGTTTTGAGAAAAAAAAATCTAGAATAATATCATCTTATTTAAGTTGCTTAATCTATTATAACTAGTTTACTATCATTGCCATTGCTACCCGTTGGAGATGTCCGTGGCTGAGGTGGCGTAAGCTGCCTTGTGCGGCAAGGGAGGTGAATCACGGACAAGAACAAGCTCGTATATTAGGGCGTTCTTCAAACAATGGTAGTGGGGCGAAAGTGTTATTTTATATTTTTTTTTCGGATTTGTAGAGTTTTAGGGACTTGTAACTCGTATGCTTTAGTGACTTGTATATCGCATCTATTAATAATTTAAAGTGTAGTAATTGATAATAATAATAATATGTAATGTTTTTATTTAGAAAATATTAACTTATATATATTTTTTACACTTTTGGAGTGTTTAAGATTTTCTCTTATAAACTATTTCTCTGATTAATAAACCAAATTTATAATCAGTTTAGAGTAAATCACTATAGATAAAAATAAAATAAAACTAGTTTTAAAATACTCTCAAACCAGGTAGTGTCTTAGTTTTAAATTATATCTAGATAGGTCCCAATGAGGACAATAGAATCCTCCTCCTAACAAAGTGGTGAGACTTCTAGTCTTGGAGTGTCTAAGAAGGGAAATTTGCTGTTAAAAAGAAATTATATTTAGATAGTATCGGAAAACATTTTCAGAAACAAATTCCAAAAAGAAATTATCTATGTATCTCAAGGTGTATTTGAGTTTCCTTACTACAAGTAATTAATTTTTTATTGTATATTTTATTTACATAAATTAAAATTTTATTGCATTTTTTATTTACATAATATATATTATTATGTACTAAGTAATTATTTTTATTGTGTTTTTCAGTTACATAATATATATAATTGAAACTTGGTATATGAAGCTTGGCATAGGCTCATTTTTAAATGAGATCCAATTTAAACTAGCGCTCAGACTTTTAACGTAGCTTACGAACAAGTTGACTTGTTTACACCCTATTTAGAAGTGTTAAAGATTTTGTATAACTTTTTTTAACAGACAAAGATTATGTATTAACTATTTATCTTATTATTTGTAAATAGTTTTTAACCAACCTAAAATTTATATATTTTAAATAAACTAAAATCATCATGATCAACATCATCATACTCAGTAAATCTCACCAATAGTAAAGTTAAGGTAAGGTCTGAGGAGAGTAAGATTTAAACAGTCTTACCCCGTATGAATAGAGACGTTGCTTTCAGTGAGACCCCCGGCTCGATAGTAGTTATGCATCAAGCCTTGGACATAAGACATATAACACTCAGCAATCGGGACAAAGACCGATTAGCGCATGTTCCGTTTTGTCTTTCGGCTATCAACGCCAACACATGATGTATGATTAACCGTCCGCCGCTTTTAACGTTATTTTCACGAGTAAAATAACGTTAAATAAACTAAAATAATAATAGGTTTTAAAAAAACCAATCTCAAACACTAGTAGCTAGCTAGCTAGCCTTTAAAGTTGAAGAGTTTGAAAGAACCAACTTTTGTGGGTTATAAAAGAAAAGAGAAAAGAAGAGAAGATAAAAGAAAGAGATACGGGAAAAGGAAGGTTAGAGTTGAAGAGAATTGAGAACAAGATAAACAGGCAAGTTACCTTTGCAAAGAGAAGAAATGGTCTTCTCAAGAAAGCTTATGAACTTTCTGTACTTTGTGATGCTGAAGTTGCTCTCATCATCTTCTCCACTCGTGGCAAACTCTATGAGTTCTCTAGCACCTCTAGGTATCTTCTCTTCTCATCCATCAAACCTTACTTCTTTTATTTATTCTTTTTTTTTTGTATAAATAATTCATCTTTAAATCCATTTTCCCACATGGGTATTGCAAGTTTGCAACAAGTTTATATATTTTGGATTTTTTTCAATTTTTATATTAAAAGATTTTCTTTTGTTTATTTAAAACAAGATATGTTTTGGTTCATAAGTTCAAGATTCTAATGCATTTTCATGTTTTTCATTTGGAAATTGAAACCATGTTGAAAACACTTGAGATGTATCATTGAACCCTAATTTCTTTCTTGCAAATCTTTCTTTTTGCATAAATAATTCTTCTTTAAATCCAATTTCCCACATGGGTATTGTAAAACTATATGTTTTTTTGGTATAATTTCAATCTTTTTTATGTAACACAAGATAAATAATATCAAATGAAACAAAAAGATATTTTCTTGAAAAATCTCATAAAATTTCAAGATTCTAATGTTTTTTTTTTTTTTTTGGAAATTGAAAGCATGCTGAAAACACTTGAGAGGTATGAGAAGTGTAGTTTTGGGCCACCAGAACAAAGAAAGCCAGCCAAGGAGGATCTTCAGGTATTACAAGATTCTAAAATATTGTTATAATTCCATTTTTTATGATTTGATCAATATTTTATTTATTTATTTGTATAATTTATGTCACTAGTCTTTATGAAATGATGATTGATAAGATGGTGTTTTGATATAAAACTGAAATGAAACATGGGACTGGGAAAAAGTGATGGACTTGTTTTGACTTTTTATCTTCAAAAGTCAAACTTGTTACTATGGTTGACTCACAAAAAGTCAACAAATTTATGTTTTTCACTTGATTAGGAACAAAGCAGTTACCAGGAATACATGAGGCTTAAAGAACGCTACGATGCTTTGAAACAACTTGAAAGGCAAGAACACATTTATGTGCAACTTCGTAATCGCTTTTAATATTCTGTTACGAACTTGGTTTTAAGCGATGTAAATTTCAGGAATTACTATGGTGAGGAGATTGACTCATTGACTACCAACGAGCTCGAGTCGCTTGAAAGGCAGCTTCATTGTTCATTGAAACAGATTAGGACAATAAGGGTACATTTTCATGCTTATAATTTGTTCTTAGATGTTACAAGTTTGACTCTTGAAAGTCATCATGTTTGACCTTTCGTGAAATCAACAAAAATCCGGTATATGTATTGCTTTTGCTGATTAACCCTTTTTGTTTATGTACCAAATAGCATAAAAATGGTATCTTTTTGGATTATGATCTTGTTAACACATACTCAAAAGCTATGAACAATTTGACTCTAAAAAAGTCAGCAACTTTGACTTTTTTGAAGTCAACCAAAACCCCTATCCGAATCACATTATTGTATACAACCCATGTTTCTTCATCTAATAAATAGCATAATAATGTTACCGTTTTGTGTTAGTAATCGGCTTTTATCTTGTACGCAGACTCAGTCGCTGATCGATAAGCTTTACGAACAACAAAAGATGGTATGAACTTGTTTTGGAATTTGACTTTTTGACTTTTTGCTTAACTATATATTTGTATTTGAAATGGTTATAACTTTTTTATGGTGTCCGGGAACACCAACTTTATGAGTCCAACAAGACACTTCGACTCAGAGTATGCATGCTTTTTATCTTTTGTATCTAGTTTCTTTACAAAATGTAGAGTTGCAAAACAGGTTCGGGTCAAATATGGTAAATTTTGTGTAACGCCGAGTCAAGCAGAGCTGAGCCAGATTGGGCTCGAGCTCGAACTTAAACGAGCCAGCTCGGCTCGGCTTGATTATTTTTTCGAGCTAAAAAGTTGATCTCGAGCTTGACGCGTTAAAACTTCGAGCCATCTTGAGCCCAATCGAGTCGGCTCGTTACTTTTAAAAAAAAATTTATTATTAATTTTTTTTACAAATATTGATAACATAAAAATAAATAATAAAAAATTTAACACACATTTCTAAATATATACACACACACACACATACATACATACGGGCCATGAGTCGAGCCACAAGTCAAACCACAGAGCCGAGCCATCGAGCTGAGCACCCCTGGCTGGAGCTTAGCTCGATTACAAAACTAGCTGGCCCGGCTTGGCTCGAAAACAAAACGAGCTTTTTTGACTGAACCTCGAGCCGTGAGCTTTTCGAACACCCCTAATTTCATGCGGGTCCTACAAGACGCTTCGACTCACCCATTTATCCGTGCAAAATTAGCCCGTTTAGCTGAAATCAAAGTCAAAACGAATGATTTACGTGTTGAAAGTTCTTGTGCTCACAGTTAGATGAAGAAAGCCAAGCAGAGGCACTCCAATGGGATGTACACGCACACGCGAATGGAATGGTTTATGGGCATCATCAGCACCAAGTGTCTCATCCTGCACATGGTGCGTTTTATCATCCGACTGGCTGCGAAACCACATTGCAAATCGGGTAAGAATACAATACACCTATCATATATTGATCTTGAAAAATGTTAACTTTATTTTTGTTTTTATTTGTAAATGTTGTAATAAGATTCAAGATTTGTGATTTTAGGTACCAGACTGAACAAATCTCGGGAGCGACCTCATCGAGCATGAGCCATCATCATCAAATGCAGGGTTGGCCTGCATGAAACAAGATTCTATGTTTGCTTGTTAAATCACCAGACTTGATATTGTGTTGTTGTGGGACATTTGGTCTTAGCTAATTTTTAGTTAATGTGTTTATGTTTGTTGTGACTTTTATCAATCTGTATTTGATCTAAATCCATGATGTCCCATTGCATTTGAAGTGTAACCATTTATGTTTTGGCTAAAACCATGTGGTCCTAAACGGTCAAACCAGACTGGTCATCGAACCGATTGCTGTATAGGTCCACTAGATGGATCCATTAAAAACCTGATGATGTTATAAATAAATTAAAAATAAAAAGTATATTTAACCAACGTAAAGCAAAATATATAACTTTTATCTTTTGATGTAAATTTGTAACGTTAACAAAATATTAAGCAAGAATTAAAGAAAATATTGATGATGTAAGCCGTTCCTACATTTTTTGAGACCTTAAGCGAACTATGAAGTGGGGGCCCTAATTTCGTCGATAAACTCTCCTCCAATCCCGACTCCATGGGTGAGTACCCTTACTTTTTTCGTCTGGTGATAGCCGATAGCCTAGAAATTAAAAGCAGGTTGCAATGGAAAGTGGGAACGATGATTGTGGCTGTATTAGGGGCTTTAGGCCGCTAAACGTTGATGATTAGGTCGATGGTTGTTGTGTTGTAATAGTTGGAAATCAAGGCGAAATTGGTTTATGAAACTTGGCCTTTTTTCATAAAAAAAAATATTTTGGGCTCCTTCAATGAAAAACCAGTTTAGTTTTGAAATAAATGTATTTATTTAGGCCTAATACATATACTATATAACAACTTTCAAAAAACTTAGAGGCTCTTATTTTTTGGTGGCCCTAGGCCCGTGCCTAGGTTGCCAAGGCTATGGAGCCGGCCGGATGAAATAGTTACTGAACATAACATTCCAGAAACAGTAAGTGAGCGTCACTCCGGTTTTCATTCGGCTGTTACTCCAGCGAGGAAACTCGTGTGGAGGCAGAACGGTTTCCGGGGGAAAGCCTTCGACCCATGTCTGATAACCCCAGCGCTGGCCCCGCTATCTGGGCACAGATCTTGGCTAGGGTCCTCGTTTAGAGGATGTGACAATGGTCACCATTAGAAGTTCACCTTTTAAAAAAAAAAACCTAATAAATTTTGATAGATGGTTCAAGAGTATTCAATGAGACAAATTACTGGTCCGACCGGCCGATTTGTTTCCAAAAACACTGTTTTAAACCAACCATATAAGTATAAAACTACGCACCCATCACCCAACTAACAATGGTCAAAAAAAGATATGTATCTATTATCATGACCATAAGAAAATAACTTCAGATTCATTTCATTTATTAGTTTTCCTACAATAATTCCTTATGTTATTTTAAATATAACTCTTTTAACCTGAATAATTCAAATTAAATTACCACATGTTGCAAACACCTCTTGAAAATAAAGGGTATACATAGCAATTAAACCATACAAGCAGGGAGCTAAATGTAAATACAACATATATTTTAACGACAAACTAACATACTCTTAAATACTCCTTTAATTCAAATTACTAGCCGGTGTACACATGAACCCGGATGGTGATCAGAAAGAGAGTAAGTATGCCGAAAAAGATAACCGCATGAGCGATCACCGCGGCGCAGCTGGTTCTCATGCTGCCGAACTCCACCACCCGGTCATGACCCGGCAACTGGAACAGTAACCCCGGTGTTAACAGCACGAATAGCACCACCGCCACCAGAACCGGCCCCCAATCCGCCATATTTGGAGTTTAATTGTAGATTGTTAAATTTGTGAGTTGTGAGTGAAAGCTTAAAGATGGTGAAATTGGAGTATCACGAGGTGAGGTGATATTGGGACGTGGGTTGTGCGAATTTTGTGATGTTTTCACGTGAGGTGTCTATGGGTTGTGTGATATTTGAGATGTAGTCTTTTAACGGGATTGTTTAATATTCGGCTTCAAATCGATTAAACTGAAAACCTAAATCGAACTAAAACTGTTTAAAACCAAACCGAATTATATATATTTACTTTTTAGTTGATTCGGTTTGGTTTTAAACTGAAAACGAATTAGCCATTCGTTTCCGAAAACTTGGTTTCGGTTACATTCGAATAAACAGAATAACAAATAATGGTTATATGAGTTTTGTCATTTAGTCCAATCAACAAGTAAAACTCGTGCTCAAGCTTAGGGATGAGCACGGTACCTGTTCGGTACCCAGGGGCGGACCTACATAAGCCCATGGGTGGGCGGCCGCACCCCTTGAAAAAAAAAATTTTAGTGTTATTTTTCGCGAAAAATCCCGACCGCACCCCTTGAAAAATTTCGACCGCACCCCTTGAAAAATTCTGACCGCACCCCTTAGAAAAAAATGTTAGAATTTATATAAAAAAAATTTGTAAACAAGTTAGCCCACAATAAAACTTGTATTCCTATAACCCAACATCAAGCCCAATTGAATAAGTTTATGGTAAAACCCAACCCAAATAACTAAATCAATTAACAAAACATAACCCAATTACCCAAATAAAGCCAATCTCCCTTTCATCTCTCCCGCCCTCCCCTTGCTGCAGCGACCAAGAAACAGAAGATCAACCATTCAACTTCAACCTGCAACAGGCTTCGATCGATCGGCCATTCAACCTGCAGACTAGCCGACCAGAGGTACGAATCCTTGATTTTATTCTTCAAGAGTTTTGAATTTTGATAAGGTTTTTGATAGGGTTGTTGTCTTGTTGATAAGGTTGCTGTTGTACAAATAAGGTAGTCGGCAATTTGCCATTTATTGGGTTCAACAACTTGTTTACTTTAAATATTAAAAAAGTTAGTGGATTGTAAGATGGTTGATTAAATATTAAGGAATTGAAATTACTAGTGGATTGTTAGAATTTATATACAAGATTGTTGATTTCATTAAATACTAAGGAATTGAAATTAAGGAATATTGTTTATTTTGTATGTGATAGGCACAATGAGTAAAGATGTTATGGCGCGAATTTAAGCGATAGTTGTATATGTTATATAGAGAAAGACTTGCTTAAGAAAGTACCTCTAGATGATGTTTTGAATAGATTTCAAAAAATGAAAACCCGTAGGGCGACTTTTTAAATATGTTTGTAACAATGTTTGACGTGTTTTTGATGATTATATAAATTTAAGTTTGATGTTCTTTTTTTACATGACCCGACCCGACCCGAACCGGTTTTTTTATGTATATATCTAGACGCCTAAGATTTTAAAAAAAAATTCCGCACCCCCATGAAAAAAATCCTGGGTCCGCCACTGTCGGTACCAAACCGGAATCGGTACCGAAAAACGGGAAAAGTGGGTACCGGTATTTACTGGTGTTTTACCCGTAAATACCGGTTCAGTACCAGACCCGGTACCAAATGCTCATCCCTACTCAAGCTTTCATAAAATTCAGGCAGCGAACTTGCCAATGGGCCGGGTTCATTTATAAAAGCCAGGCAGCAGAAACTGGGCCGTTTTCATTGATGAAATTATAATAAATCTGGAACAAAATCTAACAAAAAATTCAATGTTTCAAAATTTGGTTTTTATATCGTACCAGATTTGACTCAAAAATGGTTTAACCGGGTGTATCGGACGGTTTAACCGGTACGACTGGCTGGTTTGAACCGGTTTTAAAACATTAAACTTAAAAAGTAACAAAATTGAAAAATGTGTGGCTGCTGGGATTCGAGCCCAGGTCTCCACGGCCACAACGTGGAATTCTTACCACTAAACTACAGCCACAATATTTATTAGTCTCACTGTCAATTTTAAAATAACAATAATATCAATGTAAGCCATATGAATTCGTTTTGGTGTATAGTGGTTTATCTATCGTTATAAGTTTATTAATGATTGAAATAATACATATTGAACTAACCTAACCGAACCATTACTAAAACAACTTTTATAACTTTTATTTTTCATAAATACTAAATTGCAAGTTGATATAGTTTGGGTCTTTGGGATAATTTTATAGATTATGCATTACTTCTCTCCTTCTTTTGCCTTATAAATTAACTTTTCTTTATTCAAAATTAATTGTTGTTTCATGGGTGTAATGGAAGTAAATACATTTTGTTGAGTCACTAATTTAAAGAATAGTAAAAAGTCTGCAACCTTAATATTTATAACCATTAGGACCAATTGTGTAATTATTAAAGTCTTGGGACCTCCATGTGAATTGTTTATTAAAGACTTTGATGTATTAGAGAAAATAGCGGCAGATGGTCATGGGCTCAATGAGGAGGAGCCCAACTGATTTACCACTTAATGGTTGCGAGTTACACCGGTACAATCGGATTTAACCGTACTAGATTTGGCTCAGAAATGGTTTAATCGGGTGTATCAGACGGTTCAATTGGGTGGTTTAACCGGTACAACCGGCTGGTTTGAACCGGTTTTTAAAACATTGACAATTACTACACCCTTTTTGTTTCCCGTCAATCTACATTTAGTGTATTTTTTAGACAAAAAAAACCCGATCACACCCCTTGAAAATAGGATTGAACCCTTCATCCGCACCGTAACCCCAGAAAAAGAAAATTCATGGGTCCGCCACCGAAGATACCCTCGCTTTGGAACTTGGAAGGGTCAGGGTTCCTCATCTCCTTCCCTGAGCATGAGTCACATCACGTGGAGCTATTTGAATCAAGTGGTCTTCTTCCCGGAAGCTCCTTGCGGCCCTAAGAATAACACATCATCACCTATTTTTTTTTATTACTTATTTATTTTTCTCTTTTACATAACTATTTAGACAAAAAAAACCATTTTCAGGAAAACTACTCTAGTTTTTATCGTTATTCTATATAATTATTATTATTCTACAGATAAACACACACCTCATTTCATTCATCCTCTGAAATTGAATCAATAACAAGCACAGAATTCATGGAGAATTCTCCTCCTTCAAATCAATCTCTCAACATTTGGTAATGTTTTCATCATGTAATCATTGCATAATTATAGTAATCTCGTTGCATAATTAATATGCAAATCATTCATTCATGCTATTTCATCATGTAGGTTACGGCTAAGGTAATTTAAATAGAATTTGCGATTGGTGAAGATGCCGACGACGAGTCATGCAGGTTCTTCTTCTTCTTCTTCACGAAGAAGCAGAAGCATGGCGTTAACATCTTCGTCTTCGCATAAGAAAACGCTTCCTCCAAACGGATTACCAGATCATCATCGTAGATCTTTTAGTTCTGCTCGTTTCATGTACGTTCTCCTCATTCGCTTGGTTATCGTTTCTCGAAAGGTTTTTGAGGCTCAATTTAATGCTTAATCCTTATCATAGATGCGTTAGTGGTGTTTGGATAGTGTGTCAGTAGTGTTTGTTAGCTAATCAAATACTAGTTTTAGGTTGCATCGTATCAAATCATTGGTTTATGAAACTGATTATCTAAGTAATCTGACTTTGAAGTCGAGGTAAACGAATTTTTAATAAGTTGCTGCTATACAAACACCGCTGACGTGTCATATGGCCTGTATGATATGACGAGGCCGTATGATAATTATACAATGAAAAATGGTCATATTGTTGGTATGAGTGCCAAATCATATGGACCATATGATGTTTTGACTAAGAAAGAAATGACTGATGTCCACTAACGAAACATACATGTTTTTGTCTGTCATACGGCTTGTATGATGTGACAGGTGGAATGGTGTATAATAAGGGGGTGGTGTCTCTTTAGCAACGCCTTTTTAATATCTGGATAGACAAATTATGCTTATGATTTAATTTCTATGTGTTTTATTTCATATTAACAATGGAAATTACATCGAAATCGAAGGTAAACGGGCAACAAGCTGGGCCGCTACCCCTTTTTAAATAGCAAAACCAAGTCTTTTAAAAACTACATCCATAGATCTCGGAGTCATAACATTACTACACATGAAGAATCTCATTTTTTTAACAAAAATATCGTCACTGGTCGTTCTGTGTATTACTTCTATCAGTAAATAGAATTTGTTGTCAATGATTATCAGATCACTACAAATCTTTAACAGTAAAATCATCTCCAAACACTATCTTTGCAGCTCATTTGTATTATAACTGCTTAGTCATTAATCAAATAAAACAATAAACTCGCTTTCAAAAGGAATAACATGGTTCAGAATATACACTTTGATTACATGTTGGCATATATAATACACAGGGGCTTAACAGGCGAGCGTACAGTGAAGCGTTTACGTCTCTCAAAGGCAATAACCGCACCTGAAACCACAAGCATTTACGAAGCATGCAGACGAATGGCTGCTAAAAAAGTTGACGCTCTTTTGGTAACGGATTCAAGATCTTTACTTTGTGGGATATTGACAGACAAGGTTAGTTTGTGTTCCGTTTTAACTTAAAATCAATTCATTTCGATTATTGATACTTAATAAGTGTCAACCGTGATGATTAAAGGACATTGCAACAAAAGTTATTGCTCGTGAACTTGATTTCGAGAGCACACCCGTGTCAAAAGTAATGACAAGAAACCCAGTTTTTGTACTCGCTGATACTCTTGCGGTCGAAGCCCTTCAAAAGATGGTCCAAGGTCAGCATTGTCATGAAATACGCAGTAACGTATGCTAATAACTTGCTAATCTAACAAATTAAAATGTTCAAATATTGCAGGAAAGTTCAGACATTTGCCGGTTGTAGAACATGGACAAGTTATTGCTTTACTCGACATTGAAAAATGTTTATACGATGCAATCGCGCGTATGGAACGAGCTGCTGAAAAAGGGAAAGCCATTGCAGCTGCTGTTGAGGGTGTTGAAAGGCATTGGGGATCTTCTGTTTCAGGTTAACTGAAATAATGAGGATAATACCATTGAGGTTTGGCCAGTTTTGCGACTTTCGTCTAAAGGTTTGTTTTTCCGCATCTGCTGGATCCAAAAGGTTTGAAATCTTGCCGTTTTCTTCCGGCTCGTTAGCTTCATCCATTTTTCTCCGTTAAGTCAAGGGTATTTCCGTCTTTTTTGTTAACTTAAAGTGCAATTCGGTCTTTTCTCTTTATGTACAAGCATTTAGCATGATGTACAAGTATTCAAAAGATCGAATGCCCATTTAAGTTAACAAAAAAAGATGAAAATACCCCTTACTTAACAGAGAAAAATGGATGGAGTTAACGAGCCGGATGAAAACGGCAAGATTTCAAACCTTTTGGATCCAGATACGGAAAAACTAACCCTTGGACGAAAGTCGCAAAACTGCCCAAACCTCAAGGACGAAATTTACTCTTTAAAATAACTTTGTACTCTTTTTAACTTGTGCACTTTTATTTTTCTTTACTATATGAATATATACAGGCTCCAACACGTTTGTGGAATCACTTCGCGAGAGGATGTTTCGGCCATCGTTATCCACCATACTCTCCGAGAATCCAAAGTAGGTAATACCTTTACTTTGTTTTTATTTTTTAATGTATTTGTTTGTATGGAAATATATCTATGATTCCCACATAATAATACTAGTTACTTTGTTTATCAAATTGAGCATCTACCAGGGTTGTCACAGTTTCACCATTGGACACAGTAGTAGCCGCAACAAAAAAGATGCTCGAGGGTCACACGAGCTCTGCTGTCGCAACTGTTGATAATAAGCCCGTTGGCATTTTAACGTGAGCTTTGATTATATAACAACTATGCATTTAAAAAAATTAAAACAAAACCAATACCATGACATGAAATTTCTCCTTATATTAGATCAAATGATATCTTAATGAGAGTGATAGCACAAGATCTTCGCCCTGAATTGATCTTAGTTGAGAAGGTGATTACCTACTTTGTTCGCGTATCATTTACGAGCACACTAATATGTTATACATGCTTCAAAATTGTTTTTTATGTAGGTGATGACTCAGAATCCAGAATGTGCTACACTTGATACACCTATCCTCAATGCCCTGCATAATATGCATGATGGAAAGTATTTACATCTTCCGGTTGTTGATAAAGGTATATGTATATATATATGATCATGTTAAAACTCACTCATTTACTCACACGCGCCATGTGTTAAACAAATACAACTCATCTAGACCCTTGACTTGTTATCATGTATATAGGGCTGCAAACGAACAGAACGTTCAGCGCATAGTTCGTGAACCATTCAGCTGGAAGTTCGTTTGTGTTCGTTCGTCTAATAAATGAACTAAGACGAACAAGAAATTTTGTTTGTTTTGTTAAATGAATGGACATGAATAGAGGCCTTCGTTCGTTTATGCTCGTGAACGTGCTCGTTTGCGTTCAACAGTTCATTAGTGTTTTTAGTCTTTGTATTTTATTTTTAAACTTTCAGAATTCGGACAAATAATTTATTTAATAAGTATTAGTGTATTATATATTTTGTTCATGAACGCTTGTTTGTGTTTCGTTTGTTTCCATTTGTGTTCATGAACATTTGTCTCTATACATTTGTGTTCACGAACGTTTGTTGCCTAAAATTAACAAACGAACACGTTCATTTCCTTGACGAACGAACACGAGCATAAAATCCAGTTCGGTTGAACAGTCGTGAACACATATATTTCCTTAACAAACAAACACGAACAAGGTCTTGTTGGTGTTCATTTTTGTTCAGTTCGTTTGCAGCCCTACACATATATAAATATATATTGTTGATTAATGATAAAATACATTTCATAAACATCTAAAACTAGCAGACCATTTGATGTAGAGGGAGCTGTTGTTGCCATTGTTGATGTTCTTCACATAACTCATGCCGCAGTAACCACGGTAAGTAAACTATTTTCTCATTTTTATAGGCTTATAAAATTGTCATCATTGATTTTTATTTCGATATTTTTTTTTCTCATTGTCTGGTTCATTATTTTTTTCTGTATTTCTCGGTACCAAACACACACTTCTTGTTTGAATGTGGAGTAAAATGTCATTTTCGTCCTTGAGGTTTAGCCACTTTTGTGACTTTCATCCAAAGGTTTGTTTTTTCGCATTTGGATTCACAAGGTTTAAAATCTTGCCATTTTCATGCAACTCGTTAACTCCATCCATTTTTCTCTGTTAAAGAGGGCATTTCCATATTTTTAGACATTTTTTATTAAAACAAAAAACACTATAAGAAATAAAGATCCACGTCTGTTGACTTTCTCCCTACCCAAACCCTTTAATCATCACATAAATGTCTAAAAAGACGAATATACCCCTGACTTAACGTTAAAAAATGATGGAGTTAACGAGTCAGATGAAAATGGCAACATTTCAAACCTTTTGGATCCAGATGCGAAAAAACAAACCTTTGGATGAAAGTCGCGAAAGTAGCCAAACCTCAAGGACGAAAATGACATTTTACTCTTGAATCTGATATAGTATCAAAATGCATCAGGTGGGAAATACAGCTGGTATAGATAACGAAGCCGCAAGTTCAATGATGCAGAAATTTTGGGATTCGGCAATGGCAACAAGTCCTGTAGCCGAAGATGATGATACGAGGAGGTTATTAGATGTGTGCTGTTATTGCTACATTTTTATTTTCTGTTAGTTAAATTAAAATCTGTGATAATGCAGTGAAAATTCCTTCAGATTCATTAACGACGCAGAAACAATAAAATCGCTTCCTTATCCTTCGTCATCACTACCTTATACATTCCCTTTCAAAATCCAAGATAAAAAGGGCCTGATGCATAGATTTATTTGTGGTATGCATTTTTTTTTTGTTTTTGTCCGAAATATATAACTTTTCAATACAAAGTGTGTCAAATAGGATTAAAAAATATAGTATTAAATTTTATCATAAGAAATATAGTAATAGCATCCAGATGAAATCCATTTTTTGTGTTCTAAAAAGGTTTTGATTTATCGGGTTCTTGTTTTCGAGTACAGATACTCGAAGTTTGGCAGATCTTATAACCGCAATACTTCAAAGAGTAGGAGGTGAAATCAACCGCAAAAACCTCCCACAGATTCTGGTATTCTTTTTAATGATTTAGTGTATATAAAAAATATTCATTATTTTTCAGTTTTATTTTTTTAATGATCAAAATTATCCTCTTCTTGTAGTATGAAGATGAAGACCATGACAACGTTGTAATTGCGACAGACAGTGATCTTTCTGCAGCTGTCGAGTACGCAAGATTATCTGGGTGGAAGGTGTGTTTCGACTTTTACCCGAACAACACATATTATACACAATATAATGTTGTTAATATTATGTATATATACAGGGCTTAAAATTGCATCTAGATTATTCTGGAGTACCTAAACGCCGAAAAGGGTCTTCAACTGGATCAGGTGGTCTGGACCACGGTCAAAGAGACGCATGGACCACTGCATACAGCACGGTTGCAGCCGGGGCCGCATTAGTAGCCGGTTTAGGCATGGTAGCCTTCTTGAGAAGGGGTGGTGGTAATTGAAAACATTATTTGGATGTATAGATATAGTTTTGTGAATGTAAAAAATATATATATGGTCTCATTTTTGTGGTCAAAATATATTATAAAGCTGTAATTTTTCAATACTTTTGGATTTTATGATTTTTTAGTGAAAGTATTTATGTAAAAATAAATCGTCGACAGCAGGGTTCGAACCTGCGCGGGCGAAGCCCAACAGATTTCAAGTCTGTCTCCTTAACCACTCGGACATATCGACTTTTTGTTTAGTGAGCACGAAAACAATTTATATGTTGTAATATTTCATGTTTTGAAAATGAAAATATTTCTGGATTTGCTATAGAAATGTTCGAGTATGTAAATGCATAATATGTTATTTATTGAAAACAAATTAATGAAGACTTATGTAAAGCATATAACTATAATATATTTTTTTAATATTAGTATGATTATTTTGTTTATATCGTGACCATTAAAATATTTTATTTTGGTTAATTAAAGCAATTTAAGTAACCAAAACTAATCCACTTTGTTAGGCTCAGGGGCTGTTTGTTTAGCTCTTAATGAGGCTTTTAATGGTTCAGAACTTTTACTGATTCAACAATTGATGGTTCAGTCTATTTGTTTCGTGAGCAGATGTCTGAATGATTCAGACATTTGCCTCAGAATGATTAAGGATTATACTGAGTCTGTATGGTTAAGACCTATTATCTGAATCAATCAGACATTTGCTTCTGAATAGTTAAGCATTATACTGGCTTTTAATGGTTCAGACCTCTTACTGGTTCAACACTTAATGGTTCAGACATCGTTCAACACTTACCCATACAGAAACGAAGAAAATGGACAAGAATCGAATTTAAAAATTAACAAACTAGTGTTTAAACCCCCGCGTTGCGGGCGCGGGGTTGTTAAACCATGAAAAACTGTAAAATAAAAACACGAATTTACACTAGTAAGCAAACGACGGCCAAAATCATGAAAAGTCGGAAAAATACGAATTTATACCGTCACGTGACGTAAAACGTATATAACAAACGACAAACGTGAACTTATACTGCAAAATATATACATTATAAATAATGCTTTAACTTTTACACTCAAAACATATAAACCTGAGGGGTCAGAAATGTAAATTACATCACAAGACAAAAAAAATGAAAGAAACCATCAGATTCTCTCGTGGTAAAAATTGAATGACAATTTGAGTGGCAATTATGTGAATATGTTGAATTTGAGGGTTTCTTTGGCTACTGTAGCTAAGAAACTACTCAAATTTTTTATTTTAAAAGCCGAGCCCATATAATCTCGTAACCCAGTTAAACTCTGAGCCCAAGCTCTTTCAAGCATTTTCCAATTAAGCCCATGACCCATTACCCCACCTCCATATGGTCCAACAAAGTGACAAACCAAATCCTATTCGCCCTAATACGATCATCCACAATTTTAGTAAGACAATTTACGCAGGGGTTGCAAATAACGAACTGTGTTATGAATTGGGCTAGATGTTTGCTGTTGGTATTGGATTGGGCTAGATGTGTTATGAATCATGCCTTTTACTAAATGAGCTTGCGGTCGAATTTCATATATAGAGTTTGGGTAGCCTCACGTGCTTAAATGAGCCACAACAAGTTAAATATTTAAATATCTTTTCTACTTATTATATTAAATTAGAACTAAGCCCTGCACATTGCGCCGGGTGGCGTCATGCTATGGTAAAAACTCAAAACGAGAAGGCAAATATACGAAAGATAAGTTGCAGGAAAGTAGTAAGGAGATTGCAAGTATTCTTGTATGTTTTTCTATGCTCAAGCGATAGATTTTTCAATGTCTGACCCGTTCTAACAAAAAAAAAAAAAAAACCATTTTGGTGACCTAACCTTAACATGTGTTTGAACTTAAATCTAAACATGTTTTTGTCTAATATAATGATAATTATAAGCTTTGACTTGATTGTCATATAACACTTAAAAGCTTTTGATGCTTCATTTGTAGGGTCATTCCGACATCGGCTCTTGGTTTCACTTATCACAGCAAGAACAATTTCTTGTAAGGTTTTTATAATCAAGGGCTAGTCTAAGTTATGTGAATGTTACAACTCATATCACATCTGCTTAAATTCGCTGATGCAATGACTTTAGGCTTTAGCACATGTACGACGCTTATTATATTTACTATTTCCATTGATTACATTGTCTCAATTTTCTATTCGCATATTGTTTCAGTTTTAGTGGATGCTATGAATCTAAAAACTCTCTGCTTAAGATCTAAGCAAAATCCATATAGATTTTTAGAATGGAAGGTATTGGAATTGTCATGGAATGTTAATTTCGTATTTTTAAAATAGTGTTATATTTATGACATGTTTCTTCAAGATGGAGATGGGCAAAACATCTAATCATAAGTTATTAAACTAAATATTTCAGCTAAACCCATAGTTATATGTGACAATCTTTTATAAACATTGCTAGCTGTTATTAGTGTCGGATAGAAGGGAATAAATCATAGTATAGGGGCTAGATGTGTAATATGGTGTTCTATATAAACACCTTTCTTGTGTAACCCTAGAATAAGTTTTTTCTCTATTAAAAATTCAACCCCATTACAAAGTTCATTCTCTATACCAGTCAACATGGTATTAGAGCGGTGTTCCTGATCCGTGAACACCTTGTTCATCATGTACAATCAATAAAACCAAAATTAAATCAGAAAAACCCAAAACCAAAACCATAATTTTTGAACCTTGACTTGCCAAGTTACATTAAAACAGAAGGTACACGGGCAACAAGCTGCGCCGCCACCCCTTTCTGAATTGCAAATCGTAATCTACCAAATACAAAACCCCGTCCCCCTAAGGCTGAGCAATTGTTGTGGATGACTCGTTGGACCTGGTCAGGAATTAGATAGCTTCTGGCGCTAGGGAGCCAAATGTCTCAAAGGTAAAAGGGACAAAAACATGCTGGTTCTCTGCACAAGCTTTAGCGTGCTTATCAACTTTCTTCGATTCTGCGTTTCTTGCTGCTTGTCCAGCTACAAACCCGTTTACCCTTAAACCAACCAGAGGGGAAACTCCCGTTAGGTCCACACAAGAATGTTTCCCCATAGCCCAACCAAAGACGAGCAGATCCACTGGTCCCATAGGGTCCGTAAGGAAATCCACAGGAGCCTCTTTCTTAGCCGAAATCACAGCTCTTCTCAAGATGTCCCACAAAACATCTCGCACCCAGTCATGCTGATATTTGAACCCAGGGAGCTCTTTACAATGCACTGCGTGCTCTCCGTATTTATCCATACAAGTTTTACGATATATCGGGCAGGTTTCATCTTCTGGGTACATAGGGATCATCAGCCTATATTTAAGGATTGCTCTGTATTCTATTGCTGACATACATTGTCCCAGCCCCTCAATTGGGATAAGGGTCAAGAAATCCTGAGCATGGGGACCCTTTAGGCACTCCTACACCACCTTCTAGCGAGATGACAAATCAAAATTATCTCCCAGGCTTTGAGCGATTTTGCTAAACAGAGCATTTGCCAAAGTTTTTTTGTGGTTTCGAGGGGGCGGTGTCCTTGTTAGAGAAACCGCTGATATCAAAGTCTGGGAGGGAGACATTTAAGCGTTCGAGCGCCTGCAGATAGTCCCCGTCGAGCCCGACAACCCTACTGTTTCGAAGGAGATGATCTCGTAGTTCCCAAGACTGAGCTCTGGACGCCACAAAAGCATAAACCCCAACATCTTGAGCTGAGAGGAGGCCCAAACGCCATTGGAGTTCCCCAAAGAAAGGGCCACCACCCACGACTATGTCTTCTATAGCCTCCCGGAGGCCATCATCAAACCAAGATGCCGCATCCACCATCAAATGAGGTTGACAAGTCCGCAGCCCGAAAAGTAACTTAGCAACCCCCATGCAAGACCTTAGTAGAAGGAGTTCACATTGAGGGTCCCTAAGGCAGGGCAAGAGTTTCATGAGGTCAACCGCCCCTGCCGTCCGCCGCCCTGCCAACTCCCCAATAAAGCTAGGGTCACGACTAACAGCTCCACCAAGGAGCTTAACCCTCCTCTCTGGTCTGCCAATCCCTCTCAGGAAAAGCCCGTCTTGAACTTTCCGCCCATCATATGTCGGCCAAAAAACCTTTGTTTTCTTAATGTTGAGGTAAAGTCCTAGAGATGGCCCTTCCTCGTTAAAAATGTCTAAGGCCCTAGCAACCTCAGTCGCGTTGCCGATAATCGTCCCATCATCCAAGTACTAAGCATGAAACGGGAGGTTACAACGGTCCTGTACCCGAAGAATGAGGGGGTGTAAGGAAAGGGAAAAGAGAAGGGGCCTCAAGGGATCCCCTTGTTGCAATCTGGTAGTAGCCCCAATACACTCATTACCGACATACAACCGAGCAGGCTGGGCGTAAAGAAATTGGACCCATCGATAGATTGACGGGCAATGTTGATGAATCTCTTTAAGGAAGGTTGTGCGGTCAACCGTGTTGAACGCATTGGAGAAGTCCACAGTAAGCAAGGCTAAGGAACCATCTGCATGAAAGGAGTTGAGAAACCTGTTCGCACTGTGAAGCACCGCCTCTGCACCGTTTGACGTCCCCACCCCAAATTGAAAGTCCCCCAAGTACTGGCCTTGTTTTTCCCGGCCTTCTTCATTGCCACCTTGGAAACCAACCTTTGCCAGATACCCCCATAACAAAGGTCGAATTACTTTATCGGGTTTCAATAAAAGGGTAAGGGGGCTGAGGCAACAAACTCCGCCAGCACCTTAGGGCAGGATCCTCCAAGCCACAAGTTGACAACTTCGGTAATGGTCGTTAGCAAACCCAAGGAAGTCATTGCTCTATCGAAGTTCTGGGTGGATTTAATCTGGCCGTTGTTTAATCAGTTGTTCATCGTTGTTCCTCAAGTTTAATCTGTACCTCCAGGAAACCCTAGCCGCCGTTTAATCTGGCGGATTTACTGAAGTCTTTTGGACCGTTTTTAAGCTAGCAGATTTGTTCTAGGGTATCTCAAATCTTGAACGCGAGTTCAAGTTGCCCGGCGTATTTGATAAATACGCCGGTAAGATAACTTCGCTACCTAGCGTTGTTATTCCAGGTTTCTTTTATTGTACGTTGCCGACGTATTTGGGAGACCTTAAGATAACTTATCTACGGTTCCCGACGTATTTAACATTTCCGGCAGCTTTAAACTTTGAATGTGAGTTCAAGTGTCCAGCGTATTTGAGAAATACACTGGTCAGTTATTTTGTTCGGTAATAGACAACGTTTTTAGTTAAAAAAACTCCGTGTTAGAAAAGTTAATATGGCAATCAATCATGAAAAAAACAGATCATGGATATTTGATTCCAGTGCCACTGACACCATGATAATTGAACCGTTGGACATGTGTTCAATGACCAAACCTCAAAAAACTCAAATTCATACCACGAACAACGGAACAATGCAAGTGAAAGGAGGATGAACAATTGAAATTTCACCAACTATGAAATTATCAAATTGCCTTTATGTTCCATCATTATCACACAAATTGCTCTTAGTTAGTCATATTACCAAAGAATTAAATTGCACGGTACTAACGCACCCTACCTTTTGCCTCTTACAGGATATCAGGACGGGTGTGATTATTGGATGTGGTACTGAGCGCCAAGGATTATACTACGTGGATGAAGTGACTCAACCTGGTACTGTAAGGTTGGCACATGGAACTGAAAACCGAGAAACCTGGCTATGACATAGACGTTTGGGACACCCATCCACTGGATATCGCATCTTTTGTTTCCAAAACTCTTCCCTTCTAATGGTAAAATATATTGTGAAACCTGTTTTCTTGCCAAGAGCCATCGACAACCATTTAAACCTAGAAATATGAAAGTTGATTTACTTTTTTCACTAATCCATTCTGATGTGTGGGGTCCTGCTCCTGTTATGGGGGGGGGGGGCAGGGTTTTCGGTACTTTCTACTATTCGTGGATGATTGCACTTGCATGACATGGGTATTTTTTTTTTTAAAACAAAGCCGAAGTTTATGAGAAATTTATCACATTTTATGCTATGATTCACACTCAGTTCAAAAGGGAAATCCAAATCCTTCGATCCGACAAGGGGGGGGGGGGGATTTGTCAATACATCAATGAAACAATTCTTTAAAACCAAAGGATTAGTTCATCAAACCTTTTGTTCTCATACCCCTGAACAAAACGGTGTTTCCGAACGAAAAATCGTATTATTCTTGAAATGAATCGAGCTCTTCTAATTGAATCTCATGTACCTACATCTTTCTGGCCGGAGGCGGTTGCAACCTCGGTGTATCTCCTAAATCGGCTTCCCATCTTTCTGGCCGGAGGCGATTGCACAATGGAATGAAATCAATCATTCCACACGGAATGAAAATCTCTCTAAACACCTCCAATAACCGTCCGTACCACCGTCACCACTGTTGAACCTGTCACGCTGCGACGACAGACACCGCGACCACCACAATGCTCCAACATTAATCAAAGATCTCGTTCTCTCTCACACTCTCCGGTCGAATTAGTCGGTGAGAACTTCCGACAGTTGATCGGTGGGATACGATCGATGGGATTCAAAATCAGTTTCAGCCGTTGGTAATCATTGTTTTAGGTTGTGATGGCTTTCAGGTTTTTCTATCCGTTGAGTATTCCGAGCATCAGGTGGATTTAACTGTTCCATCTCCGTTTTTTATGAAGATAACTGGCTACCGGCGTTAGTTGCAAGTTGGAGAAACGTCTCTGTTTTATTATTGATGTACGATTCAATTAAGTTTTTATGGTTTTTATCCATTTTAATCTTGTCAAGAACTGAAGTGTATGTTGTTAATGGAGTTTATCGAACTGTTCAATTCTCTTTTGTGTTTAATTTCCATCCAAATGTTTATTGGCAACATACCTCATTATTTTATCATTTCTTTTTTTTACCAATGTCTGCACATGATCAACATTTTCATTCTAATTTTTCATTAATTTAAGAACAATGTTTTTTTTTGTCTTGTACAAGTGATTATTATTTCGTTTAGCAGCTTGGATTGATTGAGAAGAAGATGATGAACTTGGAATTTGATCTGGTACTTCAGACCATATTGATGTTAACACAACCAGTGTTGGGTGTTTTTGTCATTTCAATTAATTGTATTCCATTCTTACGTCTTTTCCCGTCTACCAAATATTACAAAGTAATGATTCATTCTATTTTCTCATGGGTAACCAAACAGGACAATGGAATGGTAATGATCCATTTCATTCACTTGTCCATTCATTTCCTTCGTCTATTCCATTCATTCGTCTATTCCATTACCTCATACCAAACATACCCTTAGTAGTTGAAGGATGTTGATGAAACACTGGTTAAATCCGATGATTAACTAGCTGGGTCGTCTCTTCTGTGGGTTCAATCTTCTTTCTTACTCGCCGAAAGACCGAGTCCTGCAAAATAGCAACACCGTTAGCTCGTTAAGAGGGGAATGTGGGGGTTTCCCTCTTAACCGGGCTCCGGCGTGAGAATAAGTTCTGTTCTGAGGAATAAAACAATGTGTGTTAAGAGTGAGAGTGTGAGGAATAGAATAGAATTAACATGAGTGATGAAGGGTCCTATTTATAGCCGAATGATGAAAGAGGGAGGAGCAACCTTGCCAGCTGCTATAGGGCGCCAGCTGTCCGACCAAGGGGAATATCCTCTTGGTCCCCTCTGCTGAGGTCAGGGTAGTGGTAGACGTGGCGTGCCTATATTTGTCCATGCTGGCAACATCGTACTGCCACTGTTGGTCTGCTCCTGGATTTGCTGCAGGCCTACATGGCGCGTGAAGACTGGTGACACGTGTCGTCCTTTCTGTCGGAAGGAGCATCTTTGGTGCCACCTTGACGTCTTCTAGAAGCTTCTAGAAGCTTCTGGATTTGCTTGCTGATGTAGGCGCCATGCTGGATGAAAAAGTGGTGTGGTCCTTTCCATGTAGGCAAAGAATTGGGACCATACCTCTTCAAGTCCCCCCAGTCCAGTGTGCCTTCTAGTTGAGTTGATCGTCTAGGAGGGATTCTGGACTTATGAAAGTAATGGTTATTGGCCTTCTCGAAATACGTTTTTGCTACTTTGCATGGTTGAGCCGAGTAGTCGCATGGCGCGTGCCGTGCATTGGTGATTCTGCAAAAATGAGCCAAGTGGATGCGTGGCGCATGGCGTGTTGGTAAGTTTACAAAGTTGAGCCAACTGGACGCGTGGCGCATGGCGTGTTGGTAACTTTGCAAAGTTGAGCCAACTGGACGCGTGATGATTGGCGTGTTGGTAACTTTGCAAAGTTGAGCCAACTGGGCGCGTGGCGCATGGCGCATGGCGTGTTGGTAACTTTGCAAAGTTGAGCCAACTGGACGCGCGACGCATGGCGTGTTGGTAACTTTCTTCTGAAAGAAGTTTCCTTTCTTGGGGTGAAGACAACTGATGTGACTGTCTGATGTCCCTGTCTTGTCGGAGGTGAACAGGCGCCTTTTCAGTGGCGTCAGTTACTTCCCATCATGGTGTCAGACGTGTGCCGCCCACGCTCCCGAAAAAAGGAGGCGACGGTTTCTCTCTCTGCTGACGTGTCATTCTCCTGTTTGCTGACGCTCTGAAATCCTGACGGCCCACTACCCATCGCATTAAATGCGATGGGTATAAATATATGGCGGTTCCCTCATCTTCTTCACTTTTCAAAATTTGAACTCCTCTTTTTCTCTCAATTTTTTTCTACTTCTTTCCTTTTTCCAAGTTCATTCATATCTCCTCTCTTCATTTTCTTGCGACATGTCTTCTGGAGTTAATCCTTCAACGAAGAAGAGAAAGTATAAGGGTAGGAATCCTCCCGGTCTAGACCGAGCAATGATAAATTGGAAAGAAGAAGAGTTCCACAATTTGGTTCGGGACATGGGTTTTCTCTCTGAGTGGGGTGCCCAGTTTCCGACCCCAAACTCTACCGCCTTGGATGCACCCCCAGGCTATATTGCTTTATATGCGGCCTTCTTCCGGGAGGATAATTTTCGGCTACCTATGATGAAGTTTACTGCTGATGTCTTGACGAATTATGGGCTTCATATTTCTCAAATCAACGCGATTAGACTTCCTCGTGTTACCCATTTTGAATTTATCTGCAAGGCCAACCGTGTTGAGCCGACCTTTGAGATGTTCAATGTTTTTTACAGCGTGACCTACACTGGTGGTTTTTACTCCTTTAACTCCCGGACCGGTGGTGTTATCCCTTGTAGTTCCAACCCCCCAAAAACCCTACATGATTGGAAACAGAAGTTCTTTTACATTCGCCGTGGTGTTATTCCGGTAGACATGCACTATTGAGCAGAGGGTGAAGGGATCCCTAAGGTAGACGTGATTGTGGACTTTTCTTAGCGGGAGTGGTACAAAAAGTTGACGCACAAGGCCACTGCTATTTCTCAACTTGAGGAGAGAGCGTTGGTTGGTGCTGGTATGAGCATGCTGTGGTTTCCAAAGAATCCTCTGGGTGTTCCTGTTTACAGTTATCAAGGCAAACGTATGTAATGTTTCTTGTTTGTTTGTGTTTTCCTCTTGTTTTGTTGGGATATTCCTCATGTCTTTGTATTTCGTAGTTGGATACAGCTTGTTGAACGTTCTTGACCCGAAGGCCGGTGGTGCCATGGTTGAAGCGTTTCAAGCGGAGGGGAAACCGACATGGCTGGACCAAATCCGCAACCGTTTTTTGCACCCTACCAGCGAGAGCTTTGCCGCGTATGCCAACGTTGTTTTAGGTGAAGATGGTGAAGATGATGTTGATGACGTTATTGGCTCCACTCGGGAGGAAGTTATTGTCCTTTCGAGTGGGAGTTCTGACCGATCTCTTGAAGGCCTAACTTCTCATTCCCAGCGTGCAGGTCCGGCGCAAGGGGTTGCGCATGAGCCCGTTAATGAACCAGTTAGTGTTGATGTTGAAGTGCCGGTTGAGACTGCTGATCAGTTGGAAACTCGGAGAAAAACAAAGGCGGACAAGTCAGAGGGGAAGGAGAAGAGGGCTGAGGAAAAAGCCACTGAAACTCCTCGTAAGCGACCCTCTACCCTTCCTATCCTAGATTATGTTGTCGTTTCTGATACATTGTCTGGTTTAGGGGCCGGAGAGAAACACAGTGGGCCCGATCCTGACGACGGCGCCACCTTAACGGAGATGATGAAGAATAAAGCTCTTGAGGATAAGAAACAGAAACTTGATGAGCAGGCTGCTGCTATGCTTGCATCGAAAAGAGCCAAACTCTAGAAGGAAGCTCCTCCTGCTCCTTCGGAATCTGAGATTGATATGGGAGTTTTCAGTGCAAAAAAGGGTAATCTTTTGGAGAAAATATATGTTGCTTCTGCTCCTCATGGTAAAGACTTTGTACTTGTAAGCCTTAGTATTTGGCTTGTGATCTCGTCTTTGACTATGAAGATTGTCTTGGTGACAGGTGTGAAGTCAGGGAAAACTTCCTGGAAGGTTGACATTTCAAAGATTACTCCTCCTGCTTCTACACCGTCTAGGACGTTCGGCTTTTCCCCTCCCCGTGATGACCTGGGTGAAAAGAGAAAACAAGATGACGTGGAGGTTGAGCATGTTGGTGAAGGTGGTGGTGATGATGTAGGTGGTGCTGGTGGAGGTGGTGCTGGTAGTGATGGTCGTGGTAAAGGTATTGAAACCGAGGCAGAGTCAACTGAGGCTACGCCTAGTCAAACCATTTATACCAGACGTCCACCAGCCTCTGGTGGTGGTGCTACTTCGGGAGTACCCCGGAGTCATGAATTTAAAAATATCCAAACTGGATCCTGGGATACTCATAACCCAGCGTGTGATGATCTGCCCCATGCTCCACAGTGGAATTTAACTCAGGGCTCCCGGATGAATGCCATTGGTAACTGTCGAGAGTTCTTCTCCTTGTCCCTCCCCCCTGCTGAGAGGTTATTCCAGAAGAGGCGTAACCGGTTTGATCTCTTGGATGATCATATTCATGCCGGGGTCAATTTTTTCGCTACCTCTCAGGAGATTGTTCGAGAATGGAAACTGATGGGGGAGGAAACTCTTGAATTTGAAAATGATAAAAAGGCATTTGCTGAGGAGAGGGAGAAGTTCAATGTTGAGAGGAAGGGTTTGCTGTGGAGGGTGCCTGATGCAGAAGAAAAACTTACCCAGGAGAAACAGATTAACTCCAACAAACAAAAAGATTGGGAGGTTGCTTGTGAGCGGACTAATAAAGAGTTGCAAGCACAGTGTGAAGCGATTGTCAGGATGTCTGCTGAGAAACCCAAGATCAGTGAAGAAGCTGAGCAGGAGCGTGTTGCGTCTCAAAAGAGGGAAGAGGAATATCTCCAACGCATAGTTAAGTTGGAAAAGTTTGCTGAGGAAAAGGTTGCTGAGTGCAAGGCTTCTGAACTTCTTGCTGAGGAGGTGTCTGCCGATTGCAAGTGGTTGTTTTCGCGCGCAGTGCCTTTGGTAACTTCCTTTGTGTATGTCTGCTTTCGATTTGTGTTTATTAATCTTCTTATGTTTCTGTGTACTTCTTGAAGATTGGTGAGTGTATCGCTGGTTCTGAAGAATTGGCCAAGTATGTGTATGAGCTTGGTGAAGCTGCACGCGATCTTGGTCGTAAGGACGGGTATGCTGAAGGAAGAGTGGCTGCTGAGTCGAAAGAACCATTGAAAAGCTTTAAATTATATAAGACTGACTGTGTCGGTCGTTATGCTGAAAAACGACAGGAATTTGAATCTCTGGAGTTTGGTGTTGTTAAAACGGCTCAGAAATTATCTCGGAAACCTAATGGTGTTGCCTTGTTGAAGAAGGCCCTTAGTGATGAAGATCCTGAAGCCGGGGGTGCTGGCACCAGTCATCAGGGATGAAGGATTCCGGCTTGCACACCGTGTATGGGCTTTGATAGCCCTGTAACCAACTGACAATTTCATGAACAATTTAACTCTATGCTTTGTGAACAATTTGCCTATAGCTGTCATATCTGCTGTCATTTTGTTACTTTTGACATATTTTATGTTAATATTTAGGCTTTGTTTCTTTGTTCGTTGTGAATTTTGCTATCGTTACAATATGTGCATGTGTAATTACTTTGATTAGGTATCACGAATGAATGATGGCGCTGACAGGTTGTGCTGTGTTAGTTACAACGTTTGCTCTGTCGTTTAAGCGCGCGGTTGATTTGTATATACGAAGTGATCGAGTTACAGGTTATTGTGTGAACCCGGCTGTGTTCAGCTTTGGGGGTCTTACAATGTTTGTTTACCATGTTTTCGATGCTTTCGTGTTTGTGTGGGCACGAAGTATTTATTTGGCGTTTTGTAGGCTTTGGTTGTGTTTTTGACCTGGCTGTGCACTTGGTTGTGACAAGCCTTGGAGGTCTACAACGTTTCCTAAGTTCGAGCCATTGGTGTTTTCGTGTATGCCCAAAGTAATATATGCAGTTGTGACAAAAAATTCGCATGAGAAGAGATAGCCAAACACTTCTTGTATTAGTGCTAAATGTGTTGGCGCGCAGCCATTACAAGTACATAGAAAAAACTTCGACTGTTTACATGTAGCATCTTCTTAACTGCTGAGCATTCCAGGTTCTGGGGACCTCTTTGTTATCCAGGGTGCGCAATTTATACGCCCCTTTCCCAAGGACTTCGTCTACAACATAAGGTCCTTCCCACTTGGGAGCCAATTTTCCGGGCTTTTCGGCGTTGGACACCTCATTGTCCCTTAGGACGTAATCTCCGGGATTGAACGTGCAAATTCGGACCTTTGAGTTATAATATTTCTCCAGTTTGGTTTTGTATTTCGCTTCACTAATTGCCTCCATCTCTCTTCTTTCTTCTAGGAGGTCGAGGTCCAACCTCCTTTCTTCTTCATTGTTGATCATGTTCATGGAGAGCATTCTTGGCGACGGTAGCCCGATCTCTGCTGGTATTACGGCCTCGGGCCCATAGACTAAACTGAACGGTGTCTCTCCGTTGCTTGTTTTTGGCATCGTCCTATGGTCCCATAATATGCTGGGTAGTTCGTCAACTCAGCCTCTTCTTTGTGTTCCCAACCGTGCTTTGATACCATCTATAATGCTCTTGTTGACGGCTTCAACTTGGCCATTCCCCTGCGGGTGCGCGACCGAGGAGAAGGTATGCTCTATGTGTAGCTCTTTGAACCAACGTTGAAGATCTTCTACAGCAAAATTTGTTCCGTTATCGGTGATAATTCTTAGAGGCAGCCCGAATCTGCAGATTATCTGTTCCCAGATGAAACGCCGCACTACGGTAGATGTGGTTGACGCCAGTGCCTTTGCTTCCACCCATTTTGTGAAATAGTCTACCGCGACTATGATAAATTTCACTGCACCCGGGGCTTCAGGAAAAGGACCAACCATATCTATTCCCCATTATTGAAACGGCTACGCCGTTGTGACGGGGACTAGTTCGTTTTTGGGGCGCATTGTTTTCGGGGCGTGTCTCTGGCACCCGCTGCATTTCCTCAAAACCTTCACTGCGTCTAGATGCATTCCAGGCCAGTAGTACCCGATGTTCATCACTTTCGCTACCACCATTCTCGGATCGGCATGGATGCCACTAATTCCCTCATGTACTTCCCGGATCAGGTAGTTTACATCTTTTGGGTCGACGCATCTCAACAACGGCCCTAGGTATGATTTTCGGTACAGGATTCCATCAACCATCTGGTAATGCTCGGATTTGTATTGAACTTTCCTTGCTTCGGCTTTGTTTTCCGGCAATATCCCAGACTGGAGATACATGATTATGGGAGTCATCCAAGATGTCGTTCCCAACTGAATAACGCTCACTTGCCTCAGCGGTACCGATGGATTGCTCAGAACTTCAATGCACACATCCTTTGCCAAATGCTAGAAACTGGTGGATGCTAGCTTGCTCAGTGCATCTGCTGGTTTATTCTCGTTTCGATTGATATGGTGCACCTTGTAAGAGTGAAAGTTCTGCAGCAATTCTTTCGCTTGGTCTAAATATAACGCCATTACGTCTCCTTTGGCATCGTACTGGCCGTTAATCTGCCCGGCTACTAACATGGAGTCCACATGCACCTCGATGTGTTTGACTCCTATCTTGATCGCCAACCTCAGACCGGCGAGAAAGGCTTCGTATTCGGCTTCATTGTTCGTGCTCTTGAAGTCTAACCGGATGGCATACGTGAATTCATGTTTTTCCGGACTTACCAGCCTAAGTCCTGCGCCTGCGCCATCCTCGTTGGACGTGCCATCTGTATACAGTAGCCATAGTTCTTCCGAATGTTGCCTTTCAGCTCTTTCCATTGCCTTACATTCCTTGTCCTTGTCATCGGGCACCTCTGTTATGCAATCGGCCAACACCTGGCCCTTGATTGCTGGTCTTGGCCTGAAGACCACGTTATGGCCCCCCAGTTCTATAGCCCATTTCGCTAGTCTTCCAGAAATCTCGGGCCTCGCGAGGATGTTGCCGATGTTGTAATTTGTTAACACATGAATGACGTGGTTGGCGAAGTATCTGCGCAACCGCCTTGATGCATGAATTAGTGCCAGCACCAGTTTCTCCATTATAGCATACCTTGTTTCTGGATCGTTCAGAGTGCGAGACACATAATAAACTGGTGTCTGTATGCCTTGTCGGTCTACGAGCAAAACTGCTCCAACTGCTCTATCTGACGCTGACAAATACATCACTAGAGGTTCTCCTTTCACTGGCGCCGTCAGTGTTGGCAATCTTATGAGGCAATCTTTCATTTCTCGGAACGCTTGTTCGGCCTCTGGGGTCCACTGGAACTGACTTTTCTTCATGCAATTGCGGAGTGTCTTGATAAACGGGAAAGATTTAGCTGCGTGGTTGGCTAAGAAATGGTTGAGTGCTGCTAACCGTCCGGCTAACTTCTGCATTTCCTTGATCGTCGATGGTGAATGCATTCGCTCGATTGCTTGCACCTTTTCAGGATTGACTTTGAAACCATCCTTTGTGACGATGAAACCCAGGAACTTTCCTTCCTCCATGCCGAAGGAACATTTCGCTGGATTTAGCTTGATACTCACTCCGCGCAGTGTATCGAACGTTTTTTGAATGTTTGCCAGCATCATACTTTCCTCCTTACTCATGATGACTAGGTCATCCATGTACACTTCGATATATTTGCCAATAGTCTCTGAACGTTTCATTCATCAGTCTCTGATAGGTCGCACCGGCATTCTTTAGCACGAAAGGCATTTTGGTGTAACAGTACAGCCCTGTCGGTGTGCGGAATGCGGTTTTGTCCTCGTCTTGGATGGCCATCTGCACCTGATGGTATCCCTTATAGCAATCGAGGAAACATTTCCATCTGAATTTCGCCAGTGAATCGATCTTCTCGTCGATATCTGATAAGGCATAACAGTCGCGCGGGCATGCTTTGTTTAGATCTTTGTAATCTACACACATCCTCCAACTGCCGTTCCCTTTTTGGACCATTACAGGGCTCGCCACCCAAGTTTGGTATCGGACTTCTCTGATGATGCCAGCATTCAACAACTCTGTGACTTGTTCTTGCATAACATCGTGCTTTATGTCTCCCAAATGACATTTTGCATGCACCACAGGTTTGGCAGTCTCTGAGACGTTTAGTCTGTGCTCTGCTATGTGCCGTGGAACACCCACCATGTCAGCTGGTGTCCAGGCAAACACGTCCATGTTTTCAAACAACAACTTTTTTAGCGCCGCGCTCGTGAGATCAGACATTGCGGGGCCTAGCGTGACTGTTTGTTTTGGGTATTTGCTGTTCAGTACCCATTTTTCAGCTTCCGCACGCGGTGCGGATTTGCTTGCTTTTGCAGGCCTGATTTCATCTGTTTCCAAGACTTCTTTGCTTGCGTAAATTATTGCTACCCCTGTCTCTGTTGGGAAACCCACGGCTGAATGTGGTCTAGAGAAAATCATACTAAAATCTCCTTGGGACTCTCTTCCCAAAAGGATATCATGTCTTGAATGTGCGGGTAGCACCATGAAAGTAACTTCTTCTGTTCTTGAATTCTCTCCGTCTGAGAGCAGCACTGGGAACGATATCTGGCCGAGAGGAAAAACGGCTTCGTTGCAGAAACCAGTTAATGGGTAGTCGACTGGCTCTAGGCGCGCTTTGTCCTCTTGGTCAAATTGGTTGAAGCATTGTTCGTAGATGATATCTGCAGTGCTCCCCGGGTCAATGAAAATGTAGTCGGTTTGGTAATGTCCGATTACGCCAGATATGACTATGGGCCGTCTTTCTCTTGGACCTCCTCTTACTATGGGGAAAACAACTTGTTTCTCGCGCCAAGAGTCGTCTTGTGTGTGCTTGTTATAGTTCTTCCTTGGCCTTCGTGGACCTCCTTGAACCATGTGAGTTTCTAATTTTCGGAGCTTCTTGTTGTCTGGCCCTTCTTCCCTTCGTTGAATTTGACGGTAATCGCGCTTTCCGCCTTTCACCAGATGGGTAAGTCTGCCATCTCTCAGGGCTCTTTCTATCTCTTGTTTTAAGCTAAAAAAGTCGTCAGTCAGGTGGCCTGTGTCTTTGTGAAACTCACAGAAAAGGTTTGGGTCTTGACCCCTCTTATTTCGCATCTGTAGAGGAGGTTTGAACTGGTGATTTTCGGTTGACAAAACCTCAGAATGAGTCTTTGTTAAGGGTGTCCACTGTTTTTCTCTGTTCTCCCTTTTGACCTCCATACGATGTGCGATCTGGTTGATTGTGTTGCGCGCGTCTTCTCTTGCCCGACTTCTTTCTCTATAACCGGACGTTTTCCACGATTGGCCTTTGCCTTTCTTGTTGCGGCGATCGTTATGGTTGTAACTGTATTAACGGTTGTCATCACCGGTCAATTGTTTGTCAGTATACGCAATTGTCTTTGCTGCTTCGATGAAGGTTTCCCAATCTTTGGGGCCTCCATCTCTTCCTTTCAGTCGTTTGATCAGGTCGTCGCACTTTACTGCTCTCATAAAGTGCGCGCGCATCATCTTCTCACCTACATCTCCAATTTCGAGGCATTCTTTGTTATACCTAGTGATGAAATCTTCTACGCTTTCGTGATCTTTCCTCCATATATTCAGACAGTCGGTCGAATCTCTAGTGTGCCTGCGCTGTTGAGAGAAGTGCGTGAGGAATGATGCGTGTGAAGTGTCGTTAGTTTTTAATGTATTTTTAAGCCCTTTTTAACACTTTTTAGCCAAGTTTTAAATTTATAAAACACGATATTTACTAACACTAAACACACATATGGGCAAGTGCACCCATCGTGAGCGTAGTATAGTGTTGGCAAGATATCGAGGTCGTCCAAGGACACAAGAGCTTTTAGTACCGGTTTATCCTCAACGTCTAATCAAATCAAAAGTTTAGAAAAAAAAGGTTTTAAACTAGAAAAATAAAACTAACTAAAATGCTGAAAATAAAAATAAAAATAAAAACAGATAGACAAGATGAATCACTTGGCTCCGACTCGTGTTTAGTGTAACCTTTGATTATTTCCGCACTTTTGCACTATTTAAGAGATTATCTTAGTTATTGTAGTAGGCCCCTCTTTTGGATGTGACGTTACCCTCAACCCAGTAGAAAGGGTCGGATTATTGAAAGATAATTAATTAAGTTATTAATGCAAATTATGGTAGGCCCCTCTTTTGAAGGTGACGTTACCCTCGGCTAAGTAGTCTGAGTCAGCAAGGATACAGTCCTAAGTAGCCGGGTTATAGTATTAATAGTAGTTTAACTTATGAGGGGATCAAAGAGTTTGGACCCCCGCCATCCAATACCGTTAAGTATTGAAGGAGGTCCTACTAAATTTGACTCAGGTCCCTTGCAGGATCTCTAAACGCTGAACAACGGCAAGATTCTTACCAAACCGTTCCCTTAACCCCCGACCAGGTAGGCAACATACCTCCATATAGACCGTGGAGATATGAATGGTGAAAATCTTTTATTTTATATATACAGTAAAATAATGCCAAGACACCACGGACAAACGATAAGGAAGAATCACCTTCAACATAAAAAACTAGTTATTAAAGTCATTAATACATAACTAATTAAAAAGTGCGAAAATATTAAAAATAAAAAGTATTACACTAGACACTTTGTCTTCACCAAGTGATGTAAGAGACTTAGGCAAACATGGCCTTGATTGTCAAGAACTCTTACGATCAATCTTGGATCCCGAGACGACTCACACACTCTATGATGGACAATGGATGATGGTGTTATGGTGGTAGTGGGTGGTGGGTGAAGTGTGAGAGAGGTGGTGTGCCAAGGGATGGTTTGAGCTTGAGCCAAACACTCCCATTTATAGGCTGAACGGAAGCTCGGGCATGGCCCCGTGTCCAGTGGGCACGGCCCCGTGTCCACATCCTTCTCTTTCTTCATTAATTGCTCTTGTCTTTATTAGTTGACCACGGCCCCGTGTCCGCTGGGCACGACCCCGTGTGCAGAAGCATATCTGTACTATCAAGATTTGCCTAGATTCTGCGAATCTTATAGTTGACCACGACCCCGTGCCCGCTGAGCACAGCCCCGTGGTGGGCAATAGAAGCTTCTACCACTTTGTCTTTTCTGCTGACACTTGGGCACGCCCCCGTGCTGGCTGAGCACGGGGCGTGTTCAGTCTTCTGTCTTCTTGTTTTGCTTGGGAAGATGCTGTCGTGGGGTCGGGCATGTCACGTTTGTTCCTTTTCTTGTATTTGTGTTAGATTTTGCTGTCTTTTTGCTTCTTTTGTTAATTTGAGCTCATTTAATCCTGAAAATACAAAAGGAAGACAAAAGCACACTTTTTCCAACATTAGTACTAAAAAAGGGTTAGTTTTATGCCACAATTGATGTAATTTATATGTTGCATTTTGCACACATCAGGAACTTGTCTCGAAAATCAATCCATGACTTGATTCTTCCTGCTGGCAGGCTGTCAAACCAGACGCGAACTGTACCGACAAAGGTTTGTGCGAAAAGATGACACCAAGTTGGTAGATTCCAGCCACCTGTTACCCCTGCGCCATTGAAGACTTGGAGGTGGTCATCGGGATCTGTTAAGCCGTTGTATATGCCTACATTGTGTGGTAGTTTTGTCTTGTCGATATCGGCTGTCGCAATCTCTCTGATGAACTTTGAGTTTTCAGCCATGCCATCTGGGCGATAGCTCAATGAGTAATCATGTTCTGCTTTTGGATTGTACCCCGCGCGCTTGCGGGGTTTGTATGCCTCGTGTTCAGGTGGTCATCTTCTTCATCATAACTATCCCACTCGTCGTTTATGTTGCGCGGACCTAAACGACTTTGCACTGGCTTTCTTTGTTGGTGGGAGTGTTGCACATAGTTTCTTTCTGTTTCGCCATAAGTATCGCGCGTGTCATGCGCGCTTGGCCTCCTGATGTTTGGTACAGGTGCTTTTTCAGGGTGTAAGTTCCACGCATTGGCCTGCTGAGGCATGTGAGTGCTCAGAGACCTTTGCGGTGGGGTAACAAAAGCGGATTGGTTAGCCTGTGCCTGGAGTACGGCTTGTTGTGCGCTAAGCTGTGTATAGACAAGATTTAGAGACGCCATTTGTTCGGCATACCAGGAAGCCAGAGTTTTTCCTTCGGGTAGCCCTAAAAGTGCAGAAAAGTTCAATTGTGCTTGGTCTGATGGGGCTGAGGGGCCAGCTCAATGGTTTGGTGCTTGAACTATTGGAGGTGTTTGGTGAACTACCCCAGGTGGAGGTTGGAAAGTGGCTCCATTTGTGGTTTGGTTGATGACCCTGGGTGGGGGTTGGAAAGTAGCTCCATTAGTGGTTTGGCTAACCGCTCTGGATGCACTTCCAAAGATTTCTGGGAAATCATTGTTCACTCGCCCTTCTTGGATGGTCTCGTTCCCCTGGACTCTTTGGACGCGCGCAGTGTCCGTGATGAGTTCAAAGGAAGAGACTTCTCCGTCCATTTGAGGAGAAGGGTGTGGTTCAGTCATTCTAGTGAGTTTTCGAACAAGAAAGAAGATGAGAGTGGTTTGCAAAAGATGTGGATGGCGCCAATGATGAAACACTGGTTAAATCCGATGATTAACTAGCTGGGTCGTCTCTTCCGTGGGTTCAATCTTCTTTCTTACTCGCCGAAAGACCGATTCCTGCAAAACAGCAACACTGTTAGCTCGTTAAGAGGGGAATGTGGGGGTTTCCCTCTTAACCGAGCTCCGGCGTGAGAATAAGTTCTGTTATGAGGAATAAAACAATGTGTGTTAAGAGTGAGAGTGTGAGGAATCGAATAGAATTAACCTGAGTGATGAAGGGTCCTATTTATAGCCAGATGATGAAAGAGGGAAGAGCAACCTTGCCAGCTGCTATAGGGCGCCAGCTGTCCGACCAAGGGGAATATCCTCTTGGTCCCCTCTGCTGAGGTCAGGGTAGTGGTAGACGTGGCGTGCCTATATTTGTCTATGCTGGCAACATCGTACTGCCACTGTCGGTCTGCTCATGGATTTGCTGCAGGCCTACATGGCGCGTGAAGACTGGTGACACGTGTCGTCCTTTCTGTCGGAAGGAGCATCTTTGGTGCCACCTTGACGTCTTCCAGAAGCTTCTAGAAGCTTCTGGATTCGCTTGCTGATGTAGGCGCCATGTTGGATGAAAAAGTGGTGCGGTCCTTGCCATGTAGGCAAAGAATTGGGACCATACCTCTTCAGATGTCCACTCTACAGCTAAGAATGTTCACTGAATTACAGTTCTGCAACACTACTATTTCAAGCTTTATTAATACAGAAATTGATGGTTGCTGTTAGCAAGTCCCCAACCAAGTTCTAGTAACTCCTGTGAAGAAATTATTGTCTCACTTCCAAAACTAACATACACCAGAAAGTTGGGTTCCTTATCCTAGAGCCAGTCCATACACTCAGATTCTTCCTTCCATAAACTATAGGTTTCCAAGCTCGAATTCTTGGTTTCCGGTTACGTAATCTGGTTGGGAATTAACTGTGGAGGTCCAACCGAGTAGATATGAGGGAAAATGGATTGAAGCTCATCGATGAGAGTAGCCTCTAATTCATAAAAAGTAGGAATGATGTGTGAGACTTTCTCAGCCATCCTAGCTGATCCTAGACAAAAACTTATCCGAGGATCATCTTTCGTGACTAGCATATTTCTTGGTAGATCCTTTAAACGGATTCCTTCCATTCATGGAATCCAATCTAACGCCATATCAAGGTACCCATTTGTCAAATAACTTTCATCTACAAAAACAAAACAACAAGGATTAATTAGTATGTTCCCTGGTGAGTTAATCTCCTAAATTTTGAACTTTTTTTTTATTTAGGGCATTAAATATTGCATGCATCACAAGGGGTGAAGGGCACCCTGGCCCCTGCGTAAAGCCTGGAAGTTTTCAACGTTAGCCTAACTTTAGGTAATTGGGGGCACAATAAACAAAAGTTAAGGGACTTGGAGGCACAATGTTAACCCTTTAACGTAACATCACACATACTTATACATAGTCGTACTGTTATGCATGGAACAAACACAACGGTTTAAAACACAAGTTATACATAATTACCTTACTTAACTAGTGCATTAGCCGATGGCCTTCTGGTGCATTGGTTGCCCCCATGGCCTTCCAATGTGAAAGTCATGGGTTTGAGTCTTCCCTGGAGCAAAATACTTAGGGTTGAGTCAGGGTTTTACCACAGTGAGCACTCAGGCGGTGATTTTATCTGAAATAGTGACAGGCTGAGTTACAAGCTTTTTTACAGACACGGGTGACATTTCATCATTGAATTTACCCAGATTCTTGGCTGTTCACAAAAACCTATTGCACTAATTAGACTTTATATAATAGTTAATTAATTTCAACTAACTTATAGGTGCCCCACTAGAGACTATTATATTGCACTAATTAGACTTTATATAATAGTTAATTTCAACTAACTTAATTCTTATACGCCCCCTAGAGACTATATACCGCTTAATTAAATTTATGCTCCTTTTGGTAATTTATTTTAGCTTACACCGATAAAAAAATTATTTTAGCTTACCTTTTAACCACTAACTTTGGTAATTTATTTTAGTTTACACCGATAAAAAATTATTTTAGCTTACCTTTTAACCAGTACTAAATTTTGGCAAAGTTTAATATTATTTTATGATATTATTTGTTCTGTTTTATCCGACCCATATTTTGCCCTTACCGAATAATTCTATATTTGTCACTTGTCAAAATTTGTCCAAATAATAAAATTCGTCTCGGATGTGCTAATTACCCGTTACCCAAAACTATAATTTGTAAAATTTTTAGTTATATAGGTGTTGTAACTTATGTTTTGAGAGTTTTTCCAAAAAAAAAAAAAAATGATTTTTTTACTGATTTTTTTACTTTTAACTCAAAACTATTTGATTTTCTTTACTTTTAACCTAATTTTTTTTTATCTTTACTTTTAACCTAAAACTATTTGATTTTTTTTTTTTACTTTTAACCCCAAAACTTTTCAACTTTTGCAATTTAACCTCACAACTTTTTTTATTTCCAACTTTCTTCCTCTATACTTTTCTTTTTTTGCAAAATTTTCGTTTTACGTTCCGTTCTAAATTTTGCAAGTTAAAACGGCGCAACGTGCGTGTATGGTTAAACGTTTTTACGTTGTCTATTTATTTTTTCTCATTTGACAGGTTCATCGTAACGCAATGATCCTAGATCGACTTAGTTATTCTTTTATATGTTTTACGTTTCGGTTTGATTTCTTCTCATTAACACACCGCAACTTTAGTGTTGATGGTCGCTGACAGTAGTGTGGCATTGCCATTCGCCCCCGCCGCAAAGAGGGGGTTCTTAATACTAGTTGCCTATAATTTTGTATTCTTTAATTCTTTTAACTAATAAAACTTTGGTGAGACACCAAAAACTAACCTTCAAGTGGGAGAATTCCTTTTTCCACGAGAACTTTGGCTTGGTAAATCGCCATAAAGCCGCAAGCAGCAAGTGCCCAGTAAATCGCCATAATTCCTTTTTTTAACGGTGGCTATTTCATTTGATCAAATAAAATAGAAACAAGGGGTCAGCAGGAAACTGGGAGACCCAAAGAAACACAAATTATACAACAGTGTCTCGAATGTTAAAACCCCCCATCTCTCCCAAACTAAATCTTTGAAAGGCGCTCTATGTTTAAGCCACAAAAAAAGCCTCCTCTTTTATCGCGTCTACCATTTTCAAATCCGAAAACTGAGCCATCGAAAACACTATCATCTCGGGTATTCCATATCTTCCAAATAGCCGCATACAGGACGGTCTCCATGACATTTTTCCATGAAGTCGACCCTTTACATTAAGTCAATTTAACACCACAAATATTTGTATTCACACATTTCTTACCCACAATTAAATTGAGATGAGATTATTATACCCATAAAAAGACCCTTGATCAAGAGTTTGAAAATCATTTTGGTGAGACACAAATGGAAATGCTAAACAACAAGTTCATTACCATTAAAACAAATATAGAAGAGGCACCGCACGAATCCATGTTTGAAATCAAAACTCAAACACTTCCTCCTTTGGATGAACATGATGTTCTTGTCAAATGTTTATATGTCTCGATTGACCCGTACCAGATTAACCGCATGAAGTCACGAAGTTCATCCCAGAATTCTGTTGCTGCAGCATCCAAAATCACCCCTGGAATGGTGAGCCCATGCACAAACATACTACTGTTGTTCATGCACGCATACTTCATAGACTAGTTAATTTAATGTTGAACACAGAAACTTATGGAACCATTAATATATATTTTTGGGTCAGAATCCCCATACATATATAAGTTTTTAATCATGTTTTAAATATAGAATATTTATTTTAGAACCATTTGTATGTTTTTTTTCTTCGAAACGTATACTTCATTCAAAAACCACCTCCTCACAAACGCACGAGGACAACACAACAGGGAACTACAATGGAATCATACAAAGTCAAAATTACACCAACCATTTCAAGAAATAGATTTATATTTAGATCTATTCTTGAAACGTAGAAAATCATAAGATTTAATTCTACTCGTGATGTCTTTAATTCTCCGGTCTTTATTCGAAAAAATCTTCTCGTTTCTATAATTCCAAATGCACCAACATGCTAAGATGATAATGCCATGAGCAACTTTCTTCCTGAGCTCTCCGGGACCAATATAATTATGGAACTCCAACAGATCCCTAACTGAGAAGTCAAATGTATTAGGGATTTTACACCAATTACTAACCCATTGCCAAATCACCGCTGCCACCATGCAACCCGAAAATAAATGGTCTAAAGTCTCTTGCCTGCAACCGCAAAAAAACGCATCCATCCGAGCTAACAACGATGTTTCTCTTCCTTAACACCTCCACTGTAGGAAGTCTATCCATCTCTGACCTCCATGCAAAAATATTGCACTTCTTAGGAATCCATCGACTTCATTCCATAACGTATTGCGTGCTATAATCCAAAGAATCCTGCTGAATTTTCTTAATATTCTTAACCGAAAACCTATCCACATTTGCGCCTTGCCGCTCCACGTGTCACTTATGTCCCTGATGATAACCGAACTCAACATGCACTCGAGACTGCCCCATTCAAGAGCTTTAGCAATAGTAAAGGTGTTATTTCTCCATCTCCATATCCAGCTGACCCCATTATCATCAAACTTTATATTTATTATTTTAAATATGGGGGCACTCGAGACTGCCCCATATTATATTTATTTATATTTATATATTAACAAAAACTTGCCATGAATAGTGTTTTGAAAATTTATTATTATTATATTAAATGATGAACATTTAATAATTATTATTAATCATAGGTGATGAACATTTATATATATATATATATATATATATATTAACAGAAACTTGCCATAAATAAAGTTTTGAAATTTTTTTATTATTATTTTAAATTATGAACATTTAATAATTATATATTTTAAAACATTCTCTTGATGATTAGTAAAAAAACATTATTACATATACTATTATATTAGTTAATTGCAAATATATTTTGCTTTCGTTATAAGTTTATATTTTCTAAAACATAGTCTTGATGAATGCTAGAAAAATATTATTATATATACTATTATATTAGTTATTTGCAAATATATTTTGTTTTCGTTATAACTTTTTAAGATGGGATAATATATAAAATTTTAAGTATGCCAGTTCGACGTATCTATTTTATCTACATCTCAATAAAAAAAAGGAAATTGAGTTATAAGTGGTAATGTACAAGTTATCGAAATACAAACGTACATGTTATCAAGCTACATCATATTTAGTTTTTTTTTTTTTTTTTTTTTTTTTTTTTTATAAACTGACGTCTTTTACCCATTTTGTTATTCTAATAGCATAGCGTAATTCTTTATACCGTTGCGATGTGCTTATTATTATTCTATATAACAATTTAGGTAGGATCTTAGCTACAGTAATTAGTTAGTTGACCCTTCATTTGTTACTTAATTCCAAAAGAGTAAAATGCACGGATAGTCCCTGTGGTTTTGCAAAGTTTCAGCTATAGTCCCCAGATTTTGGAAATTACACTCATAGTCCCTGTGGTTTGACAGTTTGTTACGCGGATAGTCCCTGGAGTGGATGGGGGTTAGTTTTCTCAGTTAAGTTGGTGTAAAATGACTAAAATACCCTTAGGATTAAAACAACACAAAACCCAAACAGATTTTCCCATCTGCTCTCATTCTTCACCATCTTGTTTAGAAAACCCTAACAATACATTGAAACAATTGGAAACTTGATCAAATCAGTCTGAAACAGATCAAAATGTTCAAAACTCTATTCGAAACAAACTGAAAATCTACCAAAACTGATCCGATCTCACCGAAAAAACAATCAATTCAGTACGTAATCGATCGAAACTTGTCCGATTCGCAAAACCCTATGAACAAATCCCTATGAACAAATCAGATTAAGGGTTGAATCGTGTAATCGGACAAGTCAATCAGGAGACAAGTTAATCTTGTCTGATTCGCAACACGATTACACGCAGAGCCACTCACCTCCATCAACCCTTGTCCGATTCAACCCTTAACCTGTTAATCGACTGAATTTACCTTTTATGTTAACATTAGCACCCATCATCACCTTCCTGTTCACCAATACTGGAAACCCTATGAAGAAATCAGATCCATCCATCGCTGCTGCAGATAGATACGACCACTGCTGCAGATAGATCCGACCATCGCTGCTGCAGATTGATCTGTCTCTCTCTCTCTCCTGATTGATTTGTCTCCCTCTCTTGTCGTTTCTCTCACTTCCAACTCTCTCTGATTTCCCTCTCTATCACTCGTCTCGTCTCTCTCTCGTCACCACGCCGCCAGAGACGGCGGTGATGGTGAACGGTCGTTCATCGGGTTGGGGGGTGGTGTTGTTTGTCGTCTGGTGACTCAACGCCGGAGCGCCGATTGTGCGGCTGCCAGTAATTCCGGTCGCCGGAATATAATCAGAGGGAGGGAGGGTGACCGAGAGGGTGCATGTGAATGATGAGATTTTTGTTTGAGAAGATGACTGGTTTTGTGTTGTTTTTAGAGTTAGGGTTTTCTAAACAAGATGGTGAAGAAGGAGAGCAGATGGGAAAATCTGTTTGGGTTTTGTGTTGTTTTAATCCTAAGGGTATTTTAGTCATTTTACACCAACTTAACTGAGAAAACTAACCCCCATCCACTCCAGGGACTATCCGCGTAACAAACTGTCAAACCACAGGGACTATGAGTGTAATTTCCAAAATCTGGGGACTATAGCTGAAACTTTGCAAAACCACAGGGACTATCCGTGCATTTTACTCATTCCAAAACTACCACTTCTTTACTTCTTATTTGATTTGAAACTTAATTACACATATGCTATTTCTTTCTTTACTTTTACCAGATTCATAGAAGGATAGTGGGGTTCCAAGGGTATTTATCACCCTTAGATATTAAATAATTTTTATATTTATTAAAAGTAATATTAGTTAATTAAATAATTGGTATTTATCACTTTTAAAACTATATGTATGATCTAACGATATAATCAATCGTGTCGGTATACATTTAGTTTGTTTACGTTTTACGTCGGGTTGCGGTACAAGTTTACGTTTGTCTTTGCCTGCGTTTTACGTCACGTGACAGTATAAATTAACGTTGTTACTTTAATTTTTGTCGATCTTCGTCGCCATTTGCTTGCGACTTTGCACGGTTTTACGACTCATGCCCCGCAACGCGTGGTTAAACACTAGTTAATTACGTTTCAATAAAAGTAATGTTCAAAATCGGACGAGTCATAGATAATTGATTTTGTTGTTCGTTACTGTGACGAACCGAACCCATACCATTCGACAACTTCAGTAGGAGTATAGAGTATATTAGATATACTGTAACCAATAGCAAGTGTCGAACCAAACTGATACTATCCTAGCAACGTCGATGCACTGTCGATTTTGACATAACAACACCAGTACCAGTATGCGTACTGTTGGAACCGTCACCGATATTAGTTTTTATGTTTTTCGATTTTCAGATGATGTAAAACACATGGCAATACAATTTTGGTTCGAATCAAGACTTTATTTTTTGGGTTTTATCTTTCAGTTGATGTACCAATGTCAATACCATAATGAATCAAACCGATACCAACCGAATACCCGCTGCAATGCGCGGGAGAAGTATACTAGTTATTATTAATCATAGGTGATGAACATTTAGTATATCACATTAAATTAATTCTTATATTATTTTATTAATATTGATATGTAGTTGTATTTTCTTATCAACTTTTGTTCTTTTTAAGTTTTTTTAGAAAAGTTGAATAAGCACTTGTATTTAAACTTTTTTTCTCGACATTATAATATATGTATTTTTTTGTTTTCTGAAAACGGTGTTGTATTCAAATAGAATATTTCTTTGGTATAAGTATTGTGATGAAGTGAACCCATTATGACCAACAACATTACATGTATGTGTATTATGGGAATTGATACTAGTGTTTGGTTTTATTATTTTCGATTTATGTAAAACATGCGACGATATATCCTTTTGGTCATTCCACAACTTTATTATTTTTTGTTTTTTCTCTTTTGTTTGGTATAATGAGTGACGATACCGTACCAAGTCAAGCCGATACCAATTGAATTCGCGCTATGAATGTTTTTTTGTTATTGTATTAAGTGATGAACGGACATTTATTGATATATTTTATTAATATTGATAAACAATCGTGTATTTTATCAACTTCTGTTTTTTAAGTTTTTCAAAAAGCTTGAATAAGTAGTCCTATTTAAACTTTTTTTCTTTTTAATATATGTTTTTTTAGTCCTATTTAAACTTTTTTATCAATTCTGTTTTTTTAAGTTATTCAAAAAACCTGAATAAGGTTTTCAGTTTCCTGTTTAGGATTTTAAAATCGATATAGAAAAGTAACACCATATAAGCAAGCAGGCAAATATAGTTTATATATCATGACAGATCATTATGCATGTAACAAATATCTAGTTATTGGTCTTATAATTGGATACTAGTTTATGTGTGGCTTCTTTAATTAAAATTACTTTTCATTTTTCTATCTTGATAGACAATAAATTGCCTTGGATTGGGAAGAGTTGTGGCTTCAAACCACCCGGACTATCAGAAAAATGATATTGTACATGGAACAATCAATTGGGCAGAATATACAATAGTGAAATCTCAAGACATGTTAAAGAAACTTGACACCATTGAATTTCCATTGTCTTACCATGTTGGGATTTTCGGTAAATTATATTGGTTTTAACTTCATTCCATAATTAACTACTGCAAAAATGGTCGCTAAGATTTGATCACTTTTATCACTTTAGTTCAAAACAAAAACCTTTTGAATCTGGGTCGTTGTGGTTTCAATATTGTTGTCAGTTTCATTCAAAATCAAAATCTGGTCAGATTTTGAAGTTAACATTAAGTTTTTTTTTCCTCCCTTTTAAGAAGGGCAAAATGATCTTTTAACGTTTTATTATAACAATTAAAAAAATCTGACTATTTTGCTCTTCGGTAAAAGAGAGGAAAAAGACAAAAAAAACTGGATGTTAACTGAAAAATCTGACCAGATTTTTCTTTTGAATGAAAATAGCAACAAAATTGAAACCATAGGGACCTAAATTCAAAACGTTTGAGTTTTGTATTAAAGTGACCAAACTCAGTGACCATTTTGGCAGTTTACTCTAACTCATATAACTCTCTATCTCCCTTTCTCTCTCTCTCTCACATACGCTTGTTTTTACAGGGTTTAGCGGTCTCACTGCTTATGGAGGATTCTTCAAAATATGCAAGCCTAAGAAAGAAGACAAAGTCTTTGTTTCGGCAGCTGCTGGATCCGTTGGTAATTTGGTTGGCCAATATGCAAAGTTGTTTGGTTGCTATGTTGTCGGGTGTGCAGGGACAAAACAAAAGGTTTTAAATTTTCAACCCTATACCCAAAAACTACCAAAATTAAATGAACAAAGTGACTAAAATACTTAACAAAATGAACATTGATTTTAGAGTTAAATGTCATTTTAGTCTCTATGGTTTGAGTCATTTTGTCAGTTTAGTCCAAAGATTTCATTTTTCTCCTGTAGGTCCAAAAATGTTTCACCGTTGCCATTTTAGTTCACTGGGTTAACTTCATCCATTATTTCTGTTAACGAGAAAGGCAATTCAGTCATTTATATGACCAAATTGCTCTTCTAGTTAACAGAATTATATATAAAATGAATTGTCTTTCTCGTTAACAGAAATAATGGATGAAGTTAACCCAGTGGACTAAAATGGCAACGGTGAAATCTTTTTGGACCCACAGGCAAAAAATAAAACTTTTGAACTAAACTGACAACATGACCCAAACCACATGGACTAAAATGACATTTTTAACTCTTGATTTTAAGTTTCAACAAAATAAACAAAAACGCTGACTAAGAAAAATCTTATCATATACTTTACATGTGGTCTCTTTCTATTGGTCTTAAAAAAACATCGTCTAGGATTACATTTAACGCACACTTTACATGTGTATTATCTTGATTGGTTTTTCGTCAACCCCATTGTATTTTTCCAAGGGTTTTTTTTTTACGTTGGCTAAAATTTTGCTCACCTTTATCATCTTAACCGATGGTGCTTACTTGTCCTCTACTGATTAGTTTTTTTTTATTTTTATTTTGTATATATGATTACATTTGGAAATTAAATCAGTTATAAATTGAAATTCATTATTTAACGTTTACAAAAAAAAAAGTAAAAAGTTGTATCATTTTGTTTGGATTATAGGTAGATTTTCTGAAAGAGAAGCTTGGGTTTGATGAGGCATTCAATTACAAAGATGAAACAGACCTAAACTCTACTCTCCAAAGGTTAGAAGCAACATTAAATAATTTCATGTTACTAATTTACAAAACAGAATAGCTTTCACTAAAGACCAATATATATATATCTATGATAAATAATAAAGATATTCATGTTATTTTTAAAATATAGGTACTTTCCTGATGGGATAGACATATATTTTGACAATGTGGGCGGAGAGATGCTAGAGGCTGTTGTTGTTAACATGAATGCATTTGGTAGAATTGCTGCCTGTGGTGTGCTTTCAGGCTACACAAATTCAAAGAAACATACCACCGCGCTAAGCATGGTAGATGTCGTCTACAAGCGAATCATGATCCATGGTTTTTTAGCCACCGATTTCACCTCAAATGATTTCAATGACTTCATCTCACTCACAAAGGACTATGTTCGTGCTGGAAAATTGAGTGTTCCAGAAGACATTTCTTTTGGCATAGACAACATTCCTTCTGCTTTTGTCGGCTTGTTCCGAGGTGATAATATTGGGAAGAAGATTGTTCAAATTGCAAAAGAATGAAATGAATATATATCAACTGAAGATTGTGATTTTCACATTCATTGTTTGTCATGTATTATGTGTCTATTCAACATCAAGAAATGATATGATATACAATGCACCTTTGGATGCGACATTGTAATTGTTTAGGAAAACTTTAATAAGTGTAGTTAAAACATTTAAATAAAGTTGTATGTCACAAGTGGTATAACTTACAAGTTACAACACAAGTGGTATTTAGTTTTTCTAAAAACATGGGTCACATATGAGACCAATACAATTTTCTTATACGCCCTGTATAGGCTATATATGCATTGCGGCGTATAGGAATAGCCAGAACAAAACTGACATCAGTCAGATATTGAGTTTGGTATAATCTTATACGTCATGTATAGGCCTATATGATGCAAGGGGTGTGCAAATAGGCCGATAGAGTATATGGATAACTTTACCTTTTAGCAAAGATGAATGACGAAAGATACAAGTTGTTATTAAATTACTAAACGTATAACTTACTCTAAAAGAATATTAGATTTTCTGTTTTCTTGACCTTTGACTATACACGTTTATGTTTATCTTACCAACTTGATTATAAAAAAACTTGTAACCAACAAAAAAAAAAAAAGAGTTAATTGCCAAAATTGTCCCTGAGGTTTGGGCAGGTTTGTCATTTTCGTCTAAAATGACACTTTTGTAACAAATTGCCCCCAACGTTTGTAACTTTTTGCCATTTTCATCCAAACAACTAACTTAGATTATTTTTTCTGTTAAGTTGAGGATATTTGGATGAAACTGGCAAATATAAAACCACAGGGACGATTTTGACAATTTACTCAAACTCTTTTAAATTTCTTTTATTTAATTAATTTTGTTCCATATATAATAAAAAAGAATATACATGTAATTTTTATAAGAAAAAATAATAGCTTTGTCAAATAATTTTTATAAATTTTCATCCCACCACTAACTAAGTTAATTTTTCTATTAAGGCGAAGGATGTTTATAAACTAAGAAAGAAATTAATTTCTATTTTTTTATATAGATCAGTTTTATAAAAATAAAATCTACTTAAACCTCTAAATTTTATAAAACTAAAATGCTGGTGACCTTGTTGAAAAAAATCTTATCATATGTACCAAGTTTGTAATTCATCTTCTTGTAACACCCCAAAAACGGGTTTGGTAATCAAACCACATTTATAGTAAAGATGGGTAAGATACCGTTAGTGCTAAAGAAAAAAAAATTATTAACCCGGTAAATATTAGAATTTGAATAAATAAACTTGATGCTAATTAAAAGGAGGGTAAATACCTTGGGAAAAACAAAGTATATAGAAGTCCCGAGTTAACGGGACTTAAAGTAAAATGGGTTATGACTTCCCGAACCCATTCGGTAACTAGGAATAATTAACCTAGTTAACTAAATGTTGTAGACAATAAAGGAACTTGACTAATTAACCTTTCTTTTATAAACTTTGGAAAATAGAGGGGCTATAATGGACAAAACTGAAAGTGAAATTACTAAAAAGAAAATTTGACTCAAAACACACACAAGGTGTGTGTGTTCTGGTCGATGTTTACACAGAGCAAGAAAGGGGTTCCTTCTTTGAACCCTAAACTCACAATTTGATCAAAATCAAAGGGAAAACAAGCTATGAATTTGGGGCTTTTACTAAATTCGCGATCACCAAGACAAGGGGATCGTAAGGTATGTCGAAAATTATGATTTGGTGATATTTTGGAATTTTGATAATCATGCATGAATGAAATTCTTGTATGGAAATTTAATGATTTAGTGAAATTGATGTGGGTTTAAGTCTAGAAACAAAATCCTAGGTGCAAACTTGTTAAATTTGTGCCATAAACTTGTAATTGAAGTATTTACCTTGTATGAGGTAAATGGGTTTATGAAAAATATGATGAAGTCTTGAATTAGAGTGATAGATTGGTGCTAAACTTGACAATTTGAGTAAGTTTATAATAGACTAGGGTTCGAAACCATCATGGATGGTAGTAATAGAGAAGTACTTGAACAATTATGAATTTGAGTATGTAAACATACTTGTCATAAGATGGGTTTTCGTATAACAAAAAGAAATTTGGTGCTAAATTCATGTCGTGGATGTTTGAAATCATAAGTAAAATTCGATTTCATTAAGTAATCGGATGAAATTCCTAAGTGAGTTCAATGAAACAAATGTGCATTTGAATATGTTGATAAGTCAATTGACCTTTAAAAAGTCAAACCGACCAATGACTAGATCGAGTGATAAATTTGACATAAAACCCGTAAGGTGGGGTAGTCATAATTGATGATGACCAATCTAACCGTCTTACGAATTATAATGATAGTTTGACGCTTAACAAGCTAGGTGGAGGCTTGGAAAGGAAGCGGGTCAAACGAATCAAGTATGAAGGAAAAGCGTGTTTCGGAATGCAAGGTAAGTAAAACGTACACCTTCTAGAATAGAATACTTACTTGTATAATGGATAGCATTGTGAATGATAAAATGGACATGGTTTTCGCGGGCATTTTGTCAATAAAATAGTTATTGATAGCAAACAGGTCCGTTATTTGCAAAACTGTTTTGGGGACTTGAACACTTAGTTTTGACTCCATATATGGTCAGAAGTTGTATAACAACAAAAATGATGATTGGTAATTTTTATAAATTTTTCGGAAGTTTTTTAACATGGTTTTCGCGGACGTTTTGTCAACAAAATAGTTGTTGACAGCAAGCAGGTCCGTATTTGCAGAAATTGTTTCGAAGCATTAAACACTTAGTTTTGACTCAATATTTGGTCAGAAGTGGTATAACAATATAAATGATGATTGGTAATTTTTATAAGCTTTTCGGAAATTGTTTAACGTGGTTTTCGCGGACGTTTTGTCAACAAAATAGTTGTTGACAGCAAGCAGGTCCGTATTTGCAAAAATTGTTTCGAAGCATTAAACAATTAGTTTTGACTCAATATTTGGTCAGAAGTGGTATAACAATATAAATGATGATTGGTAGTTTTTATAAGCTTTTCGGAAGTTGTTTAACGTGGTTTTCGCGGACGTTTTGTCAACAAAATAGTTGTTGACAGCAAGCAGGTCCGTATTTGCAAAAATTGTTTCGAAGCATTAAACAATTAGTTTTGACTCAATATTTGGTCAGAACTGGTATAACAATATAAATGATGATTGGTAATTTTTATAAGCTTTTCGGAAGTTGTTTAACGTGGTTTTCGCGGACGTTTTGTCAACAAAATAGTTGTTGACAGCAAGCAGGTCCGTATTTGCAGAAATTGTTTCGAAGCATTAAACACTTAGTTTTGACTCAATATTTAGTCAGAAGTGGTATAACAATATAAATGATGATTGGTAATTTTTATAAGCTTTTTGGAAGTTGTTTAACGTGGTTTTCGCGGACGTTTTGTCAACAAAATAGTTGTTGACAGCAAGCAGGTCCGTATTTGCAGAAATTGTTTCGAAGCCTTAAACACTTAGTTTTGACTCAATATTTGGTCAGAAGTGGTATAAAAATATAAATGATAATTGGTAAATAGTTGTTGACAGCAAGCAGGTCCGTATTTGCAGAAATTGTTTCGAAGCCTTAAACACTTAGTTTTGACTCAATATTTGGTCAGAAGTGGTATAAAAATATAAATGATAATTGGTAATTTTTATAAATTTTTCGGAAGTTGTTTAACATGGTTTTCGCGGACGTTTTGTCAACAAAATAGTTGTTGACAGCAAGCAAGTCCGTACTTGCCGAAGTTGTTTCGAGGTCTTAAACACTTAGTTTTGACTCAATACTTGGTCAGAAGTTGTATAATAATATAAATGATGATTGGTAATATTATGTATTGTTAAGTGTTACAAATACAGGCAAGCGGAAAGTATGAGCATGTTTTGCCAAAGTTGGCGAAAAGCAATGCAATGTATTAAAAACGAGTCAATGTTGACCCGTGCCAGGTACGCACAAGGAATGATACTCTCGTGAATGGTACATGTACCAACCATAATATAGATTATGGTTGGAGGAAATAAGAGTTGATAAAATTATAGTTTGACATAAATACCCATAACGGGTCAAATAATTCGGTTTAAGAACCGGAAATTTGAATTCGAAGGAAACAAGAATTTTGAATAATGGATGAATGAATTGCATGGAAATATGTTTATAACTTGTTGTGAAACTGTCAAAACTAACTTTTATGTTGGTTTTGATTTTAGGAATGTCTTATGGAACTCCGGATGAGGATCAAGCAAGAAAGGAGAACCGAACACATGTCTCGAAGCTTCCGCAACGATCTTATTTTGTTCTAGTTTAAAAAGTGGATATTGTAAACACTTGAAATTATATTTTGGAATGTTTTAAATTATGTAAGAAGTTTAACTTGGAAAAGTTTTTGTAAGCTTGCATTTTCGTATAAAATGCGTCTTTAATATTATAATATTGATTAATAAAGACGGGTCTTACACTTCTACTCTTTTAAATTCGCTCCTAAGGAAAAACAGAAGCCAGTGACCCCCCCCCCCTTAAAATTACCCACCAAATTGTAATTATAATGCTATGAACCAAAAGTTTCTTTACTCAACCCACTCAGAATAAGTATTAGTTAGTTACCCTCATAATCTTAATTAAATAAATATTTTATTTCTACCAACATATTTCCTAGGTGCTCAACACATTTAAAAAATATGTAACGTTTTATAATTTTTTTCTATCTCTACAACTGATAAATACTAAAAGTTGTAATCGATTGTCATGTGTTGCACACCAATGACGTTTTCTCTTTATAAAACTGATTTATATAAAGAAGCTGTAAATTAATTTCTGTCTTAATTTACAAAATTTAAAACATCCTTCACCTTAACAGAAAAAATAAACTGAGTTAGTGATTTGGATGAAAATTTATAAAAATTATGTGACAAAATTATTAATTTTTTTGTTTCTAAAAACTTCATGTATATTCTTTTTTATTAGATATGTATCAAAAATAATTAAAAAAAATTAAAAGGGTTTGAGTAAATTGCCAAAATCGTCCGAGTGGTTTTATATTTGCCAGTTTCATCCAAATATACTCAACTTAACAGAAAAAATAAACTAAGTTAGTAGTTTGGATGAAAATGGAAAAAAGTTACAAACGTTGGGGGCCATTTGGTACAAAAGTGTCATTTTGGACGAAAATGGAAAACATGCCCAAACCTCAGAGATGATTTTGACAATTAACTAAAAAAAATCTGTATTTTGTGAAAATGGATATTATTGATGACTTAGAGGCCGAATACACCTATGCAATGCAACTTGCTACATCCATAGCATTGCCAATGGTGTTGTCGAATGCGATCAAGTTAAAGGTCCGAGAGACTATAGCTATGGCGGGCCCAGATGCCCAACTCTCGGCTCTTGAGATCACAACCCGCTTATCGATCTCAAATGATGATGCCCCTAACAAGCTTGACCGGATGCTTCAGTTATTAGCGAGTTATTCAGTTGTCACGTGTTGGCAAGCGGACCATGAATCTAGTTTAGAGTGTATGGACTCGTGCCTGTTGCCAAATACTATATCCCCAACAAGGACGGCGTGTCGTTTGGACCGATTATGGATTTGCAACAAGATGAAGTGACCATCAAGAGCTGGTGAGTTCTATTACTCTCTATGTTATCAAATTAGTACAAGCAAACATACTAAAATCTCACTTATATCTAAAACCTTATCCAATCTACTCTTTATTTTCTTACCGATCTATGCATCATCTTGAAATTCCATGTCGAAACCATTATAAAATTATTTGGTTTGAGTTTGTTTATTTGTTAAAATACTAGGGTAGAAACTCGTGTATTAAACAAGCTGAATAAATGAAAATAGTTAGTAATAAAGATTTATGAATTAGAAAACGATAGTTTAAGACGTGATATATTTACAAAAATAGAAGATTGAATACAAAGAGGTGAAATATTAAGGAAAACATGAAAAAGAATAGTAAGTCTAATCTTGATTCCATGTCCTTAAACCATTATAAAAGGGAATTAATATTCCCACATCCTAACCATCACTAGTCACGGGTATTTAAGTTTCACCTATGGTGGGTCCGGGTGAGTTTTCCCCTTCAGATCTTAAGTTTGAGTATGGGTGATAGAGGTTTCTCGTTCAGGGGTTTAAATTGGGGATCTATTGTGCTAGGGAGCTCTCTAGCGCGGCCCGGTTAAGATAACGTATGCTAGATCTCCCGACATTCGCGAATAATTCACACATTTCAAAAAAAATTATTCTCACACCCTTTCCCTCTATCTCTCTCTATATATACATAGATATATATATATATATATATAGAGAGAGAGAGATATAGAGTGAAAATGATAGATATAGAGTGAAAAAAATATTCTCACACCCTTTCCTATATATCTACATATACATATATATATATATACATATATATATATATATATATAGAGAGAGAGAGAGTGAAAATGACATGAGAACAAGATTTTAGAGGTGTGGGAATAGTAAAAGCCTTATAAATTGTTTGGTTTGGTTTGGTTAATTTTTATTTATTTATTATTGAGTTAAATGCCATTTTAGTCCCTGTGGTTTGGGCCATTTTGCCAGTTTAGTCCAAATGTTTCATTTTTAACCTGTGGGTCCAAAAAGGTTTCACAGTTGCCATTTTAGTCCACTGGGTTAACTTCATCCATTTTTTATGTTAACCAGAAGGCCATTTCGGTCATTTTATATGGCTGAATTGTCCTTTTAGTTAACATAATTACATACAAAATGACCGAAATGGCCTTCTGGTTAACAGAAAAAATGGATGAAGTTAACTCAGTGGACTAAAATGGCAACTGTGAAACCTTTTTGGACCCACAGGTTAAAAATGAAACCTTTGGACTAAACTGGCAAAATGACCCAAACCACAGGGACTAAAATGGCAGTTAACTCTTTATTATTAAATAGTAGGTTAAAACCCAACGTTAAATGAAATACTATGAAGATTTAATCATTATAAAACAATAATCATTATAAATCACGTGCGAGCCGTCCCTGTCAAGGTTTGCACGAAAAATGGCACCACATAGGCATGGTCCATCTTCCCACCACGTCAATACTTGTGAACAGTTGTACATGATCATCTGGGTCAGTGAGTCCGTTAAACTTACCCACAGCTTGTGGAAGAGTGGCTTTTTCCAAGGGTGCTAGAGTGATGTTTCGAGTGAATTTGGAATGCTCTGCTATTGCTGGCCTGTATACAAGGCTGAAATCATGCTCTGCCAAATCGTTGTACGTTGCGCGCGTCTTTGGCTTGTAAGATTCGTGGTTCCTCGGTAAACGGCTGAAGAAAGATGAAGTTTCCTCTTGTTGGTAGGTTGAGTCGGACTCGTCAGGGTTTTTACTCCATTCATCGTTTATGTTGCGCGGCCCGAGCCGGCTACTCAACTGAGTTCTTCGATGGGGCTGAGAGTGAGTGTCATAGTAACTTTCTGTTTCGTCATAAGTGTCGCGCGTGGTGCGAGCACTTTGCCTTCGAGGTGATGGTCACCTGTCGTAATGTTGCCTCCGCGCGCGTTCCTGGTGCGACGTTTCTTAATTCAATTGCCTTGGCATTGGTGTCACCATCGGATTTGTTGCGTTTGGGATTGTGCTGGCCCCATTTGCGCGCAGAGTTGTGCCTAAATGAGGTTCAGTGTCGGCTGAATTTTTGCATACCATGAAACGAGAGTCTCTCCCTCTAGCAATCCTGACATTGCGGGTGCTGAAGGGTCAGCGCCTTGATTTGTTGGAGTCACCGGTTGGGCAGTACGAGTACCGCTTGCGTGCATGGCTCCAACATCTATGCCTTCTCCTTCGGCGTACTCGTCAATGGGTTGGTTTTGGACGTGCGCGTTGTCCGCTACCATAGCCATTGATCAAGAGTAACATCTCAGAAAGAAGATGAAAAAGTGATTGTAGAAATCGGTGGGCGCCAATGAAGAAACACCAAACTAATCTGGTGATTAGATGATTCTAGACGAGAGGGTAGCTGGCGCATGCTGAATGGATCCACTTGTCCTGATGATTGTCCTTGTTGTCGGGTCTATCATCAGCAACTACATGGAGATCATGGAGATCGTGGAGTAGTGGTCGGTGCACACTGATTGGTGCCACGTGTATGTCCTTGTGTATCTTTTGTCCCCTATACGATTGTCCATCGTGCAGCACGATCGGATACAGCCTGTTGAACGCTTATTGGCCCACTGCTCTGCCACTTGTACCTTTTGTACGTGTCTGATGTTTACCTGCGCTTCTTGCCTCCACGCGACTCGGGTACATGCCGTGCAGTCGACGCAAGGCTAAGGAAGCTAGGCCTTTTGTCAAAGGGACCAGGTGTTAGAAAAGGTTATGTCTTGGTCCTGACCTCACGCGCGATTTAGGCACACCCTTGTAGTCGGCACAAGGTCGTGGAAGCTAAGGCTTTGGTTTACTTTGGGTATGGTCTTGCATGTGACATGAGACTAACTCATTTGGTCGGCGCAGGATTTGAGACCATACCCCTTCAGACTTGTTGCCATGGCAACCTCCCATTCCTTGCACATTTGTATACAGTTAACCCGTTGATCATTGGTACCTGGCCAACATATCATCATAACCCAAGCCGACAAGCTCTCAATCATTGAACCCGACCCGCCATGTGTCAAGAACCCACCAACTGAGTGGTGGTTTAGAACCTCTTCTTGTGGACACCAGCTTGCAACAAAGCCTCTCTTTCTAATAACCTCCTCAAGTTCTTGAGGCAAAACCGTAGTCTTCCCATCAACCAAATCCATCTGGATGATCCAAACAAAATAATGGTTGCTGTCAACAAGTCCCCAGCAAAATTCCAGTAACTCTTGTGTAGAAATTACTGTCTCACTTCCAAAACTGACATACACTAAAGAGTTCGGTTCCTTGTCATGGAGCCACTGGACACACTCGAATTCTTCCTTCCATAAACTATAGTTATTTAAGCTCGAATTCTTGGTTTCCGCTTGCGTAATCTGATTCAGTTGTAACTGTAAGGGCCCAATTGAGTAGATATGAGGGAAAATGGATCGAAGCTCATCGATGAGTTTAGCCTCTAATACATAAAAAGTAGGAATGAGACTTTATCAGCCATCCTAGCTACTCCCATAAAAAGATACAGCCGAGGATCATCATGTTTTGTAGCTAGGATATTACAAGGTATATCCCTTACTTTGATGCCTTTCATTCCTGGAATCCAATCTATCATCATATCAAGGTAACTTTCATCAACAAAAACAACACAAGAAGGATTAGTCGATATGTTCGCCGATGAGCTAATTGCCTATATTTTTAAACTTTTGTTTTAAGTTACGGGATATTCCTTGCATCACAAGGGGTAAAATACTGAAAATAAGGTTCGTCACCATTAGTAAATGGTGATCTCTCAAGAGACCGCCGCTTAATTTCCTAACTTAGTTTTAGCCTGACTTTAGGGGATATGGGTTAGGATCAAATACAAACTTTATCAGATTTGAGGTTAAGGATTTGCATGAATGAATTTATGAAAATTTTCATCTTATTAAATTTTTTTATCTATACTACTTTATAATACATCCTCATCAAACACTTATCATGTGAGGAGGCCTGAACAAGAAACTTATCATTTAGAGGTTTGATTGTTTTTTATCCTCAAGTTTTCATCTTCTTTGGTTTCTTGGTTTCCTCCATCTAAATGGGTTTCCTAGAATCTAAGATGATAGATGGTAATCAATGATGAAAAATTGTTTAAATATGCTAAAATGAAGGATGGATATATTTGTGTTGATAAGAACTTGATATTTGATCTCTAGAACAATGAAATAACTTGCATATGATCTGAATGTTTGTACATAAATGTGATTACAATTGAGAAATCTAATGCCCTATTTATACTAATCTAAAAGGTGCGATGAATGGATGTATCTCCTCTTGAAACGTCGCATCTGATGAAGCCTGTGATGTTGCCACCCTTTGAAACAATGTGTCTCCTGGAGATGTGTTGATTCCCTTAGTTGTAGGTTATTATCTTTCACTCTGTCACTTCCGGTCCTCGCACTTATTTACATAATCTAATTACAATGCAAACTAACTATATACTATTTACAAGACAAACCTTGTACTTAGGATGTGAATGGATTAGTTCTTAGATTCACCCCTAATCCTGAACATCCTTGAGTTGTTATAAGTCTTGAACTCCAAGCAGTTCTCGTATTGTAGCAAACTTGAATCTTGCTAGTGCCTTGGTTAACATGTTTGCCTGTTGTAGTTCTCCACTGATGTGTTCATTCTCCACGCATTCTCTTATGAATGATGGCGTGTGTCAATGTGCTTGCTTCTTCCATGAAAGATTGGATTCTTCATGAGTGCTATTTTAGAAATATTATCCACCCTTAATGTTATCTTCTCTTCTTTCCAGCCTGAAATTTCACTTAACAATTTTTTAAGCCATAGTGCTTGGCATGCTGTCGCAATGGCTGCCATGAATTCTAATTCACATGATGAAAGTGGCACTATTTGTTGCTTTTGCATGCACCATGTTATAAGTGATTCTCCAAAGTAAAATACCAGACCAGATCTGCTTTCAGATGTAGATGGACCTCTACTTGATGATAAGCTGCTAGATCTTCCTGATGAGTTCGGATTGTATGAATGTGCTGGCGGGGTTATGTAGGAGTCTGGATTATTTTCTAACCGATTCACTCCTGCATCGTCATTGTGTGGCCCGCTACTATCAGGACTACTTGGTGCGTCTTCTTCTTGTAGGATCGAGTAACGACTAAAACGAGTCGATCAGAAGTGTTCTAGACCCAAAACGAAAGGCGGAAACAAACGTTTCGGTTTCGAATCAGCTTGATTTGCACTAGAAAGTAGTTTAACTATCTCTTGTATTGATATGAAAGCTTTACACGGTCTGGAGATACCTCGGCAGAGCTTCGCTACCGAAAATGCCAAAATTACAAATGAAATGACAACATAACCTATTTATAGGGAGACCAGGTCGTCTGAGCTTCATACGAACTGGACAAACCCCATTTCGTATGAAGTGACCACTTTTTTTGAACTTCCACTTCGTTTGAACATCCACTTCGTTTGAACATTCATGCGAACTTGACATCATTCTTGTTCAGATCCGCAACGAATTCAAGACTCGATATAAGACGAAGTCGACATACGCATGCACCAACAGACTCCCCCTCGGATGTTGACGAGTCTTAAGTGTCGAGTCTTCAACGTCTTCAGTCTTTATCAGTCTGAACGTGTAAGCATCCTCAAACTTTATCTCTTTCTCCTCTTCAGCATAAACGGACTCCCCTCGAACAATCTTTCCTCGGATGTTGATTGCAGTTTGACTTTCACAGAATCAGGATCATGACCTGGCTCTATACTCAGACTTCAGAATCCAGGCTATCCTGCACATCCTCTACCCAAAAGTAAATTTTCACAAATTTAACATTTTACAAAATTTATACAATCAAACTCTCCCTCAAATTTATTCAAGATGATTTAACAATGTTAATAACTGATGAACCACATGTAGACAAATATTCAAAATCTTTTCTCATTTATACACACACTCCCCCTCACCACATGCTCATCATGTTTAGCACTTGGAATTTTGAAAATCAGTTCTCCAACATCAGTTGTCGAAAATATTTTTGGATTTTTCAAAATTTATGCTAAAACACACTGAAAATCTTTTTGGATTTTTTTAATGAAATGAAATGCAATAAAGAAATATATACATACAATATTTTTGTGAGTTTGTGTAAGAGGATCATATCAGTTTTCGACAAGTCACAAGTACCGTTGAGTTTAGTTACACATTAAGAATTAAACAATTCACTTAGATTGCCAATATACTGATCCACTTAAATTCTCACACAAATTTCAACTGATTCAGGATATGAGTTAGGTATTTTAAGAGCTTAAACTCATTCATGTTTCCCACCCCTTGAATATACTCCCGTATCCAGATCCTAATATTCAGTCTTACAGGTGAGTATACCATAGATGATATCTATAAGGGGTTAGATGCGAAACCGTGAGAGCTCAGGTCAGAACTTCCGTTCAGCAGAGAGATGACGGCTCGACTTTTGGTGTGTCCCCTTTAGAGGATCTTTTTTACAATAGAACATGATTAGCATTTTTCAATGTTTCATCATTTTTTATGCTGAGGGCAGGCTTTTATTTCAAGCAAGCATAAAGTATTCTCCGGGGACTAGGCCATTGCTTCCGCAAAATCAGAAGTCCCGGGATAATACCCCAGATATCACTAAGCATAAAGACCTAGTATCTCAGAAAGAGGGACCTTTCAAACGAGATTTCAGGGGTTACCTATATATCCAAGTAGTGTTCCCCACGAAATAAGCAAGTTTGAATTTAAGTTTATATCCCGAAAAAGCTTTTACTAAATGTGTAAAAACCTATCGGCATATCATCAGTGAGACCGTTTAATGCTATTTAAACATTACATTTCTTTAGCATACTATAACTGTCCACTGATGTACTATCATTTCCTCTTCTTTGACACCAAAACTCATTTTTGAATTTTATCATGTTTTTGCCTTTTTCAAATTTTCTAATGTTTTTGGATTTTCTGAAATTTTCTACTCCCCCTAAAATGCAAACACATTAAAGGAAATTTGAAAACAAACTATACAAGTAAATGACAACTGATATCGAATCACTTCACTTCGCCATCCACTTGGCATAAACAATCAAAACTCCCCTTTTCACAAAACTATTTTCTCATTAAGATTTCAAAACACTTAAGTTTGTTTTAACCAAAATGATTTTTCCGGAAAATAAGTTTTGTTGATTTTACCACTTGTAAAAGTAGGGGTTCATCATATCGTTCCTCAATCATTTGTAGAAAATCAAGTACAACTTATTGTCCCTGATTTACCACTTGTAAGTCGAAAACCTTCTTCAACCACTTGTAGGTTCACTCACCAACTATAACCTCATGTAAAACAAAATATAACAATATAAAGATGTCACCTGTACTTTACTAAACAAACCATTTCAAGAATGATGCCGATTCCTGCTCCACTCTTACCAACCTGGGAGCTCCGGCAAGTCACAACCTGTAACAATTTCAACAATTTTAAAATCTTTCACAAAAACTATTTTAACAAGAATGATGCCGATTCCTGATCCGCGATTACAAACTTGGGATCTCCGGCAAGTCAGGTTTTTACATGTGAAAAACTTCCATCCAAGCCTGACTGAACTTGGATGCGACCTTCTCAACTTCACTAGGGGTTGGGATGTAAGTTGCCTTCTTTGATTCGTAAAATTCTTTTACCCCTTTTGCCTTCCCATTCACCATTTTATCAAAAATGTTTTTAACATTTCCATTAAAAGCTTTCTCGATATCAAATTCTTTCTTCTCAGAATAGAATTGATCCGAGATCTCAACCTTTCCAACCTTTTGTTTAAAATTCTCAGCCCTCAAAGGTGGAAAATGAACATCATCCATTGGAAGCACTGAGTTTTCACCCTTTTTAACAACTTGTGGCACCTCTGACTTTGTGGAATCAGATTCATCGCCAGATTTTACATCTGATTTCTTAACAATCCTAGCTTGGTTGTCAAGATTTCCCCTTTTCTTGTAAAATCTTTTCGAACACTCACCAACTTCATATGTTGAATTTTTAAACACTTTAAATCTTTTAGTTGGTGGTTCGGTTTTATCAACAACTACTTCTTTGAGTTTTTCTGAGACTCCCTGTTTTGTGTTGGTTGCCTTAGGACAGTTCCAGGCGATGTGACCAACTTCTTGGCATTTATAACAGGTTCTAGTCTCTTTTCTCTGATGAGCTTCAGTTTTCTTCTTTTCAGCAAGAAATTCCTGATTTGACTGTCTCCAGAAAGAGCTCTTCTTTTCTTCCTCAGCAGAAGTTCCTGACACAAATTTTGTATTTTTAGAAATTTTCTCATTTTTATAATTTTCTGGTGGGATAAATCCAAGACCTTTCCTTTTGAAATTACCGTTATGGTTTGGTTTCTTTCGATAACCTGAACCAGAACTGTAACCCATTTTCTTGTTTAATTTTTGTTTTATTCTTGAGGTGTAAGGTCTAGGTTTTGCGGAAAAATTTTCATCTTTTATTTCAGAAATATTAATTTCTGTCAATTTGAAAACCTTTTTGATCATTTCAGTTTTAACACCTCTTATTGGAAATTCTTTATCAAAATATAATTTGTCAGAATCATTCAAAGTATATGCAACTTCAAATGTTTCGTCATTCAAATTAGATTTTGACAACAAAAATTCTTTACTATACACCCGTTTTCCCGACGACTTTGAACTTTTGACAGACGAACTTGAACTCCTTGACTCAGACATTGACTCGGACTCCTCTTCCTTATCTAACACCTGATCGACCATCCTTTTTATTAACTCAGACTCATGATCTATGTCGGACGCTATGAACGTGATATCAATATTGTCTGGTAATACGTCGGTTATCTCGGACTCCAACTTTATATTGACTGCCTTTTTACTTGTTCCTCATTCGGTTTTCTAGACGAATACCCTTCCCAAATTAGAGGCGGACACTTGTTATAACTAACACTCTGTTTCTTACCAGTATCCTTTTTCTTCGGCTTCTTGTCTTCAAAAGCTTCAAAACCTGCAACAGTTGGATAAATTCTGTCAATTAAGTAATCAGAACTTGAATAACTTTTCAGTAATCGTCTGATTCTTTCATTTTCAACTTTTTCAACTTCCAACTCCTGCTTCAACTTAGCACACTCTTCAATGTAGTAATTGATCTCTTTTTGCTTGGACATCATTGTTGCATTCACCATTTTCAATGCATCTTCTCTTTCAGACTTTGTCTTCTGAAAACTATTCACAGTTTTGTTCAATACATCGTACGACTCTTTCACATTCTTGACATCAAACAACAACTTCTCTTTCAACTTTTCAAGCTCACTAAACCTTTCATCTTTATCTTCACATTCTTTGCAAAGTTCCAAACATGAAAGACAAGGTTTTGTGACTTCAACAATCTTTTCAATCTCCACAATCTTCTCGACTTCAACTACCGTTTCTACTTCAACAATCTTCTCAGCCTTAACTTCTTTCGTTTTTTTGCAGCTTTTCTCTCTTTAAGTTTCTTCAATTTTTCTGCAAAATAGAATTCAAAACTGTCAGAAGATAAATGAGTTTTTCCAATGTTTATCTGTTCAACTTCTTCATCATCATCATCACTAGTATCTGTTGAACTGTTTTCAGAAGAAACAGATTCTTCATCTTCACTTTTCTCTTCATCAGATAACACAACTATCCATTCTTTCATCAATTCTGGTTTTTGAACAATTTGAGCAATGAAAGCTTTAAACTCCCCATTCTCATCCACAAACTTATCCCAGCTAAATCCTGGAGCCATATTCTCATCGTCTTGATCAATGATACCAAAATAAGCTTTCCTGTTTACATCTTCTATCATCTTCCCATGAGCCGTTTGTGAATCCTTTTGTTGATGTGGTTGATGAGCAACTTGTTGATATATGGCCTTCCGATAGTAATCATGACCACCAAACGGATTCTTTGCTCCACTAGCTTCCTGATTCTTGCATTCTCGCTTAAAATGTCCTTTCTCCCTGCATTTAAAACAAGTAACTTTAGATTTATCAAAACCTAAAGCAGAAAGATGTGCATCCAAGAAATCATTTCTTCCTGTAATCATTTTGAATTTCTCAGCTCTCCTCAGAACACTTGCTAAGCACCATTTTATATCCATAAGCTCCAACTCCTCTGCATCAATTTGGTCATAATCTTCCTTGGTTAACATAGGATTACCAATCTTTCTAGCAATCAATCCTTCATAAGATTCCAAAGCAGTAACTAGTAATCCCATATGACTTTTAACAACCCCATCAGAAAAATTTTGACCATTTTGAAGATGTAATGCCACATTGCATTGAATCATACTTCCATTACCAACATTTGCACTTGGAACACTCAGAGGATTAACATTTGAAAATCCACTAGTGTTGATTGAACTTTGACTGACTGATTCAGATGAATTCCCTGCACTAAAGGCAGTTTGGATCTTTGGACTTGCTTCAACAGTTTGAACATTTCCTTTATAGTACAATTTGATGTCTTGTTGATTGCTCGAGCTGTTCATCCTTGCAATCTTTTGCTGTTCCAGATCCTGTGCCTCAAGCTTCTCAATAAACTGTCCAATTGACAATCTACTAAACTCTCCAGAATTCTTTAAAATCATGAGATAAGTACCCCATTCTTTCTGTGGTAATGCGTCAGCTAACTTTTCAACCCATTCTGCCGGAGTTTTAGTGATTTTCAACTGAGGCATTGTGCGCACAAGATGACAATATCTCTCAATGAGACTCTTTGTAGTTTCCCCTGGCATACTGGTAAACAACTCAAACTCCTTTTTTCAGCAAAGATGCTTTACTCTTGAGCATTTCTGTGCTTCCTTCAAACTTTTTCTTAAGTGCTTCCCAAATCGAAAACGTACTCCCATCATGCTGAAGCAAAACAAATATATCCTCTTTAACTGCTTGTTGTAACAGACTTATCATCATTTTCTCTCCTTTTGTCACGGCCCCCGACCCACCCTGGATGGAATCGGGAGCCGCGAACAGCCAAGTGGTACCGGTGATTATTTTGAAAAATATTGCAGCGGAAATTTCATCAGGACCGTGAGTTAGGAAAAATATCAGAGTTTAGAAAACACCGGATTTTATTAAATAGATGGAATAAATCCATTGTTTTTACAAAGGTAGCTTTAATAAGGGATAACCCAATTACATAAAACAATATTTCTTAATTTGATTTAATTAATAAAATCAGCCACTTCTTGAAGCTTTTCAGTGCCGTATTCATCTTTTACTCCAATCTACTGTAATTACCTGAAACGCGTTTTAAAAGGTTTTGTCAGCAGGAAATACTGGTGAGTTCATTCATTTTGCTAAAACGACACATTTGTTATAATTTACAGTATTAAGAGAGATTACAATGTTTCCTGATATCAACCAACTACCCACGGTATTTGTCACTCGACTCGTTTCTGTGACTATGGTCATATCACTATTGGGTCCTGTCATCCAATAGTGACGTATATCACTAATTAGGCTCGCCCACCTAAAGTGATAAAAACAGCAGTAATGTGCACAATACCCCACATACCGGCTGTAATTTGGTGATTACATAAACTTAATCACTGTAATTATAACTTTGAAAATAAACATGCTTTTGTAAACAAATTTGATAAAAAGAGAATGACTCACATTATAAGCATGCAGATTTATACGGGCAGAGCTTAGCCTATTGATTAGTCTTGTAACCTAGTGCACACGAACTAGGTAAGTAACTAATACAACATTTACGATAACTCACGAGATTAAAACCCTCACAACGAATGACAAAGTGCAATCACTTAAACATCCATCGGATTCACAATGAATGACAGAGTATTCCCCGAGTTTGGGGGGTACTCAAACATCCTGTCGGAATCACGACTAATGACAAAGGATAGTACTTAAACATCCGGTCGGATAGTTTCAATTGATCGGATATTGAATCGTAGCAGCGATCGAGTTAATACCCGGTATCGTAGCAGAATTCGAGCTAGTGTGTGTTTGGTAGTAATCAGGTGATATCTCGAAGTGTAAAACGAATTTGTTAGTCGTTCCAACGCAGGAAATCAAGTCCCACACCCCTCTATTTATATCTGGAAAACAGCGCGGTCGCGCCACGCGACGGGGACCCTTTTTGCATAGGGTAGCCACGTGTGTTTCTAGCCTAGCTGAGTCGACGGAACTAGAAAATTCGATTTAGACAACAAGATATGTGGATAATCGTCAATAGGGAATACCCCCCTCTGAATTTTAGGGGCCCTGATCCTGATTCTGATTGTTCTGAAAATTTTAGGGTTTATGTAGGATTACTTAGGGGTCTTAACTAAGGTTTCCTAGTGAACAAAATATAATAATAAATAATAGTTTTGGTGAGAGTTGTTATGGTTTGGGACAAAAAGGGAATAAAACGGTGAGAAAAGAGAATGGACCCACTTTGTAACTTTAGGGTTCCACTAGAAAACCTCCTGGTAGAAATTTTGGGTATAACTTCTGAGCTATTTAAAATATGTAATTCATTTGTTTTAAGTATAGTACCCCTAATTCAACCTTTTCCCTATGTCACGAGACAGAACCCCAACGAACTTAGTCAGGCAGAGCCTTGACACATGTTATGGGGCTCAGATCAATCGGAAAGGGTAGCGGTGATCGGGAGTTAAAACACTTAAAACGGGGCAGAGCCTTATTATTATTTAGGTGAAAATAAAATAAATAAATAAATTGTAACACCCTGAAAACGGGTTTGGTAATCAAACCACGTTTATACTAAAAGACGGCTAATTTACCTTTAGTGGTAAAAGAAACCCGGTGAATATTAGGATTCTTAAATAAACAAGAATTTGCTAACTAGGGATTTTAACCTAGTTAGCTAATAGTTTAGAAATAACTTATAATAGGGTTAAAATTAACCAAAGTTATTATAGAAACTAAAGTGGAGGGACCTAAGTTGTAAAACTTGAAACTAGAATTTGTTAAAACAAATTAAATAAAAACCAAACACACAAATTAGTGTTTTGGTCGATCAGAAGCGCAGGAGAGCGACCAGGAACTCTCATCAAACCCTAACTCCACAAATTTGATCAATTGAAGGCTAATTCCTGTCCCAAATCGAAATCTGAACATAGATACGTGATCCTCATCACAAGGGGGTTACAAGGTATGTAAAATTTGGTGTTAATTCACTGTTTGAAAATCTCATGAAATTGGGAAATCTGAAAATTGATGATGCATGTTTGTTAATTGCATGGAATAGGAACAATATAGTGTCTAGGAGTAAGCCCTAGACAAGTATATGTTGAAATCATGCTTAGCTCAAGTTTTTGTTGATACTAAATTCATGTATGAGATGTTTTTAGGGTTTTGATTGCAAAAAAATAGTGTTATGATGTCAAGAACAAACTTAAATTGAAAGCTGAATTCAAACGATTCTTAATCAGAATTTACAGCCGATTTGTATTGGCTGTACCCTGGACAAAAAGTGATAAAATAATGTGTTTCTTGAGTCTAGAATGTAATTCCAGGAAATATCTTTAAAACCCCACTGGAATCGCATTTTTTCGACGAAAATCGAGCGTTTTATGAATTTTTCCGTATCAAAGGTTCAAGCTGCGTTTTCTGGCAGAAATTGCAGCCCATCACGAATGTCATAACTCAATTTAGGAATTGAGTTATGATCTCAAATTCTTACTGTAGAAAGTTTTAAGCGATTAAAAGAATCTCCAATTGGAATTTCGTCAATCGGATAAACGAGGAATTTTTAATGGATTTTTCCGTAAGCTGCAGTCAGAAGTGACGAATCTGATTGCAGCTTAGTAAATGAATTTTCACGAATTTTTGGTAAAGAGTTAGATCTTGAAATTTTAACTCAAGGGCTAACCCTCCGAGAGGTACGCCACATAAAAAAATCATAATTTTTGAAGACTTGTAAACAGGTTAAACAAGTCACCAAAAACAGCCAATTTTTATTGATATGAAATGCCTAAATGAAATCGCGGCTTACTAAGTTAGTATGTAAAAATTTGATTTTTGTTAAGAGTTCGGATGAAATATGCCTAAGTGAGTTCATTGAACCAAATGTGCATATGAATATGTTGGTAGGTCAATTGACTTTTAAAAGTCAAACTAACCAATGATAAAGTCAAATAGTAGTTTCAACATAGAAAATACGTGAGGTGGAATAGTCGTGAATTGAAATGACTAATCTAACCTCCTTGTGAATGGTGATAGTTTGTCGCCTAACGAGCTAGGTGGAGCTGATATGGTTACGGTGGTAACCTACTGTTGTACGGTAGAAGAGTATGAACTCATGGGCCACCGTAAGTTACGGTGGAGATTATTTTCAAGTCCTTGTTTTCTTTTGAACATCAATTGTTTCCCGTACTCATTTGGACATGATTTAAACCCCGTAAGACTAAAGCATTTCATGTTTATGAAATGTAGGTACACTTTGGGATGCCGGAAGACGATCAAGCTCAACGAAGAACCGAACACGATATAGATACACGCTTCCGCACTTTGCTACATTGTAAATTTTAAACAACGAATTCAACCACGTGATGTAGAATAACTTATGATTTGTAAAAGTTTTAGTAAACCCGTATTTCCGATGTATATGTAATTGTAATTACATGATTGTTTTCGTAAAAGATTCATTAAACCTTAAATTAACTTAACGGGTGTTACATAAATAAAATAAAACAGTTTTTTAGAAAGATAGAGGATGTCGAGAGAGAGAGAGAGAGAGAGTTGTAGGAAAATTGTGAGTACCAATCTATACTATCTATAAAAGGAGCTTAAATGCTGACCTCACTTTGCTTACTTGTCATCTTCTTAGATATGCCACATAGGATGCCACATAGACTCGGCTAATGTCACTTTGCTGATGTCATATTTTCGATTTAATTTAATATTTAATTAATGTATTTATGTTAATATCTATCTTATAAAAGAGAGAGGGAGAATCTTATTTAAGTGGGTATTTTGAAATTTGAAATTTAAAAGATATTGGGATATGTATTTAGCATTTAATCTTATCAATCCATCTCTCTCTCTCTCCCTGCAAACGATTCTCACATCAGAACCCTACTCAACCCAGCGACACCTTCACCGACAACAACCAGCCACAAACGCCGCCGAGAACAGAATCCGAAGACATCTGTCATCTCCTCAGCCACATCAAGCTTCTCCTCCGTCGCAAAACCGCCGCAATCGCCACCCTAGAAGCTGCCAGATGTGAAGAATCGGAGGTTGTAGCGGGAAGAGTTTCAGATGCAGGATCACTTCAAGGTTTGTTCATTATTTCTTGCTGAATTTCAATTGTTTGTTCATTATTTCTTGCTGAATTTCAATCGTTTGTATATCGGTAAAACCCTAAAACCTTCAATACAGTTGATTTTTGTTAGGCGAGCTTTTGGTGTATGTTGTCCTGATTTAGTATTGTGACAAATGCAATTTTTAACGTAGATACTGTTGAATTCGTTATTAGGTTAAATATTAGGTGAATTAAGTTTATAATATAGGTGTAGTTGGTAAAGGTGGAGAAACTATAAAGTATCTTCAGTTACAAGTACAATCTGGAGTAGAGATTCAGGTTACCAGAGATATGGGTTATACCTTTTTCATACAAAGTAACAATCTTTAGTCACAAAGTAAGAGTTTTTTGTCTAATTTTGTTTGATGGTGAGTTCATGTATTTACATCTCTATGTTTTTTAATGTGATAATTTTATATGTATTTTGAAGGATGGTAGGCCTTGGTCTCTGTTCCAATTAGTGTCACGTGAAAGAAGATGCATTAGGAAATGGGTTGCACACAATAAGGAGGGTAGTTCGAGCACTAAAGGCAGTGAAAAGGTAATACTTATTTGCACATTCCTGTTGATATAACATATATATGAGGCTGTAGCATGAACAATGTTTTTTTAAGAAATTTTGATTACACTGTTAAACATAGTTGTTGCTATTTGTATTTGTTTATATTGGTTTGAAATAAAAAATTCGGTTTTATTGTTTTATCTTTTTATTTTTGGTTGTTTCGTTTTTTAAGGATAAATTTCTGTTGAGTGATGATGGTGTTGTTGATGATTCTCCTGCAATCCCTTTGCTCTTCAAAGTTTCGCTTGAGTTTTTTTTTTCCTTTAGAATTTGTTGGTTCTTTATTTTGTTTTTAGGTTTACTTATTTGTAGATTTGTCAACGAAGAAGCAACTGCAAAAGGGACGGGCACCAACTCATCTTAAACAGTCAGATTGTTTCGAAAAAGCATATTTAAAGTGAGGTTATTTGATCGCTTGCGTTATTTTTCAAGTCCATGAAAGTTTACAGTCGTTTATACTTATACAGATGCTAGATTTGGTCATGGTTCTGGTTTAGGTGACATAGAGTTGCAAATTTTGTTCCAGGTTAATAAGCTTTAATATTGTCATAATTTCATTGTAATAGCCACATAATTGATTATAGGGGTGCAATGTGGAGCCACATAATGGTTTGGTGCTTTCATGTTGTGGTTAAGTGAGTTCAAATGAGTATAAACGAAGTCCTGGTTAGTCTCAGTTACTTATTATATGTTTTTAGATCCAATTACACATGGCAGTGTTGGTTAATGTTAATTGTTGGAAATTAGGTACAATTTGACGAAACTAAAGAAAGTCAAGAAGATCAATGGTCAGATACTCAGAATCAACGAGGTAAAACTCCTTATCTATACTATTATGTGGAGGGTAGCCAACCAGTTGATCTCTATAAGCACCATATGGAACTGTTCCTACACTGTAGTAAGTAGTTATGTTATTCCCCTTTGAAATCATTTTGTGACAAATTTGCATGCAAAATTAGCTGGATCTAGCAGTAGATTTGGATCATATTTCTTATTCTTTATTGGCTTGTACAGGTTGGTTTATGAAGAATTTTGATTATTATTTGTTTTTAGGCTAATTTGCCAATGTTAAGATTTCAGCCGTTATCAAAGAGTTTAGATCCCACCACTTGTCAATGCTTACCAAGGTATCCATATTATTAACTATAATAAAATGTAATTTGTGTGTCCAATAATAAAATGTGATGGTTGTATTGAAACAAGATGATGGAAAAGAAAACGAGAACACCTCTAATGACTTATGGGAGAAGTGGAAACGTTAAGGTCTCAATAGAATAGCTGCTATACTGGTGGAACCTTAATGGCAATCACTGGTGGTATGATCTTTATTTTCTTAGTAAAGCATATATATTTAATTGACTTGATTATATTTAATAAGGTAACCTGCTTTTTTAAGCCAGAAAAAAAGAAAAAAAAGTTGAAGTTTTAATAATATGAAATTAAGGTAATTTGACCTGATCAAATTGATAACGTGGCAACTGAAGTGTCAGTAAAATTGACCATGCTGACTTTTCGTTGTTGTGATGCCTGGATCCCATTAAAATTAAAATGGAAGATTACCTTAAATCCAAAATTTTGAAACTTTAAATGGTCTTTGCTGGCCATTTAGTATTGTGGTAATATAATTATTAAATAAAAGTTAAAATTAAGTAATGTAGTAATGTACCAAACATTGTATTAAAAACAACATCATACTATCATTTAAGTTCCCATTTTCTTTGAGCTTTTTTTAACCCATTTGACCCATTTTTTTAGCTATTTTCCCCACTTGACCAATTATTTTTGTTTTGAAGATCTAATAACTTTTTTTCGAAAACAGTTTGATGAGTTATTAATTTGTGTTATTGACTTGGTTGGAGCGAGGCGCCCTAAGGCGCAAAGAGCATCGCTTCTGGTGACACAAGGGGCACGTTGTACATAAGGCGTGGGTGAGGCACGCGCCTCATGTACATGCATTAGATGGAAATGTTTTAAGACCAGCACAATGAGGCTTGGAGCATATGTGATAGTTTTCAGCCATTACTTAACTGACAGGGTTGACTTTTTTTTTTTACTATTTAACATCAACGGAGAATGAATCTAGATGCATAGTATGCGTAGTTTGAAGATGTTGGATCTACTGAAGCAAGTGGGTTTGATTTAGTATTTAGTTGACTTTACTGTTGGAAGATTATAATATATACTAAAATAGTAGATACATGATATGTGTAGTTTGAAGATGTTGGTTCTTATGGAACAGAAGTCATTGTATACAATTTATGGCTTGAGGATGATGGTAATATGGACAAAAATTGTTTCATATCAACCTACCTTGGCCCATTTAGTTAGCATGATCTAACTTATTGTTGTTGGTTTGTGACAGGTTGACTTCGATTGTGGCTTCAGAAGCTTATTAGATTCATTATTGGAATATCTAACTTCACTTGAAAGTGTAAGTTTACTTCGTTTTCGTTTGGTTAGTGATTCTGTTAAATTACTTAGGACGGTGTATGCATTAGAAAGACACTTTGGGTGACTTTTGACCATTTGTCCCATTTACATGTTTTCTTATAAGCTTCTATTTTATTCTCATTTTACTCTTTTGACTCTTTAGAGATTAAACTTAACCCAAATCTACACATATATAAGTAAATTGGTCAGGTTTTGGGGAAGTATGTGACTTTGTTAAATTGTTTGAGTTCAAGAATCAAAGGATGATTCTTTGACTGATTTTGGTGAAAACGATGAATAATAGAAACGAGAATTTGAAAAAGGAAAATTTGTAATTTCTTGGGAACGATCATTGCCATATATCATGTTATATGTATAATAAATTCTTTCCAATCAACATCATGGCTTCTTTAATCATGTTCTTTGAAATATTCTCATATTGATTTTCTTCTGCAGATAACGGATGATAAGTTCTTAATTAGTGGTAAGAAATCAATACCTAATTTGAGAAGAAGGTGGTTAAGGCCGACAAAGACTTTTTATCTCGGTTAGAGGATATGAAGTAAAGAAGTATACTAAAATTTTTTTTCTTCTATATAATATCAACCCACAAACAGCTTGTACATTATGCTTAAAAATCAGTACATTTTGAGCATCAAGAAACACAATCTTTAGCTTAACCCATGGCTCTTCAAGCTTCTCTTCTTCCTTCTGCAATCACTGTTCACAAAGAGGTATAAAAATGCAAAATTTCATTCAATTTTGTTCTGTTTTTGTTGCTCTGTTTTGATCTGTAATGTGAAACAGGGGAACGGAGCTTTTGTTTTGAAAAATGTTAAATCTGATTTCAGCCCACTTTTGATTGGAACAAAGGTACTGTTTTTATCTTCATTTTAAGTTCAATTTTGAAGAATTTGATGGGTTTGATTTGTAATTATTTGAATTGGAAGTTGGAACCCTAATTTTTGAAATTGGGGATTAGTGAAGTTGTAATTGACTAATTGCATGTAAAATTTCACTGAATAATTTCTTTAATGGATTGAATTGGAACCTTTTTATATAGAAATTGAGGAACAGTGAGGTTGTAATTGGTTGATTGCATGTCAATTTAAACTAAATAAGTTTTTTAATGGATTAAACTGGAACCCTAAATTTATAGAAATTTAGGATCATGAGTTTGTAATTGGCTAATTTCATGTTAATTTACACAGAATAAATTTTTAATTGTTTGAAATGGAGTCCTAAATTTGTAGCAATTGAGGATCAGTGAGGTTGTAGTTGGCTATTTGCATGTCAATTTATGCCAAATAATTTTACCTTAAATCAGTATAAATTGTGGATCAATGAGGTTGTAATTGGCTAATTGCATGTTAATTTTCACAAAATACTTTTTTTAATTGATTGAATTGGAACCCAAAATTTATAAATAAATAAGTCAGTCAACCAACAATGTGTATGAAGGAAGAATGTAAAACAAAGAACTCAATGACATTAGTTCACAATAGATGCAGGTATGTATGTACATCTATCTTGCAAGCACCATCAGTTTCAACCATATAATTTGCTTAAAAATGTCTACATTTTGTACGCCATCTTTTTCGGTCAAGATATGCGATTAAACCCCAAGGCTGCTCACCAGCTTGTACGCCATCTATTAAGGGAGCTTAGAGGCTGATGTAAATCTGCCTACGTGTCAACCATCTAGGCATGCCACAGTTTCATGGAGGTAGTATGCTTAACTTGAAGATAGTTTAGTTTTTAAAACTTCAATATGTTAAATATTCATTGTTCCAAGAATTTAAAGTAATCAACAGTATGCTTAACTATTTCACTTAAGGTCAACTTATCTCATTGAAATGATTCACTTTCATAAAGTTATAAAATTTATTTGCAGGATAAGTATATCTAAGTGATGGGACTGCATTCTTTTTCGGTCAAGATATGCGATTAAACCCCAAGGCTGCTCACCAGCTTGTACGCCATCTATTAAGGGAGCTTAGAGGCTGATGTAAATCTGCCTACGTGTCAACCATCTAGGCATGCCACAGTTTCATGGAGGTAGTATGCTTAACTCGAAGATAGTTTAGTTTTTAAAACTTCAATCTGTTGAATATTCATTGTTCCAAGAATTTAAAGTAACCAACAGTATGCTTAACTATTTGACTTAAGGTCAACTTATCTCATTGAAATGATTCCCTTTCATAAAGTTATAAAATTTATTTGCAGGATAAGTATATCTAAGTGATGGGACTGCATTCTTTTTCGGTCAAGATATGCGATTAAACCCCAAGGCTGCTCACCAGCTTGTACGCCATCTATTAAGGGAGCTTAGAGGCTGATGTAAATCTGCCTACGTGTCAACCATCTAGGCATGCCACAGTTTCATGGAGGTAGTATGCCTAACTTGAAGATAGTTTAGTTTTTAAAACTTCAATCTGTTGAATATTCATTGTTCCAAGTATTTAACCAACAGTATGCTTAACTAATTGACTTAAGGTCAACTTATCTCATTGAAATGATTCACTTTCATAAAGTTATAAAATTTATTTGCAGGATAAGTATATCTAAGTGATGGGACTGCATTCTTTTTCGGTCAAGATATGCGATTAAACCCCAAGGCTGCTCACCAGCTTGTACGCCATCTATTAAGGGAGCTTAGAGGCTGATGTAAATCTGCCTACGTGTCAACCATCTAGGCATGCCACAGTTTCATGGAGGTAGTATGCTTAACTTGACGATAGTTTAGTTTTTAAAACTTCAATATGTTAAATATTCATTGTTCCAAGAATTTAAAGTAATCAACGGTATGCTTAACTATTTCACTTAAGGTCAACTTATCTCATTGAAATGATTCACTTTCATAAAGTTATAAAATTTATTTGCAGGATAAGTATATCTAAGTGATGGGACTGCATTCTTTTTCGGTCAAGATATGCGATTAAACCCCAAGGCTGCTCACCAGCTTGTACGCCATCTATTAAGGGAGCTTAGAGGCTGATGTAAATCTGCCTACGTGTCAACCATCTAGGCATGCCACAGTTTCATGGAGGTAGTATGCTTAACTTGAAGACAGTTTAGTTTTTAAAACTTCAATCTGTTGAATATTCATTGTTCCAAGAATTTAAAGTAATCAACAGTATGCTTAACTATTTCACTTAAGGTCAACTTATCTCATTGAAATGATTCACTTTCATAAAGTTATAAAATTTATTTGCAGGATAAGTATATCTAAGTGATGGGACTGCATTCTTTTTCGGTCAAGATATGCGATTAAACCCCAAGGTTGCTCACCAGCTTGTACGCCATCTATTAAGGGAGCTTAGAGGCTGATGTAAATCTGCCTACGTGTCAACCATCTAGGCATGCCACAGTTTCATGGAGGTAGTATGCTTAACTTGAAGATAGTTTAGTTTTTAAAACTTCAATCTGTTGAATATTCATTGTTCCAAGAATTTAAAGTAATCAACAATATGCTTAACTATTTCACTTAAGGTCAACTTATCTCATTGAAATGATTCACTTTCATAAAGTTATGAAATTTATTTGCAGGATAAGTATATCTAAGTGATGGGACTGCATTCGTTTTCGGTCAAGATATGCGATTAAACCCCAAGGCTGCTCACCAGCTTGTACGCCATCTATTAAGGGAGCTTAGAGGCTGATGTAAATCTGCCTACGTGTCAACCATCTAGGCATGCCACAGTTTCATGGAGGTAGTATGCTTAACTTGAAGATAGTTTAGTTTTTAAAACTTCAATCTGTTGAATATTCATTGTTCCAAGAATTTAAAGTAACCAACAGTATTCTTAACTATTTGACTTAAGGTCAACTTATCTCATTGAAATGATTCACTTTCATAAAGTTATAAAATTTATTTGCAGGATAAGTATATCTAAGTGATGGGACTGCATTCTTTTTCGGTCAAGATATGCGATTAAACCCCAAGGCTACTCACCAGCTTGTACGCCATCTATTATGGGAGCTTAGAGGCTGATGTAAATCTTATAACATATTATCAATTTGTTAGGTTATTTCTATATCAAACATATGACGGATCATATGTTTAACATTGTTTTATAAAGATATGTAACCAAACAGAAAGAATTTAAATAATATATTATAATATGTTTTTTAGTATTTGATTCCGATCGTTATTAGAACAAACCCGTGTGTTCACACGGGTGTACACCTAGTTCTATATATATAGGAAACAAAACATTGCATGGAAGGCAAAGTTGATTATGTGTAAAATCATGACACGTGCAGTGTCCTCATATCATACACATATCCCTTCAATTAGGATTTGTATGCATTCTTTCAAATTGTCATTTTATATTTTAGTTTATATTTTATTTTCTTTTGGAAAGCTCATGGATGAGCTGTACACAATGTCTTGAAATGAAAAATTATTATTTTATTTTCATTTCATAGTATACATACGTATACATTATAAATTTAATTTATTTATTATTTTATTAATTTATATATTATAATTAATTTAACTGCTTCACTTATTTGACACGTATAACTTCTAAAATATGACGTTCTAGAAAATAATGAATATGTCATTAGAACAAGAATAATCTTATCTACATTTTGAACCAAATTTTATTAAAAACGGAGTAGGTTCAAATATAATGTATTTTTATAGTTTAATTATTAAACGGTTCCCGGGCCCGCCTAGGTACTTTATGTTTCTAACAGTCAACTTACCCGTAATATACCTGTCTAATAATATAAATTTTTTATATACTTTTATTTTATTAGAAAGGTTACCCATATACAGGCCAACTAATTAATATAATATTTCAACCAACTATATAAAATAGTGTTTAAAACTATTTAGGTTGAATATTTATATTAAAAATAAACTAGTTACTAGTTACTAGTGGTTAATAAATTTAACCAAACCTATAATTCTTATATAAAAATAGGAATGTTACACCTTTATAGCTGTTGTCACGGCCCCCGACCCGGTTTTACCCGTTTCAGGAGCCGCGGGACAGAAATCCCGTGATATTTAATTAATTGAGTTTGACAGCGGAAGTTTTCATCAGAATCTTTTAAAATGTAAATATTTCCCGATTATTTTATTTCACAGCGCGGGATAAAACCCGGTAATTTACAATCTTGAGATTTCACGAAGAAATCCTTTATTTTACAAAACATGTTTCTTTATTTTATACTGAGCCACTTCCTTGAGCTTGTAGTGCTATATGGCACTTTTCCTGATTCATAACAGGTCACCTGAAACATGTTTGAAAAAGGTTTTGTCAGCGGGAAATACTGAGTGAATCATTCTATTTTGCATAATGATGCATAGTTATTAATTACAGCATAAGAGCGATTACAATGGCTTCTATCTTATCTTTATCTGGCATCCTGTCACAATGGTGACATGTCACAATGGTGACATGTCACAATGGTGACGATGGTCATCCACTATTAGATCAATGAACCTAAATAGTGATGATTATCCCTGTAGGTCAATGAACCTAACAGTGATTATCCCGAGTAGGTCAATGAACCTAACTGGGAGAAAATTAGTAATGTGCACAATACCCCATTAACCAGTAATTCAAGATATCCATGACTTAGTCCCTGTAATTATAACCTTGAAAATAATTTTGAGGTATTGTAAAATAGTTGATAAAAAGAGAATGACTCACCTTGCTGATTTAATTTGAGCAGAGTTTAGCCTACTGATTAGCCTTTTTAAACTAAATTTAATAACAGGCACACAATTCGGGGTTAGTAATCAATACAGCCTTTACGATAACTCACGAGATCAACCATCACAACGAGTGACAAAGTGCTATGCTTAACATCTGTCGAATTAACGACTAATGATAAAGCATCACCCTAATGTGGGCAGCACTTAAACACCCGTTGAGTACATTGATCGATCGGAAAATGAATCGTAGCAGCGATCGTGCTAATACCCTGATTGCGGCGTTGATTAGTGAATCGTGTGTGTTAATTATGATAAACAGAGCTTATCTCAGTCTACGAAACGAATTTCTTCGTCGTTCTGAAGCCAGAAATCAAGTCCCAATCTCCTGTATTTATAGCCGAATTTTGTCATTGTCGCGGCCCGCGTGACATTTAAGCTTATCCTTACGCGGCCCGCGTAGCAACAATTTTCATGTATAGGGTTGCCACGTGTGGGACTAGCTCAGCTGAGTCGACAGTTTCTGAAAATTCGAATTGGACAGCTATTTATGTGGATAAACGTAACTAGGAAATACCCCCCCTGAGTTTTAGGGGCCCTGATCCTGATTCTGATTTTTCTAAAAATCTTAGGGTTTGTGTAGAATCACTTGGGTTTCTTAATTAGGGTTTCCTATTGGTCAATTAAAGTAATAATTAGTACTTTTTGATGAGAGTTGTTACATTCTCCCCATCTTAAGAAAAATCTCGTCCTCAAGATTTACCGGAATAATTGAGGATACTTTCGCTTCATTTCTGATTCCAGCTCCCAAGTGTATTCAGCTCCTTTCTTTGAATCCCATCTAATTTTGACTAAAACTAGTCGTTTATATTTGAAAAACTTGATCTTTCGATCCTTAATTTGAAGTGGTTTCTCAACAAATTTCAGCTTTGCGTTTATCTCTATATCTCGCAGAGGTACTACCAGTGATTCGTTTGATAAACATTTCTTGAGATTGGATACATGAAATGCATCATGTACTCCAGTTAACTCTCCTTGTAGTTGTAAATAATAAACAACTGGTCCTATATGTTAGATCACTGGAAGTGGTACTACTTACTTTGTACTTAGCTCTCCGTTTTTTTACCGAATCTAACAATTCGGTTCCACGGAAATATTTTCAATAACATTTTGTCTCCAACTCGAACTCCAACGGCTTTCATTTATTATCTATATAACTTTTCTGACTATCTCTAGCCGTTTTTCAGCCTTTCCCTCGTGATATTGAATATCACAGTTGTAGTCATTTAGGATTTTCATCCATCTCCTTTGCTTCATGTTTAACTCTTTTTGCCTAAATATATATCTTAAACTTTTATGATCTGTATAAACAATAACTTACTTCCATACAGATAATGTCTCCAAATCTTAAGGGCAAAAATTATGATTCCTATTTCTAAGTTATGAGTGGTCTAGTTTTCTTCGTGCTTTTTCAATTGCCTGGATGCATACGCAATTACCTTTTTGCGTTGCATTAACACACTCCAAATCCTAGCTTTGAAGCATTACCGTATACTTTAAAATTTTCTGTTCCTTCTGGTAAGGCAATTTGCTTTAAGATCCTAAAGGTTTCTTCTTGTTTATATCCCTATTCAAACTTAACTATTTTACAGATCAGCTTGGTTAATGGAATAACTATCTTGGAAAAATCTTTAATAAATCTTTTATAATATCCAGCTAATCCTACAAAATTCTTAATTTCCTTTGCGGATTGCGGAACCTTTCATTTGGTAATTGCTGCTATCTTAGTAGAATCTATGTAAATACCTTCATGATTCATCATATGACTTAAAATTATACTTCTGACAGCCAAAATTCATACTTCAAAAATTTGGCGTAAAGCTTTTCTTTTCTTTAACAAAGTTAAGAGTATATGCAAATACTGACAATGTTCGTCCTGATTTTTTTTAATAAATAAGTATATCATCTATGAAGATAATTACAAATTTATCCAAATACGGTTTACAGATCATATTTATCATGTCCATGAATGCTGCATGTGCATTCGTTAATCCGAAGGGCATGACTGTAAACTCGTAATGACCATACCTAGTTCTGAAAACAGTTTTAGGTATGTCTTCCTTTTGTACTTTCAATTGATGATATCCAGAACATAAGTCGATCTTAGGAAATATCTATTTCCCTGGAATTTGATTGAATAGATCATCAATTCTAGGTAATAGGTATTGATTCTTAATTGTAACCTTATTCAATTCCTTATAATCAATACACTTTCTCATCGAACCATCCTTTTTCTTAACAAACAATATTAGTGCCTCCTGCGAGGATAAACTAGGTTGTATGAAACCTTTACTTAGTAATTCATCTAATTGCTTTTTCAATTCTAACATTTCTGTAGGAGCTAACCGGTAAGATGTCTTGGCTATCGGTATAGTTCCTGGAATTAGATGAATCCTAAATTTTACCTCCCTATCTGGTGGTAACCCTGGTAAATCTTCTGGAAATACATCTGGGTATTCTGAAATTACAGAAATTTCCTTAATTTCTTTATCTTTAGTATTGATGATTACTGAAATCATGTATACTATTCCTTGCTTTTGTTTATAATTAACAACTTTCTTTACTGATATGAACTTTATGGGCTTACTTGGTTTATTTCCTATAATCATAATTAATTCTCCGGTAGGTGCCTGAATTTCTATGAAATTCTGATCACAGATAATTCGAGCATGATTGTTTACTAACCAACCCATTCCTAACACAACATCGAATTCAACTAATTTCATAAATAATAGGATTGCAGAAAACTTATAACTTATTTCTATGTTCTGCATAACCTTATTTATTTTAACTGAATTCCCATATGCCGTTTCTAATATAGAAATCTGCCTAATACTGGTTTAAAAGTAAATTAAGAGTTTGGCAGACTGAAGTATTTCTAAAACTTTGGTTTGCACCAGCGTCAAATAATACTTTTGTGTAAACATTGTGAACTAAGAACGTACCGGCTATCACATCTGGAATCATTTCGGCTTCTTGAGTAGTCAGCTGGAATGCTCTTACATTCCTTTTTGCTCCTTCTGCAGGTTTGGCTTTATTGTCAGATGGTTTGTTCAGTTTTGGACAATCTGGCCTAAGATGTCCAGCTTCTCCACAGTTATAGGAGACTGAAAATTTCTTCCTCCTGCAGTCTTCTTCTTGATGCCCCGGAATTTTGCAAAAATTGCAATATCCTTTGCATCTTCCAAAATGCTTCCTTTTACAAGAATTGCAAAATGGACTAGTGGTAGATTGCCCATTCTCTCTTTTCTTGAAATTGTTATAGTTACCCGAACGAAATTCTTGGGTAATCTTTTGGGCTACTTCCTTCCTTCTATTTTCTTCTCTTGTCCGTACTAGTTCGTCAGTCAGAGTATTGGCTAAATCCACAGCATCATCAATCATGCAAGGTTTCGCAGCCTTGACGATATTACGGATTTCGGAAATCAATCCCCAAATATAACGAGAAATAAGTACCGGCTCTGGCGAAGCCAGCGTTGGTACCACTCGAGCATATTCGAAGAATGTCGTAGTATACCCTCGACAATCTACATCTACCATCCGATGGGTTAGAAACTTATTTGTCATTTGATCTTTTTCATATTCAGGACATAATTTTCTTTCTACAAGGCTCTTAAATTCTTCCCAGTTCATAGCATACGCCATCCTTCTTCCTTTTGCTTGTAACACCGTATTCCACCATTCTAGCGCCACTTCTTTGAAAAGGTTTGACGCATACATGACCTGATCATCCTGAGCACATTTACTTATGGCCATTACTGCCTCGGTTTTCTCTAACCAACGTAGTGCAGCAGTCGCTCCTTCATTGCCTGCAAACTCTGTGGGTTTACAAGCAAGAAATTCTTTATAAGTGCAACCAGACGTTGCAGCTTTCATTTTCTTAGGGAGCGGAGCTTGCCGTGGTTCATTCTCATGATTAACATGATTACCGCCTCCATTTACGCTATTACTGAAGTTATCTTCAGAAATGCGTTTGCTAGGAATGATTTGTTGCGGTTCGATTGGATTTTTAATAGCAGCAACGATTGATGGAATAGCATTGGCTATCCCTTGAGCAAATATTCCTGGAATAGCGTTGGCTATCCCTTGAGCAACGATATTTTCTATATCCTGCCTAGTCATATATTGATCCCCCGGTTGTTGCTCAGATTGATTAACCTCATTAACTGGTTCATTATTAGCGTTTTCCATCTGATATCTAATTTATAGATAAATAATTAGTATAAAGGAAATAATCTAGTGTCATAATTAATTGCACATAATCACGTAAACGAATATACAAACAAAATTGTAAATCTTCTAAAACTTTATTTGTTTTATAGATTATATCATGCTTCTATATACAACTGTTTTATTATTTATTTTACACAAACTGATTTTACTATTACTATTACACAACCACAGTTTCATAATCCCTTATCCTTTGTCAGGTGATGTTCTAGTAACGGCGTTCCTTCTCATCGTATTTCCAAGAGATCTGTCCCAAAATTTCTTGGATTCTATTCCCAGCATCCATTAATTCTTTGTTAAAATAACGGAGTTCACCAATATTCTCGTTACTCATTGGTGAATTTGGTAAAGGTTCTGGATTGAACTTAGGAAAAAGCCTATAGGGATGGTTTTGTAACAGTATTTCATTAGTCAACCATTCGTCTATTTGCGAGTGGATTGAAAGGTTTGGAATAGCTGGTTCTAAATTTATTGGTAGTTGTGTTTCAAGAGAATGAATAAAATTATTTTCATTAACAGGCTTAATATTTGTCATTATAAAATCTAACTCTTCCTGAGATGGTAACCCCTCAATTTGCCTAGAACTTTCCCCAATTTCCATTTTCTGAAGCTTGGGTTTCTCGAGAGGTAAAGCGTTGAATTCTATAGGCTCTTCTATGTCTGGTATATACCTATTGAAATCTCTGGAAACTTCTATTCTTACTGGATAAAGATTTAAATTCTGAAGGGCTTCCGACAAATCACTCATGCTGTTTAGCAAAATTCACACAATTATTAAGTTAAAAATTTATATAAAATTTCATAGAAAACTTTTAAATATTATCTCATATTGAGTAACTATGAAACAACCGAATATGAAAACATACTAGGTTTTATTTATGAATTTATTTATTTACTGAATAAGGTTTCTAAACTGTAAATAAAGATGCTAAACTTTGAGTCAGAATATTTAAAGATTTATATTTACTGCTATAGTAGCTAACATATAAAAATCTGCTCATACTGTACACAATTAATCAGATAATAATACACATAATCGCAAAATAGCAATTAATAAAAATTAAGTATTTTCTAAATACTTAATTGGCTTAAATCAGTGGCTCGATAAGTGGCTCTGATACCACCTTTTTCTGTCACGGCCCCCGACCCGGTTTGACCCGTTTCAGGAGCCGCGGGACAGAAATCCCGTGGTATTTAATTAATTGAGTTTGACAGCGGAAGTTTTCATCAGAATCTTTTAAAATGTAAATATTTCCCGATTATTCTATTTCACAACGCGGGATAAAACCCGGTAATTTACAATCTTGAGATTTCACGAAGAAATCCTTTATTTTACAAAACATGTTTCTTTATTTTATACTGAGCCGCTTCGTTGAGCTTGTAGTGCTATATGGCACTTTTCCTGATTCATAACAGGTCACCTGAAACATGTTTGAAAAAGGTTTTGTCAACGGGAAATACTGAGTGAATCATTCTATTTTGCATAATGATGCATAGTTATTAATTACAGCATAAGAGCGATTACAATGGCTTCTATCTTATCTTTATCTGGCATCCTGTCACAATGGTGACATGTCACAATGGTGACGATGGTCATACCACTATTAGATCAATGAACCTAAATAGTGATGATTATCCCTGTAGGTCAATGAACCTAACAGTGATTATCCCGAGTAGGTCAATGAACCTAACTGGGAGAAAATTAGTAATGTGCACAATACCCCATTAACCAGTAATTCAAGATATCCATGACTTAGTCCCTGTAATTATAACCTTGAAAATAATTTTGAGGTATTGTAAAATAGTTGATAAAAAGAGAATGACTCACCTTGCTGATTTAATTTGAGCAGAGTTTAGCCTACTGATTAGCCTTTTTAACCTAAATTTAATAACAGACACACAATTCGGGGTTAGTAATCAATACAGCCTTTACGATAACTCACGAGATCAACCATCACAACGAGTGACAAAGTGCTATGCTTAACATCTGTCGAATTAACGACTAATGATAAAGCATCACCCTAATGTGGGCAGCACTTAAACACCCGTTGAGTACATTGATCGATCGGAAAATGAATCGTAGCAGCGATCGTGCTAATACCCTGATTGCGGCGTTGATTAGTGAATCGTGTGTGTTAATTATGATAAACAGAGCTTATCTCAGTCTACGAAACGAATTTCTTCGTCGTTCTGAAGCCAGAAACCAAGTCCCAATCTCCTGTATTTATAGCCGAATTTTGTCATTGTCGCGGCCCGCGTGACATTTAAGCTTATCCTTACGCGGCCCGCGTAGCAACAATTTTCATGTATAGGGTTGCCACGTGTGGGACTAGCTCAGCTGAGTCGACGGTTTCTGAAAATTCGAATTGGACAGCTATTTATGTGGATAAACGTAACTAGGAAATACCCCCCTGAGTTTTAGGGGCCCTGATCCTGATTCTGATTTTTCTAAAAATCTTAGGGTTTGTGTAGAATCACTTGGGTTTCTTAATTAGGGTTTCCTATTGGTCAATTAAAGTAATAATTAGTACTTTTTGATGAGAGTTGTTACAGCTGTCTCTCTCTATGTCTGAAAATTCCGAGATGATTTTGTCAACATTCAAAGCAGTCTGTGGTCTAATATATTTTGTTTCAATGCTTTCCCAAGCTCTCAGATGGTTTGCTTGAACCCAATTCTCAAAACGATCTTTCCATCCATGGTACTCTTCAATTCCCATAAGTTTCGGGGGTTTTTGCAACGTTCCAGTTTCGTTTTCTGCGTTCATGTTTTGAGCAATGGTAGCCGGAGTAGTCGGAGATGTAGCAAATGCGTTGTAGAACTCAGAATCCATGTTTTGGTATTTGAAATATCACAAACTCAGATTCTTCAAACGAGCTGCTAAACAAATCACCTCGAATCACCTGTAGACAAACAAACAAACAACAATCAGTTTAAAGACTTATCAATTAACAGAATAAGACTGGTACTCGAACTGGTGATAAATCTGTGCGAACTGAAAGTTGACAAACTGTGCAGACTGCTATGACCCGAATCAAAATCAAACGACCTGACCCACTACTTGCAAACTGAGTACAATTCCAAACGACCTGGTTCACAAAGACACGACCTGGACCACTTCTAACTCACTGAACTGTTTCAAGCGACTTGAGTGAACTGCTTTGAACCATATGACTTTGATGCGATGAATCTTGACTTTCAATCCATGCAAACTGACATATCTCATGCACACACTAATCAATGCCGACAATTCACAAAACAACTTTGATTGGACCTAGATAATCACATGGGCTGATGATATAATAAGCTGATAAGGAATCACATTCGAAATCCTTCCTTTTAAAACAAATTTTAATTGGACCACAAATAACAAGTGGGCCGGTGCACTTAAAACATTCACGTGGGCTGACAACTTTTAAATGCAATATGCTGATTGGGCCGATGAACCTTTAGTCACATGTACACCGATTTCAATTTAGTGAACAGATAAGAACTAAGATTTGACTTTGTGTGACACCACCGTTTGCAATTTAAAGATTCACATGACCAAAATATGCTTATTGTAAATGGCCGACAAGACTGTTTGCTTATTGAACCGATGATTATCACCTTTTAATGTCACAATTGATTGGACCTAAAACATACTTTATCAATTAAAGTTCACATGTGACTTCGAGTATGGCCGACAATATTAATATCTCGCATGCAACATCTACTTTAAATGTGATAGAATCAATTGGCCGTCCACTTTAATTTTCACGTGCACACTTTAACATGGCTGACATATTCTCAATTGATGTTTGTGATTGGACCGTTCAATTTGAAACAATTAATCCTCACAAGAACACATGGGCTGACACTTAAGTTGATTCATGCAACCTGATTATTTTCAAACGGACTGTCAACCTTAAACGAACTGACAACCTTCGTATGAACTGAGATCTGCTGATTTCAAACGGACTAACAACCTCAAGCGATCAGGAACCTAATGCGAAGTGAATTTTTGAAACGAACAAGGGTTCTAAATTCAATTCGTTTGAACTAAAACGAACTGGAATTCCAAATCTCAAGCGAACTGTGCCATTTTTCAGACGATCTGATGTTATTTTGCCAAATTTTATCAAGTTTTTGTTTGAATTAGGGTCTGATATTTTCAAGGATTGTGCTACACTGAATTCCGATCACAATGATGTGTATATCGATCAAAAAAGTCCACTAAATAGTCGTAGATCTGATATCAAAGTTCTGTTCGTGTGAAATGTATCAAGCTTCAAACGAACTGGTCAGTTTTTTACAAAATTGAACAGGTTTTAATCTGTTTTAAGGTCTGAAACTTTCACAGATTCTTTAAAATACAGTTTTGCACGTTATATTTCAAAATCAAGCCATTTCATCTAGAAAATCTCGTTTAATTTTGGAAAAAAAACGTGAAGAATGGAGTAGAAACAGAAACTATCCGTGAAAAACAAGCTGAATCGGTAGAACTCTTCCTCCTGAGCTCTGATACCACTTGTAGGATCGAGTAACGACCAAAACAACTCGATCAGAAGTGTTCTAGATCCACAACGAAAGGCGGAAACAAACGTTTCGGTTTCGAATCAGCTTGATTTGCACTAGAAAGTAGTTTAGCTATCTCTTGTATTGATATGAAAGCTTTACACGGTCTGGAGATACCTCGGCAGAGCTTCGCTACCGGAAATGCCAAAATTACAAATGAAATGACAACATAACCTATTTATAGGGAGACCAGGTCGTCTGAGCTTCATACGAACTGGACAAAACCCAGTTCGTATGAAGTGACCACTTCATTTGAACTTCCACTTCGTTTGAACATCCACTTCGTTTGAACATTCATGCGAACTTGACATCATTCTTGTTCAGATCCGCAACGAATTCAAGACTCGATATAAGACGAAGTCGATAGACGCATGCACCAACAGACTCCCCCTCGGATGTTGACGAGTCTTAAGTGTCGAGTCTTCAACGTCTTCAGTCTTTATCAGTCTGAACGTGTAAGCATCCTCAAACTTTATCTCTTTCTCCTCTTCAGCATAAAAAGACTCCCCTCGAACAATCTTTCCTCGGATGTTGATTGCAGTTTGACTTTCACAGAATCAGGATCATGACCTGGCTCTATATAAGACGAAGTCGCCAGACGTATGCACCAACACTTCTAATTCTGGTGGGTTATCATTTTCTTGAATGAAAAAGTTTGTCCATTTGGGATTCCTGATTCTACTCCTTCCATGTAGGTATTCCTGTGGTTGACCTTCCATGAACTCTACATCTCCACTGACACATATCTTGTTCTTTGCTGGATCATATAATCTAAATTCTTGTGATACTTTTTTTTATTCCAAGATATACCATAGGCATGCTTCTATCATCTAACTTCTTTTGTTGAAGTGGTAGTACCTTAACGTATGCGGTGCAGTAAAAAACCTTTAAATGTTCCAGATCCGGCTTTCTTGTGTCTTGTTCACCAAGGCTTTCGTTGGAAACTTGTTTAGTACATATATTGCAGTCATATCGCTTCACGCCAAAAATTATGTGACATATTCATTGCCCTTAGCATATTGCGAATAGTGGATAACATCGTCCTGTTTCTTCTCTCTAGTACTCCATTTTGCTATGGGGAATATGGTGCTATAAGCTGTCTAACTATGCCGTTATGTTTGTAGTACTGGTTGAATTCAGTTGATGTGAATATGCCCACATGTAGCGAGTGCAATCGTCTATAAGTAGAAATATATACTTCTTATCATGTGTTGGTGGGGATATAGGACCACGCAGATCTCCATAGACTAAATCCAGAGGTTTTAAAGATCTGAATTTCACCTGATGTGGAAATGGTGTCCTACCATGTTTTCCTAATAAGCATACGTCACAGATTTGACTATCATGGCTTATTTGAGGAATTCCATGTACCAAGTTCTTTCGAGTCATCTGTTTGATAGCATCAAAGTGTAAATGGCCTAACCTTGCTTGCCATAACCATGCTAAATCTTCAGTGTTTGAAAGCAGGCAGTTTGGCTTCCCAATATTCAACTTAATCTTGTATAGCATGTTCTTTATTCTTCTGACTCGCATAAGTAACTTTTTATTTCTATCTGGGAGTGTTAGTAGGTCTTCGTCCATAATTACTTTGCAACCAATTTCGGTGAGTTGTCCGATGCTCAATATGTTTCTTTTCAGACTTGGAATGTAGCAGACTTGAGAAATAATTTTTTGTTCTTGGTTCTGACATTCCATCAGTATTGAACCTATGCCTTTAATTTGTACGTACGACCAGTCACCAAAGCTTACTTGACCTGTTACCTTTTCATCTAATTCTAAAGTGACTTCGCACACCTGTCATGGGGTTGCTTGCCCCGTTGTCTAAGTACCACAGACTTTCATCTCCTGTAGCATACTGATGTGAGGTCGTAGTCACACGCAAATTTAATCCAAATTACAACTAGTAGATAGCAGCAAATGGGTATCGAACACAGGGAGTTTGTGGAAAGTGTGTTGATTCTATAGCTTTGTGAATTAACTACAATTAACCTAATTTGCAGAAATTAAAATTCAAGAGTTTGGATGTTTGGTTTTAAGAACTAAATTACTAACTAAATTGTAAATCAAAATTGGTTGTTAATCAGATTATGAGAAAATGACCATCTTAGGTTCCGGTTTCCATTAACAATTGTGCCTAAATCCAACTAGAAAGAGTTACATAGACATAACTCATACATAAATTTTGTTGTGATAAAAGGGAACGAAGTACTCAGATTACATAAATGCGAGGTTGTTACCCGATGATCAATTAATCAATATCCAACCCTAACCCTTCCCGTGATATCTCGATTGTCAACGACACCAAGAACGTACGATTTAGAGTAGAATCAAAGCATCAATTAACAAGTTACAATCAAACATTCATACACCATAATGAACATAGCAAACACACCAAGTTCATTATTCTAGAAATAAGATTCAAAGCACAAAAGTCATAAAGAAACCTTCACCTAAGATGATCACCAAAAGTTTAGCCTAACATAGTTTGGTGAATCATCATTCCAACAAAATCAAAGTTCATACGAATCAAAATACAAACCGAAATGTTTAGAAATGTTCCCAATCACTTGCACAAGCTAAATTTCGCCCAAAAACTCCAGAGAAACGTTCCCAATCATGAATAATGTGAAAAGACACTTGAAAACGGTTTTAATAACACAGTTACGTTTTTCCTCGCAGCCTCTACTGCCTACCGTAAATTACGGTAGGTTTCAACTTGTTACGCCACCTCTCTACTGTGTTACGGTGGGTTTGGAGGGTTTCAGGGGCTACCGTAATTTACGGTAGCCACCGTAAATTACGGTAGGCCCCTAAGTCTTCTGTTTTGTTTCTTCTTTCCATTCCTTGCAAGCCCCGTTCCACTCCATTCCATCCAAGGCAGCGTTTTTCCCATTTTAAGCTCCAAAACACACCTGAAACATAAGCAACTGTAGTCATCTAATTCAAGATAATTACGCGATCAAATGCGGGATTAACACATCTTTTAACACCATAACGGGTTGTCCTATGGACCACCCGTCACATCCCCACACTTAACCGTTGCTTGTCCCAAGCAACCCATCAAAACCATTTTCAAAACACAAGCGATCAACATAAATCAAGCATAAACGTGTTATCCTTTTACTAACCCTTTCTTAACACCCAAAATAACACACCCCTCTCTATATCTCTCCTCTCGGCAACAAGTAAGCACTAGCATTTGTAAGCTAGAGACGGGTGATTGCACAACTATAAGCTTGTACCTAAATCGGTCCTTCTCCTAACAAGTGCCAAACATGAATGCACATCAAAGGGGCTTTAAGGTTGTAACGTGGCTAGGCGTACGGTAGGAAATGGAATATATGTAGTAGCGAAGGACTTAACCCGGTCTTTTATTACATAATGAAACAAACAAACACCAAACTTCAGCTTCTATATACAAGACAACTCAACATCACTTTTTTCATCTTTTTCATTGTTTTTTCCATTTTTTTTCTTTTTTTTTTCTTTTTTTTTAACTAGCAAACATTCACATAACATATCTACACACTACTAAAACAACTACTAACACTATAAGACCGGGTCAAGTCGGGTAAATTTTTGGGGAACTAGCTAAGGGGTAACAAATGATCGGCTTTTGGCACAAAAATGGGTAACTAAATGTCCAAACCCCCGCCCCTCTCACTACCAAGCTCATATATATAATTAATGAGGTCCAACCCCCCAAATCCCACACTCACACATACTATGACGAGGCTACCTAAATGCCCTTATCCTTTTTACATTCATATTCAACTAAGGCCTCGAACCGTATTCAAGCACAAGTTCTAATGCACCCCCACCCGTTGCCACTCTCATCAAAGACAAGCATTATTTATATACAAGTGTGGCTTCAACTCTCACCAAGAACAAAGGGTATTAAGGGTTGCCGGTGTGTCACTTGGGGTTAGTCCAAGGTGTTCAAATTCTCACAATATTTTGCTTGATTTAAAAATTTTAAAAAACCTCAAAATTTCCCCCCATCCCCACACTTGGGATACATTGACCCCAGTGTAAGGTTTTGAAAAGGATTGATCGCTAAACCATTCAACATCAACTAAAAGCTTCAAAACTCAAACCCCAAGTTTCTTTTTGGTATTTTTCATTTTATATTTTTTTTATATTTTTCTTCTTTAAAAACATCACACCACCAACTCGCACAACCCAAAACATAACATCACAAACTAAACACCACCCATCCACCCAACCAAAACATAACAAACAGATATTAACAAAAATATACAAGAACGGAAGGAACACAACCTGACTAATAGTACCGTAGCTGAGGCGGCCCAAAAATGGAAGACATCATCTCATTCCACTCTCCGAAGGCAAACGCGCCGCTACCACTTCCACTTCCGCTTTGTTGTGGAGCTCCATGTTGTTGGTCTTGACGAGGGTCCATCCATTGCGAATGATGGAGCGGCGGTATCGGATACGAAACACTACTATCGTAAGGTGGTAGAGACGCATAATCCACCGGAGGTGGATCCACAACCACGGGCCGCCCCGCATGCCAATCCGCATGCATTCGCCGAGCTTGATCATCATTATACCGATTGTTCATCTCTAAATCATGGGAATAAGCATGTGTGCGGTTCCACGACTCTTGTCGGTCAAAGTTGTGCTTTAAGGCCTGCTCCATACTAGCCTCCATCATTGTTTGGTGATCAAAGAAGGTACGCTCCGACCCCGACCATGTGTCAAAAACCGATGTCAGAGGACGTTGATTCTCAATGACTTCTTGCATAATACCATCATATGCCCAATTCGGCTTGTATGAGCGCTCCGTATAGTTAAAGAAACCACTACCATGTCCCCGACTTGGGCCCCCTTGGCCCACATCCACATGCTCACCATGAGGCTCATCCGCATAATCTTCATCCCCACTCGGGGGTTCATCTTCGCTTTCGGGTTCGTCCGCTTCACCCGGTAATAGTGCCCTTGCATCAACTTTCAAAGCCCTCCATCTTTGACCTTCCGATTTGAGCTTGTGGTATCTTTCCGACTGATCGTAGGTCCATCCAATACCCATCATTTGTATGTCAAATGGCTTGTGCCTTTTCGCTGCCCCTTTGTCTTCCGATGTGATCGCCTTGAACTGTTTCAACAACCCCGTAATAATTCGGCAATACGGTATGATGCTCCTCCCCACTTTGTTTCGGCATATCCAAAGATGATTCATTATCAAATATCGTATCGGAAAACGGGGAGACCCATGGAGCAACGAGTTAAGAACGGGTATTTCCGGGTACCTCACCTCTTGTTTATCACCTCTTCTTGGTATCACATTCAAGATACAAATAGTGAGCAACAGTTTTGCTTCAATCTTAAAATTTCTTCTATACAAGGTGCCACCATAATTATTTGGTAAGAATAAGGCCGCTAACATATCATTCCACCTCGGGTGGGCCTCCGGTTTAATGAGCAAATCATCAAGACTCGGGATTGTATAATCATGAGCAGGCAGACTGTCATATTTCGCCAATTTCCGCAATGTATCAAACGACATTTCTACCTTAATCCCATTAACCTCAAATGTCAACTTCATCTGCGATGTCCTATCATACTTGTTGCATTGAAAAGTAGCCATCCATTCCTGAATCTCGTCCATAAACAGATTCTTATTGTCTTTGTCGTAACAACTAAGCGCCGCCTCCCAACCTAAGGCGCGAAACTGAGCAAACACATTAAACGGCCCGAACTCTACTTCTCTAACCTCCCTTTCACATATAAATGCCGCAGCTTTATTTTTTAACTTATTCATTCGATCATGAAATAATGTCGGCTGCTACTCTTCCGGCTGATCATCTAACGGACCGGCTTCCCACCTTGGCTTGTCAGCCGGGTCCAACTCCATCATCTCTTCCTCATCACTTTCACTGTCATCATCTCTACCAAAATATCTCCTCTTCTTCGGTTGTTGTTCCGGTAGTTTGCCTTTTCCTTTTAAAGAAGAAGAACTAGCTCCCGCTTTTTCCTTAGTCCTCACCATTTTCCTACACATAACAAACAACAAAACAACCAACACAAAATCAGTCCCTTTTCTCCAAAAATCCCCACACTTGCTTGTTACTATGGTTGTAGATGCTAGTGAACACAAAATTTCATACGTTATTTTCACAAAAAATGGGCATGGTGCCTCTACAATGTAGAGGTTTCCAAAAGTTCACAACTTTAACATCAATCTTACATCTACTACCATAACAATGTTCAAATAACCATTTTTCATGACAAAAAAGTAAGAACAAGCAAGTGTGTGTAAACAAGTAACAACAATAACCTTCATCTTCACAATGCATCATCAAAAGTAAAACATAAACATCACATACCTTGGATTGAAGATGCTAGAACAGAAGAAACTCAAAAACCCCCAAAAATTTTCGGCCAAGAAAACACGTTTTTCTTGAAAATCTTTCCTCAAAATCAGCAAGTACGTGAAATTTCAGTCAAGATAGACCCAAAATTCACAAGATTTTGCCAAAAATTGAAGAAGATTTGAACGTTTGAATAATTGTGGGGTTTGTGAGATCTTGTGTGGGGTTGAATGATAATGATAGATGAGGATATGTGGGAGAGATGATATGAGAAAACGAGTGGTCACGGAACCACGTGATTGTGTTATTAATTTTTTTATGTAACTGTTGAACTCGTAGCGACCCATTTATCGCCAGAGGCTACCGTAAATTACGGTAGCCACTGTAATTTACGGTGGACCTCTGGAAAAAACACCCACCGTACTTCAATAGCTTTCTACCGTAAATCCCAAAATTTTTCAAGCCTACGGTAGATTACGGTATATACCGTAAAGTACGGTAGTTTCTGGGCACTTCCACTTCGCCAAAAACTGCAATTTTCAATGTTTTTTTTTTAATTTCTAATTTTTTTATGCTTTTTAATATTTTTCAAAAACATGGAAAATTACCCTACCCCCTTGAAAAATCCCGTGTTGTCCTCAACACGATGCTAGAACTATTCGTAACCCGAACGTCCCCACACTTGTTTCAAACACGAGCTTCCAACGAATACGGTAATGTGCAACTAAACAAAATAAATAGCTAACTATGTACACTACCAAACCTGGGCCTCTCATGGTTGTTCATCATCTACCGGGCATAGAATGTAGCCCGCTTTGTCAAGCTCCAAGTTGTTGATGTCGTTCCCTTCCAAGTATGGCTTCAACCGATGGCCATTCACCGTTTGTTGTTTGTTGATTTGCTCATCTTGGATATCCACATCACCAAATCTCCCGACCCGCTGAATAACATATGGGCCCATCCATTTGCTTTTCAATTTGCCCTCAAACATTTTCAAACGTGAGTTGTACAACCATACCTTTTGACCCACTTCAAAGGTTTTCTTTCTCAACTTTGCGTTATGGACCTTTTTAAGTTTACCCTTGTAAGCCGATGCACACTCGTAAGCCTCGTCTCGAATCTCTTCTATTTCACTTAATTGCAACTTCCGCATCTTCCCCGCTTCATCATAGTCTACATTCACCGTCTTGATTGCCCAATGTGCCCGATGAGCTAACTCCATTGGCAAATGACAACCCTTTCCATACACCATTTGGTAAGGTGTTGTGCCAATTGGAGTTTTGTAGGCCGTCCGGTATGCCCACAACGCATCATCAAGTTTACTAGACCAATCCTTCCTATCCGTTCGAACCGTCTTCATGAGAATTTCTTTAATTTGACGTTTGGACACTTCGACTTGTCCACTAGTTTGCGGATGGTAAGGTGTAGCAATCCGGTGGTTCACGCTATGCCGCTTCAACAATTTTCCGAAATTAAAGTTCTTGAAATGCGAACCACCATCACTAATGATAACCCTCGGAATACCAAAATGGGCAAAAATGTTGGATTGAACAAATTTACAAACAACTGAATGATCATTTGTTCTTGTTGCAATAGCTTCAATCCACTTCGAGACGTAGTCCACCGCCACCAAAATGTATAAGAACCCATTAGAATTTGGGAAGGGACCCATAAAGTCAATGCCCCATACATCAAATATTTCCACAACCAAAATTGGTTGCAATGGCATCTCGTCCCTCTTTGAAATGCTTCCCATCTTTTGACAATTCACACAATTTCTTGCAAACTCGTACGCATCTTTGAAAATCGTTGGCCAATAAAACCCACAAGACAAAACCCGGTAGCCCGTTTTGTGCCCGCTAAAATGACCTCCACAATCGGATAAGTGGGCATGAGTCAAGATCTCTAATACCTCCGTTTCGGGCACACACCTCCGAATGACTTGATCGGTCCCGATCTTGAAAAGGTCTGGCTCGTCCCAAATATATTGCTTCAATTGGACCATAAATTGTTGTCTTCGCTTCTTGGTCCAATGATTTGGGATGGCACCCGTGGCTAAGTAATTCACGAAATGGGCATACCACGGTGCAACAAAAGTGGACACGGCTAGTAGTTGCTCATCAGGAAACCTTTCATTTATCTCGCTCAAATCATCAATCCCTTCCACCGGAATTCGAGACAAGTGATCCGCTACTACGTTCTCACTTCCTTTTTTGTCTCGAATCTCTAGATCAAATTCTTGTAGCAACAACACCCAACGAATTAAACGAGGCTTCGCATCTTTTTTCTCCATCAAATATCGGACCGCACTATGATCCGAATATACAACCACCTTGCTCCCCCAAATGTAAGAACGGAACTTATCCAAAGCATACACCACCGCTAATAATTCCTTTTCGGTTGTGGTGTAATTCAGTTGCGCTTCGGACAACGTCTTGCTTGCATAGTAAATCACCACCGGATTTTTATCAACTCTTTGACCCAAAACTGCACCAATTGTAGTGTCGCTTGCGTCACACATGATTTCAAATGGCTTCGACCAATCCGGTGGTTGCAAGATGGGAGCTTTCACCAAGTGTTCCTTCAAAACATTAAATTCTTGCAAACACTCATTAGTAAAATCAAATGGAACATCCTTTAACAACAAATTACATAAAGGATTGGTGATAACACTAAAACCTTTTATGAAACGTCTATAAAACCCCGCGTGTCCCAAAAATGATCTTACCCCTTTCACATTTTTCGGTGGTGGCAAAGATGATATTACCCGTATTTTTGCCTTATCCACCTCCATACCCCTCTCCGAAATCACATGGCCTAACACAATACCCTCTTGCACCATGAAATGACTTTTCTCCCAACTAAGCACTAAATTTTTCTCAACACATCTTTTTAAAACTTTTTGTAACTCGTTGAGACATGATTCAAAACTAGTGCCAAAAATCAAAAAGTCATCCATAAACACTTCAAGCGACTCTCCAACCATGTCCGAGAAGATACTCATCATACATCGTTGGAAAGTTTCCGGTGCATTGCACAAGCCAAATGGCATTCGCCGAAAGGCAAAGGTACCATATGGACAAGTGAAGGTGGTCTTGTGTTGGTCATTCGGGTGTATTGCGATTTGATTGTAACCCGAATACCCGTCCAAAAATGTCACGGCCCCCGACCCGGTTTAACCCGTTTCAGGAGCCGCGGGACAGAAATCCCGTGGTATTTAATTAACAGCGGAAGTTTCTTCAGGATCATTTTAAAAACTGAAATATTTCCCGATTATTTTATTTCACAACTCGGGATAAAATCCGGTAATTTACAATCTTGAGATTTCACGAAGAAATCTTTTATTTTACAAAACATGTTTCTTTATTTTATACTGAGCCACTTCCTTAAGCTGATAGTGCTTCACGGCACTTTTCCTGGATCACAACAGATCACCTGAAACATGTTTGAAAAAGGTTTTGTCAGCGGGAAATACTGAGTGAATCATTCTATTTATGAAAATGACTCGGTTCTTATAATTTACAGTATTAAGAGAGATTACAATGTTTCAGATATCAAACCAATTACCCACAGTACTTGTCACTCGAACATCCATCGGAAGCCTCTTTGCCCGATGGTGTCTGTGACTATGGTCATATCACTCATTGGCTAACTCGTTGTCCAATAGTGACGGTTATCAAGTAATGTATACAAAACCCCACATACCGGCTGTAACTTGGTGATTACATAAACTTAATCACTGTAATTATAACCTTTGAAAATAAACATGATTTGGAAGTAATTTGATAAAAAGAGAATGACTCACATTGCGGATTTACTTATGAACAGAGCTTAGCCTACTGATTGGCCTTTTAACCTAATTTAATAATAAGCACACAATTCAGTTAGTAACTTAATACAGCATTTACGACAACTCACGAGATTAAAACCTTCACAACGAATGACAAAGTGCGATACTTAAACATCCATCGATTTAACGACGAATGACAAAGCATAAACCCTAATGTGGGCAGCACTTAAACATCCATTGGATAGTTTAATCAATCGGACATTGAATCGTAGCAGCGATCGAGTTATTACCCTGAATTGTGGCAGCACTTCGTGATCAGTGTGTGTTTTAGGACTGTTTCTACTATAACTCGAAGTACAAATTGAATTTGAACGTCGAATGAACAACAGAATGCAAGTGCCAGGCCCTTCTATTTATACCCAGAATTTGCATCTCCCGCGTGTCGCGACAGAATGCATGGTCCCTGTCGCGACTCGCCTGTGGTGTCAACGTAGGGTAGGGTAGGCTTGTCACTAGTATAGGCCTGCTGAGTCGACGTTTCGTGAATTCTCAATTTAGACAACGCTTTTTAGAGATAATCATTAGTTAGGGTTTACCCCCCTTAAGTTTTAGGGGCCCTAATCCTGATTCCAAATGTTCTGAAAATTTTAGGGATTATGCAGAATCACTTGGGTTTCTCAATTAGGGTTTCCTATTGGACAATTTAATTAAATAAATATGACTTTTGATGATAGTTGTTACATTCTCCCCCACCTTAATAAAAATCTCGTCCTCGAGATTTACTGGAATAAATGAGGATACTTTCGCTTCATTTCTGATTCCAGCTCCCAAGTGTATTCAGCTCCTCTCTTTGAATCCCATCTAACTTTGACTAAAACTAGTCGCTTGTGCTTAAGGAACTTCACTTTCCTATCTTCTATCTGAAGAGGTTTCTCAATAAATTTTAACTTTTCGTTTACCTCTATATCTTGAAGAGGTACTACCAGAGATTTGTTCGCTAGACATTTCTTGAGATTGGATACATGAAATACATCATGTACTCCAGCTAACTCTTCTTGGTAGTTGTAAACGATAAGCAACTGGTCCTATACGTTGGATCACTGGAAACGGTCCTACGTACCTTGGACTTAGCTTTCCTTTCTTACCAAATCTAACCACTCCTTTCCAAGGGGAAACTTTCAACAGTACTCTGTCTCCAACTTGGAATTCTAACGGCTTGCATCTATTGTCTGCATAACTCTTCTGGCAATCTCGAGCCGTCTTTAGTCTTTCCTTGATTTGTGTAATCTTATCAGTCGTTTCTTGTACTATTTCAGGACCTGACAATTGACTTTCTCCTATTTCTGCCCAACAAACTGGAGTTCTGCACTTTCTTCCATATAGTGCTTCAAATGGGGCAGTTTCAATGCTTGAATGATAACTATTGTTATAGGAGAATTCAATTAATGGTAAATGATCATCCCAATTTCCACCAAAATCTATTACACATGCTCGGAGCATGTCTTCTAAAGTTTGGATTGTCCTTTCACTTTGTCCGTCTGTTTGGGGATGATATGCAGTACTCAGATTTAGTCGAGTTCCCATAGCTTGCTGGAAACTTTTCCAGAATTGAGAAGTAAAACGACTATCCCTATCTGATACAATGGAGAGTGGAACTCCATGTAGAGATATGATTTCATCTACATACAATTTTGCCAATCTTTCCATGCTAAAGGTTTCTTTCATAGGTAGAAAGTGAGCAGATTTGGTTAATCGATCCACAATTACCCAAATCGCATCATTACCTTTTCTTGTTTTGGGCAACTTAGTAACAAAATCCATTGTTATAAGTTCCCATTTCCATACAGGCATCTCTAATTGTTGTAATAGTCCTGAAGGTTTCTGATGTTCTGCCTTAACTGGTGAACAAGTAAGACACTTAGAAACATATTTAGCTATATCCTTTTTCATTCCTATCCACCAAAAGTTCTTTCTTAAATCTTGGTACATCTTATTGTTTCCTGGGTGCATAGTATACCTAGATTTATGGGCTTCTTCTAAAATCTTAGGTCTTAAGTCTCCTTGTTTAGGTACCCAAATTCTACTTTTGTGGAATCTCCAAATTCCATCTGCTCCTTGCTCTAATTCTTTTATTCTTCCTTTCATTCCTTCAGCATCATCCTTGATTGCTGTAGCTTGAACATTATTCAATTGTTCCATTTAATCTATTTGTAGATTTAACCTAAGAGCACGAACCCGTCGTTGTTTCTCATGGTATTTACGACTTAAGGCATCTGCAACTACATTTGCCTTTCCTTCGTGATACTGAATATCACAGTCGTAATCACTTAAAATTTCCATCCATCTCCTTTGCCTCATGTTTAACTCTTTTTGCCCAAAAATATATCTTAAACTTTTATGATCTGTATAGATAGTAAACTTACTTCCGTACAGATAATGTCTCCAAATTTTCAAGGCAAAAATTACTGCTCCTAATTCTAAGTCATGAGTCGTATAATTTTCTTCGTGCTTTTTCAATTGCCTTGAAGCATACGCAATTACCTTCTTGCGTTGCATAAGCACAAATCCAAATCCTAGTTTTGAAGCATCACAATATACCTCAAAATTTTCAGTTCCTTCTGGTAAGGCTAAGATTGGAGCATTAGTTAATTTCTGCTTTAATATTCTAAAGGCTTCTTCTTGCTTTGGTCCCCATTCAAACTTAACTGCTTTACAGGTTAGCTTAGTTAATGGTACGGCTATCTTGGAAAAATCCTTAATAAACCGTCTATAATAGCCAGCTAAACCTATAAAACTTCTAATTTCCATTGCAGTTTGTGGAACCTTCCAATGTGTAATTGCCTCTATCTTAGCAGGATCTACATGAATACCTTCGTGATACACCATGTGTCCTAAGAATTGTACTTCTTGCAACCAAAATTCACACTTCGAGAATTTGGCGTAAAGCTTTTCTTTTCTTAACAAAGTTAAGAGTGCATGTAAGTGCTGACAATGTTCGTCCTGACTTTTGGAATAAATAAGTATATCATCTATGAAGACAATTACAAATTTATCCAAATACGGTTTACAGATCCTATTCATCATGTCCATGAATGCTGCAGGTGCATTTGTTAACCCAAAGGGCATGACTGTAAACTCGTAATGACCATACCTAGTTCTGAAAGCAGTTTTAGGTATGTCTTCTTCTTGTACCTTCAATTGGTGATATCCTGAGCGTAAATCTATCTTAGAAAAATATCTAGCTCCTTGAAATTGATCAAACAGATCATCAATCCTAGGTAATGGGTATCGATTCTTAATTGTAACCTTATTCAATTCTCTATAATCGATACACATTCTCATTGAACCATCCTTTTTCTTAACAAACAACACAGGTGCTCCCCACGGGGATGAACTAGGTTGTATGAATCCTTTACTTAGTAATTCATCTAATTGCTTTTTCAGTTCTAACATTTCTGTGGGTGCTAACCGATAAGGTGCCTTAGCTATCGGTATAGTTCCTGGAATGAGATGAATCCTAAATTCTACTTCCCTATCGGGTGGTAATCCTGGTATTTCTTCTGGGAATATATCTGGGTATTCTGAGACTACTGGAATCTCCTTAAGTTCTTTATTCTTAGTGTTAATGATTATCGAAATCATATACACTATTCCTTGCTTTCGTTCATAATTAGCAACTTTCATTACTGATATGAACTTCATAGGCTTACGTGGTTTATCTCCTGTAATCACAATTACTTCTCCGGTAGGTGCCTGAATTTCTATGGAATTCTTATCACAACAGAGAATTTGAGCATGGTTGGCTATTAACCAATCCATTCCTAACACAACATCGAATTCGGCTAATTTCATAGGTAACAGATTTGCAAAGAATTTATGACCTAAAAGTTCTAATTCTACATTTTGCAAAACCTTATCTATTTTAACTGAATTCCCATCAGCCGTTTCGACTGTAAAGATCTGCCTAATGTTGATTAAGGGTATATTAAGAGCTTGGCAGAATGAAGTATTGATAAAACTTTGGTTCGCACCAGAGTCAAATAATACTTTGGCGTAAATGTTGTGAACTAGAAACGTACCGGCTATCACGTCAGGAATCATCTCGGCTTCCTGAGTAGTTAACTGAAAGGCTCTGACGTTCTTCTTAGTAGCTCCGTCCGTCGCCTTGGCTTTGTTGTCTGCTGGTTTGATTAATTTAGGGCATTCTGGCTTAAAATGTCCTGTTTCTCCGCAATTATAGCAGACTCTTGTTTTCTTTCTGCATTCCTCTTCACGATGTCCTACCATTTTACAAAAATTGCAGGTTACATTACATCTTCCAAAATGTTTCTTTCTGCAATTCCTGCAAAATGGCGGATTTGAAGATTGCCCTGTTCCTTTTCTCTTGAAGTTGTTATTATTACCCATACGAAATCCTTGGGTAATTTTCTGAGCTAGTTCTTTCTTCCTGTTTTCATCTTGCGTGCGTACCAGTTCGTCGGTTAAGGTATTAGCTAATTCCACAGCATCGTCAATCGTACGAGGTCTCGCAGCTTTAACGATGTTACGGATTTCACTAATCAGTCCCCAAATATAGCGAGAAATGAGTACCGGTTCTAGCGAAGCCAGCGTTGGTACTACTCTAGCATATTCAAAGAATGTCGAAGTATAACCGCGACAATTTACACCCATCATCCGATGATTTAGGAACTTATTTGTCATTTGTTCCTTTTCATATTCGGGACAAAATTTTCTTTCTACAAGACTCTTAAATTCTTCCCATTTCATGGCATAAGCTATCATTCTTCCTTTTGCTTGTAACACCGTGTTCCACCATTCTAGCGCCCCTTCTTTAAAAAGATTTGACGCGTACATGACCTGATCATCCTGAGCACATTTACTTATGGCAATTACTGCCTCGGTTTTCTCTAACCAACGCAGTACCGCAGTCGCTCCTTCATTGCCTGCATACTCAGTGGGTTTACAAGCAAGAAATTCTTTATAAGTGCAACCAGGTGTTGCAGCTTTCATTTTCTTAGGGAGCGGAGCTTGCCGTGGTTCATTATCATGATTAACATGATTACTGCCTCCGTTTATACTATTACTGAAGTTATCTTCAGAAATACGTTTGCTAGGAACGATTTGTTGCGGTTCTATTGGATTTTTAACAGCAGCAACGAATGTTGGAATAGCATTGGCTATCCCTTGAGCAACTATATTTTCTATATCTTGCCTAGTTACATATTGATCCCCCGGTTGTTGCTCAGATTGATTAATCTCATTAACTGGTTCATTATTAGTATTTTCCATCTGATAATTAATATATATAATTTATTAGTATCAAATAAATAACAATTACAAAACAATTTATACAGAATTCATAACACCAATATAGCCAAAACTATCGATTCTCGATTTCCATTTAGTATGCATCAATACACACTATTATCTTACAAAGTTTTATTTGTAGTTATTTTACATACTGATTTTACTTATTACTATTACACCACTACAGTTCCATAAACCTCCTATCTTTTGTCAATTGGTATTCTAGTAACGACGTTCCATTTTATCGTAATTCCAGGAGATCTGTCCCAAAATCTCTTGGATCCTATTCCCAACATCCACTAGTTCTTTATCAAAATGGCATAGTTCATCCCTTTTCTCGTGACTCATTGGTGGATTTAGTAAAGGTTCTAGATTGTACTGAAAAAGCATATAGGGATTGTTTTGTAACTGTATTTCATTAGTCAACCATTCATGTATTTGTGAGTGGATTGAAGGGTTTGGAATAGCTGGTTCTAAGTTCATTGGTAGTTGTTCTTCAAGAGAATGAATAAAATCATTTTCATTACTCAGCTTAATAGTATCATAGCTTGTTAATATCAGATCTAGCTCTTCCTGAGATGGTAACCTCTCACTTTGCCTAGAACTTTCCCCAATTTCCATTTTCTTAGGCTTGGGTTTCTCGAGAGATAAAGCGTTGAATTCTATAGGTTCTTCTATGTCTGGTATATACCTATTGAAATCTCTGGAAACTTCTATTCTTACTGGATAAAGATTTAAATTCTGAAGGGCGTCAGACAAGTCACTCATGCTGTTTAGCAAAATACACACAATTACTAAGTTAAAAATCATAACAAAATTTTATAGAAAACTTTTAAATATTATTTCATACTGGGTAAGGTTTCTAGACTGTAGGTAATCCGGGTACTAAAACTTTAAGTCAAATTATTTTAAAGATTTGTATTTACTGCTACAGTGGCTAGCATATAAAGATCTGCCCATACTGTACACAATTAATCAGATAGTAAAACACATAATCACAAAATAGTAATAAAAAAATTAAGTATTTTCTAAATACTTAATTGGCTTAAATCAGTGGCTCTGATACCACCTTTTTCTGTCACGGCCCCCGACCCGGTTTGACCCGTTTCAGGAGCCGCGGGACAGAAATCCCGTGGTATTTAATTAACAGCGGAAGTTTCTTCAGGATCATTTTAAAAACTGAAATATTTCCCGATTATTTTATTTCACAACTCGGGATAAAATCCGGTAATTTACAATCTTGAGATTTCACGAAGAAATCTTTTATTTTACAAAACATGTTTCTTTATTTTATACTGAGCCACTTCCTTAAGCTGATAGTGCTTCACGGCACTTTTCCTGGATCACAACAGATCACCTGAAACATGTTTGAAAAAGGTTTTGTCAGCGGGAAATACTGAGTGAATCATTCTATTTATGAAAATGACTCGGTTCTTATAATTTACAGTATTAAGAGAGATTACAATGTTTCAGATATCAAACCAATTACCCACAGTACTTGTCACTCGAACATCCATCGGAAGCCTCTTTGCCCGATGGTGTCTGTGACTATGGTCATATCACTCATTGGCTAACTCGTTGTCCAATAGTGACGGTTATCAAGTAATGTATACAAAACCCCACATACCGGCTGTAACTTGGTGATTACATAAACTTAATCACTGTAATTATAACCTTTGAAAATAAACATGATTTGGAAGTAATTTGATAAAAAGAGAATGACTCACATTGCGGATTTACTTATGAACAGAGCTTAGCCTACTGATTGGCCTTTTAACCTAATTTAATAATAAGCACACAATTCAGTTAGTAACTTAATACAGCATTTACGACAACTCACGAGATTAAAACCTTCACAACGAATGACAAAGTGCGATACTTAAACATCCATCGATTTAACGACGAATGACAAAGCATAAACCCTAATGTGGGCAGCACTTAAACATCCATTGGATAGTTTAATCAATCGGACATTGAATCGTAGCAGCGATCGAGTTATTACCCTGAATTGTGGCAGCACTTCGTGATCAGTGTGTGTTTTAGGACTGTTTCTACTATAACTCGAAGTACAAATTGAATTTGAACGTCGAATGAACAACAGAATGCAAGTGCCAGGCCCTTCTATTTATACCCAGAATTTGCATCTCCCGCGTGTCGCGACAGAATGCATGGTCCCTGTCGCGACTCGCCTGTGGTGTCAACGTAGGGTAGGGTAGGCTTGTCACTAGTATAGGCCTGCTGAGTCGACGTTTCGTGAATTCTCAATTTAGACAACGCTTTTTAGAGATAATCATTAGTTAGGGTTTACCCCCCTTAAGTTTTAGGGGCCCTAATCCTGATTCCAAATGTTCTGAAAATTTTAGGGATTATGCAGAATCACTTGGGTTTCTCAATTAGGGTTTCCTATTGGACAATTTAATTAAATAAATATGACTTTTGATGATAGTTGTTACAAAAAAGCAGTAATATTTTTTACCCGGCAATTTTTCAATGATTTGGTCAATAAAAGGTAGTGGGAAATGGTCCTTAGAAGTGGCGGCATTCAATTTGCGGTAATCAATACAAACACGCCACCTGGTGACCGGTCGGGTGGCTATTTGTTCACCATTTTCATCCTTGACTACTTGAATGCCGGCCTTCTTAGGCACAACTTGGGTAGGACTTACCCAAGCACTATCCGAAATCGGATAAATAATTCTTGCATCCAACTATTTAATTACCTCTTTGTTTACTATCTCCCTTAGGTTCGGATTCAATCTTCGTTGTGCTTCTCTTGTCGGTTTTGCATCTTCGGTGGTAATGATCTTGTGCATGACGATTGATGGACTAATTCCTTTAAGATCGGCAATCGTCCATCCGATAGCTCCTTTGTTTTCTTTCAAGACTTCCAATAAAGCTTGTTCTTGCGCCATCTCTAAATTGGAGGCGATAATGACCGGTAGAGTGTCATTATCCCCAAGAAAAGCATACTTCAAATGGCTTGGTAAGTCTTTGAGCTCCAACCTTGGTGGCTCTTCCAATGATGGTTTAGTACCCGAGCTTATTTCCACCGGCAAGCTTTCAAATTGGTGGGTCCATGGCGGTCGACCTTCCTTCAATGCCATAGCATCCTGTTTCTCCTCTTCAACCCTTAGTGCACAAGCATGTACCTGTTCAGAAAAATCACAAAGACACACATCCATACTATCCTCCTCATACTCATGCGGGTTGCATCCGTCGATTAAATCTGCCATAAAACACTCATCAACACCAACAGCATTAGAATTGTTAGTAAAAACATTCAATCTCATTTTTCAATTTCCAAACGTCATGTCAACTGTACCAAATCTACAATCGATCACAGCATGCGCGGTGCTCAAAAATGACCGACCCAAAATAACATTTTGTTGTTGTTTTGGGTCCGCGGATGAGTAGTCTAAGACTAAAAAGTCAACCGGGTAGTAAAACTCATCAATTTTCACAATAACATTTTGAGCCATCCCCCGAGCTAGCTTATGAGATAAATCGGCCAAAACAACCGTTGTCTCTACTCTTGCTAACGTACCAAAATCATATTGGTCATATAAGCCCCCCGGTAAAATGCTCACCCCGGCTCCAAGATCTAGTAACGCCTTTGCCATTTGAAAATTACCAACTTGTATATTTATTAAAGGCGTGCCCGGATCTTGGAGCTTAGGAGGAAGCTCCCCATTCAACACCGCACTTACTTGCCCGGTTAAATCTACCCGCTTAGGCATTTTCTTCTTTTGTTGTCTTTTTTGTGTGCACAATTCTTTTAAAAATTTAGCGTATGCGGGCACTTGTTTTATTGCATCAAGGAGTGGAATGTTAATTTTAACTTGTTTGAACATGTCCCACAACTCCTCTTTTTGGGGACCTCTTGATGCAATAAAGTTTTCCTACCCGGGTCAAGTAAAGCCGATGAAAAAGGGACTTGAATCGGTTCACCTTCATCTTTTTCATTTTTTTCATTTTCACCTAACCCCAGTTTTTTAACATTTGATCCTTTAGATACAACCGGTGAAACTTCATCATCGTCACTTTCATTACCCGTGACATCCTCAACCACCCCTTCAACCAAACCCGGTGACAAATTGGCTTTGAATTCTTTGCCACTTCTTAACACACTAACATGATGAACATTGGCATTATTACCTCGTGATGAGCTATGGGAAGGATTTACCTTGGTGTCACTAGGAAGTTGACCTTTGTTTTTCTTCAACTCCGCCACGTCGGTTGCCAATTGACCCATTTGGGTTGTTAATGTTTGAATGCTCTTGTCACGAACCTCATCCTTTTGCATCCGGACTTCATCAAGTTGATTCTGTTTTTGCATATCTTGTTGCGTTGCCCGAAGCATATCCATGACTTCATTCCCGCTTGATGAATTTTGACCTGAACCACTTTGACCCATTTGTTGAAATTGCCCTTGGTAGCCATAATTATTTCCACCCCTATAGTTCCCTTGATTGTATTGTTGAAGAGGTGCAAAATTACCTTGAGCTCCTTGGAAATTTGGGTTAGCTTGGTTCGCCGCGTTTCCGTAACGGAAATTAGGATGGTTTCGTAACCCGGGGTGGTATGTGTTTGAGTTCATGTTGAAGTTTCGACCACACCCTTGAATAGCATTCACTTCTTCTACTTGCTCTTCAACCACGCCTACTAAACAAACTTCCGCCGTGTGGCCTATTTCATTGCAATTAGTGCACACGTTGTACACTTGATTCGTGGTTTGAGCCCCCCCCCCCCCCCCCCACTCTCTACTCCATGTACTTGTGGCCTTTGTATCACATGCCTTGCCTGTCTTGAGGATTGGGCCTTCCTTTTGGAAGTCACCGCCATTTGTTCTAAAAATGCCCAATCGTCTTGTTCAAAGTTTGTACCAAAAGTACCATTAGTAATCAACATCAAGTCACGTGCATCCTCCGAACTCAATCCTTCATGAAATGCGTTCAGCAATTCCCAAAGTTGGATAACGTGATGAGGGCAATTCCTTAGCATCATATTAAATCTTTCAAACGCCTCGTGAAACATTTCCCCCAATTGTTGTTGGAAGCTTCTCAAAGCTCTCCTTGCATCATTAGTCTTTTGAGAAGTATAAAACTCATCTAAGAAAATCTGTTGCATATCAGCCCATGTAAAGATCGATGCGGAGGGTAAAGTGTGAAACCATCTCTTTGCTTTGTCTTCCAAAGAAAATTGGAAGAGAACCAACTTGACATCATCCGAGGAAAACCCTTGACCTCCAATCGTGTTGCAAATGGAGTCATATGTCTCCAAATGAAAATAAGGTTCTTCCGTTGCTAACCCCTTAAACTTTGGTAGACTTTGGAGGGCGGTTGTTCTAACTTCAAAGTTCTTCTGTCCGCATGATGAGGAATCACTACCGGTGAAGGATTGTTAGTGATAATAGGCCGGAAGTGAGCTTCAATTCCCCGTACTACCTCCCGGTGATGTCGTCGAGGGGCAACCCAATGGAGCTCTTGGTTGACCCATTTGCCCTTGCATAGGCTCTTGAGGTGCAAATGGTGGTTGATATTGGTATTGATGCATTGGCGGTTGTTGTTGAATCGGCCTTTGAAATTGAGGTTGTGTATTTGAGGACGCACTTGATGTAGCGGTGTAGGGCGTTGCAATTGTGGCCCTTGTGGTCTAATATGTTGCACCCCGACCGGTAATCTACTCGTGTCTTGAAATTGTTGTATCGGTTGACTTTGTTGACCCGCTCCTCCTTGAGGTCCCAAATATCCTCCATCACCCCCATAATAAAAGCCTTCTTCTTCATACCCTCGAAAGTCTTCTTCATAACCATCATCATATCCATCCCCTTGAATACCCGAAGATTGCCCAAATGGAAAGGATGAATATTGGAAACCCAATGGGTTCGGTGGTTGGTATGTATATGTAGTATGGATGACGGTTGAGCCTTGTGGTAGTGGGTGAGTAGAAGATGATTGACCCGTAGTTGGGAAAAAATGTGAAAGTGGTGGAATTGTGGTAGAAGGGCAAAAGGTAAGACTGGGTTCAACTTGAGTAGTAATCGGTGGCGTGGTGTTGGTTGGTGTAACGTCATGAGGTGGAGTAGGATTGGTAGTGGTATTAGGCATGGTGGTATTTGGTGAAGGTTGTGTGGAAGTAGGAATGAATGATGAGGTCGTTTGACCCGTTGTGGGTGGTACTTGGGTTTCTTGCATGATGTTTCTTGGTGTAATGGGTGAAGTAGGTGAACCAATAATTCTATTTTCTCGTACCAAAACTCGGTTTTGCCTTAACGTTCTTTCAATTTCCAGATCAAACGATAGTGGTGTTGACTTGTGAGAGCCCCTAGTATGCATACACCTGAAGTAACTGCACACTAAACACAACCAACGTAAACCCGAAAATAACAAAACAAAACTATTAAACTAACACACATTGCGCACTACTCCCCGACAACGGCGCCAAAATTTGACGTGAGGTCGTAGGCACACACAAATTTAATCCAAATTACAACTAGTAGATAGCAGCAAATGGGTATCAAACACAGGGAGTTTGTGGAAAGTGTGTTGATTCTATAGCTTTGTGAATTAACTACAATTAACCTAATTTGCAGAAATTAAAATTCAAGAGTTTGGATGTTTGGTTTTAAGAACTAAATTACTAACTAAATTGCAAATCAAAATTGGTTGTTAATCAGATTATGAGAAAATGACCATCTTAGGTTCCGGTTTCCATTAACAATTGTGCATAAATCCAACTAGAAAGAGTTACATAGACATAACTCATGCATAAATGTTTGTTGTGATAAAAGGGAACGAAGTACTCAGATTACATAAATGCGAGGTTGTTACCCGATGATCAGTTAATCAATATCCAACCCTAACCCATCCCATGATATCTCGATTGTCAACGACACCAAGAACGTACGATTTAGAGTAGAATCAAAACATCAATTAACAAGTTACAATCAAACATTCATACACCATAATAAACATAGCAAACACACCAAGTTCATTATTCTATAAATAAGATTCAAAGCACAAAAGTCATAAAGAAACATTGATGATCACCAAAAGTTTAGCCTAACATAGTTTGGTGAATCATCATTCCAACAAAATCAAAGTTCATACGAATCAAAATACAAACTGAAATGTTTAGAAATGTTCCTAATCACCTGCACAAGCTAAATTTCGCCCAAAAACTCCAGAGAAATGTTCCCAATCATGAATAATGTGAAAAGACACTTGAAAACGGTTTTAATAAGGCAGTTACGTTTTTCCTCGCAGCCTCTACCGTAATTTACACCATAAATTACGGTAGGTTTCAACTTGTTACGCCACCTCTCTACTGTGTTACGGTGGGTCTGGAGGGTTTCACGGGCTACCGTAATTTACGGTAGCCACCGTAAATTACGGTGGGCCCCTGAGTCTTCTGTTTTGTTTCTTCTTTCCATCCTTGCATGCCCCGTTCCACTCCATTCCATCCAAAGCAGGGTTTTTCGCATTTTAAGCTCCAAAACGCACCTGAAACATAAGCAACTGTAGTCATCTAATTCAAGATAATTACGCGATCAAATGCGGGATTAGCACATCTTTTAACACCATAAAGGGTTGTCCTATGGACCACCGTCACATACCTTGTTGGTTCTATGCGTTCTTCGTATAATAGAACCCTTTCTTGAAAAATATTTTCTACCATTAGAAGTGTTGGTACTTCATCATTTTCCAAAAGATATAAATGTTCTTATTCGACATCCTTTCGGGGACAGTCTTTCTTAAAGTGTCCAAACTTCTGACACTTGAAGCACTGGATCTTGCTTGGGTCTGTTTAGTTCCTTGCAAACGTTCTCCAATTCCTAGAATTTCCACCTCTAGGCCTATATGAAGATCCCTCACTCTTAGTGCTTTGCTTGTCTTTATTGTCTCGCAAGTTTCCACACGGTTGGTTAAAGCTGCCATGACCGCGGTTTCCAAACTGTCTTCCTATGCCATAATTGTTATCTTGATGTGTAAACATCAAACTGACTTGGCTATCTCTTGGGTTTCCTTTCTTTAACCTAAGTCTCTCTTTGTAAGTCTTTAGCTTTCGACAGCTTCTTCTAGCGTCATTATTTCTAGATCGAAGTATTGTTCCATTAAGGTGATAATATGAGTGAATCTATTTGGCACGAGATTTAGGAGTTTGTGTACCAGAGTCGCTTGATTCTGTGTTGTTCTGAATTCACTTGCCCAAGTAACAACACTGTTTATCTTTGCAGAGAAAGAGTCCACAGTGTCGTCTTCCGTCATTTGCAATAACTCGAACTCTGGCATTAGTGTATGCAAATGAGCCTTTTGTACCCGATCAACGCCAATGTGTTTTGTTTTCAACATGTTCCAAATTTCTTTTGCAGTTTTACAACTTGCAATAAAACATATTCCGCTATTTCTTGGAACAAATATGCAATTGCCGACTTATCTTTCTTTAAATCTGGTTGTGTATTTTCTGCCAGTTCAATCATTTCCCAAAGTCCATTCCCTTCTAATATGGTTTTTATGCGAATTACCAAAATGGTGTAATTTGTAGATTTCAAAATTAGGCATTGAAATTGGGAAAGCGAACTTCCTTCCTTTTGAATTACAATTTGTTGATTTGGTCTCGTTGTTGTTCCTGACATGATTTCTGACCGAACGATTTTCACTTTAACAAAACTTGCAATAAAACAACCTTTAACCTGCGAATAATCGAAATGCGGAATACCGAATTCATGTGACTTATCAAATTCACACTAGAACCCCGAAATCAAAACCCTAGATTTTGAACAGAACCCTGGTTTGACTCCTAGAACCAAAATGAAATTGCGAATAAAAATTGAAACCTGATCGCGAATGATTCCTGCGACTTGCCTTGCGATTCCCGATGTCTAGGGCCTAATGCTCTGATACCAACTGTTGCCCAAAACTTGATCTTTGATCTCTAAAACAAGGAAATAATTTTCATATAATCTGAATGTTTGTACATGAATGTGATTACAATTGATAAATCTAATTCCCTATTTATACTAATCTAAAAGGTGCGATGAATGAATGTATCTCCTCTTGAAACGCCGCATCTGATGAAGCCTGTGATGTTGCTGCCCTTTGAATTGATGCGTCTTGTGTCGATTCCTTTAGTTATAGGTGAGTATCTTTCACTTTGTAACTTCCGGTCATCACACTAATTTACTTAATCTAATTATAATACAAACTAACTATATACTATTTACAGAACAACCCTTGTACTTAGGATATGAAGAGATTGGTTCTTCAATTTGGGCTACCAGTTGTTCAACTAAATGCCTCAACGTGATTGTCACTTGTACGATCATGATAGTCAACTGATTATATCTTTCCTGGTGTTCCACCGGTGTTTATGATCGTCGACTTGTTTTGATATTTATGTTCTAGGTGAAATTGTACTAAACAAGTGAGGTTACTTGCAAAAGATTGAAACGAGCACTTGTAAAACAATATACATATGGATTGAATTGCTTATGAATCTATAATTGTCATAGATGGTATGTCATGGTCTAAAATTCATTTTACATGTTTTATTAATAGATATCAGCGCAAATAGAACTTCAAGTTGCACAAAAGTAGAAAGGAGATTGTACCTATTCTGGTATGTTTTTCTATGCTCAATTGATAGATTTTTCAATGCCCGACCCGTTCTAACAAAAAAATATTTTGGTGACCCGACCTTAAAATGTGTTTGAACTTAAATCTAATCATGTTTTTGTCTAATATAATGATAATTCTAAGCTTTGATTTAACTATCATAACACCTAAACCTTTGGATGCTTCATTTGTAGGGTCATTCTGACGTTGGCTCTTGGTTTCACTTATCATAGTAAGAACAATTTCTTATAAGGTTTTCAAAATCAAGGGTTGGTCTAAGTTATGTGAATGTTACAACTCTTATCGCGCCTGCTTGAATTCGCTGATGCTATGACTTTAGCACAGGTACGACGCCTATTACATTTATTGTTTCCATTGATTATATCGTCTCAATTTACTATTGGCATATTGTTTCAGTTTTTAGTGGATGCTATGAATCTAAAAACTCTCTGCTTAATGTTAATATGCATATTTTTAAAATAGTGTTATATATATGACATGTTTCTTCAAGATGGAGATGCGCAAAACATCTAATCATAAGTTATTAATAAATTTTTCAGCTAAACCCAGAGTTGACAATCTTTATTAAACATTGCTAGTTGTTATTAGTAGGTAAAGGATATCCGCTTTACGGCTAAGAATGTTCACTGAATTACACTTCTACAACACTACTATTTCAAGCTTTATTAATGTAGAAAATGTGATTCAACCAACACAAACCAACTTGAGACAAAAAGGTTACATAAAGAAGAAAGGGAATTTACTTTCTTGACAAGAAAGTAACTTCATCAACAAGTTTTTGGATCTCTAGAGTTGATAATCCACTGGGACCTGTTGCCATTACTGCCATTTTCTTCCACTCCAAAGCCTTCTTTCTCATCCTGTCACCCTCAACTCCCCCCATTAACTCCCTTACAAGGGACCGTGCACTATCCCCCCCCCCCTCTTCATAACATTCCCTAACTCCATGCCAACCTCCCAATTCTTGCACATCTGATTACAGTTAACCGGTTGATCAGCAGCACCCGGCCGACATATCATCGGAACCCCAGCCGACAAGCTCTCAATCAATGAACCCCACCCGCAATGTGTCAGGAACCCACCGACCGAGTGGTGGTTTAGTACCTCTTCTTGTGGACACCAGCTTGCAATAAAGCCTCTCTTCTTAATCGCCTCCTCAAGTTCTTGTAACAAAACCGCAGCCTTCCCATTAACCAAATCCTCCCGGATGATCCAAATAAAATAATGGTTACTATTAACAAGTCCCCAACCAAGTTCTAGTAACTCTTGTGAAGAAATTATTGTCTCACTTCCAAAACTCACATACACCACAGAGTTGGGTTCCTTATCCTGGAGCCAGTCGATACACTCGGATTCTTCCTTCCATAAACTATAGGTTTCCAAGCTCGAATTCTTGGTTTCCGGCTGCGTAATCTGGTTCAGAAGTAACTGTAGAGGCCCAACCGAGTAGATATGAGGGAAAATGGATTGAAGCTCATCGATGAGAGTAGCCTCTAATTCATAAAAAGTAGGAATGATGTGTGAGACTTTCTCAGCCATCCTAGCTGCTCCTAGACAAAAATTTATCCGAGGATCATCTTTTGTGACTAGCATATTTCTTGGTAGATCCTTTAACCGGATTCCTTCCATTCCTAGAATCCAATCTAACGCCATATCAAGGTACCCATTTGTCAAATAACTTTCATCTAAAAAAAACAAAACAACAAGGATTAATTAGTATGTTCCCTGGTGAGTTAATCTCCTAAATTTCGAACTTTTTTTATTTAGGGTATTAAATATTGCATAAATTTTGAACTTTTTTTATTTAGGGTATTATTATTGCATAAATTTTGAACTTTTTTTATTTAGGGTATTAAATATTTGAGTAAATTGCCATTTTAGTCCCTGAGGTTTGGTCCAAATTGCCCTTTTAGTCCAAATAGTTTTTTTTCTCCTCTGGGTCCCTGACTTTTCCATTTTCTTGCCATTTTGATCACATTGCCTAACTCAGTCTAAAAATCTTTTATAACCAGGGGTATTTTTTGGCATAAATGTTGTGTTGTGATAATCAGGGGTAGTTTACAACATAAATTATAAACCTCATAATAATTTAATACCAAAAATACCCCTGATTATAACCTGGTTTTTAGACTAAGTTAGGCAATGTGATCAAAATGGCAAGAAAAATGAAAACTCAGGGACCTAGAGGAGAAAAAAACTATTTGATCTAAAATGGCAATTTGGACAAAAACTCAGGGACTAAAATGGCAATTTACTCTAAATATTGCATATATCACAAGGGGTGACATGCACCCTAGCCTGCGTAAAGCCTGGAAGTTTTCAACATTAGCCTAACTTTAGGGAACTGGGGGCACAATAAACAAAAGTTAAGGGACTTGGAGGCACGCTGTTAACCCTTTAACGTAACATCACACATACTTATACATAGTCGTACTCTTATGCATGGAACAAACACAACGGTTTAAAACACAAGTTATACATAATTACCTTACTTAACTAGCTACATTAGCCGATGGCCTTCTGGTGCATTGGTTGCCCCCATTGCCTTCCAATGTGAAAGTCATGGGTTCGAGTCTTATCTAGAGCAAAATACTTAGGGTTGAGTCAGAGTTTTACCACAGTGGGCATTCGGGCGGTTATTTTATCTGAAATCATGGCAGGCTAGGCTACAAGCTTGTTCACGGACATTGGTGACATTTCACCATTGGATTTACCCGAATGACTTGAGTTTCTTGGTCGTCACAAAAATCTATTGCACTAATTAGACTTTATATAATAGTTAATTTCAACTAACTTTTCTTATCGGAGCCCCACTAGAGATATATTGTACTGATTAGACTTTATATAATTGTTAATTTCAAGTTTTCAACTAACTTAATTCTTATACGGCTCCACTAGAGACTATATACCGCTTAATTAAATTTATGCTCCTTTTGGTAATTTATTTTAGTTTACACCAATAAAAAAATTATTTTAGCTTACCTTTTAACCACTACTAATCTTTTTATTTTTCCATAGTTTAATACTAGGTTATAACCACGTGTATTACACGGGTCGAATAAATGAATTTTATATACTAAATAATAAAACAATACATCTTTAAAAACCTCCTTTATTGCACAGGTTGAATAAACATAATTTTATATATTAAATAATAAAAAAGTTATATCTATAAGAACCATATTGTACGGGTTGAATAAATATAATTTTATATACCAAATAAAAAAGTTATATATTTAAAACCACGTGTATTACACGGGTTGAATAAATGTAATATTGTTTACCAAATAATAAAATAATACATCTTTAAAAAACCTCATTTATTACACGGGTTGAATTAAATGTAATTTTATAAACCAAATAATAAAAAAAGTTACATCTTTAAAAATATGTGTATTACACGGGTTGAATAAATATAATTTTCTATACTAAATAATAAAAAATATATATCTTTAAAAAACTCTGTGTATTGTACGAATTGAATAAATCTAATTTTATATATCAAATAATAAAAAGTTATATCTTAAAAAAAAACTCATGTATTACACGGGTCAAATAAATGTAATTTTGTATAGTAAATAATAAAAAAAGTATATCTTTAAAAAAACCACGTGTATTACACAGGTTTAATAAATCTAATTTTATATACCAATAATAAAAAAGTCATATCTTTCAATATACTAATGGATAATACTCGATACGTGATGAATATGGTGATTGTGAAGATGGTTCTTGAAAAGAAGATATGTTATTCAAGAAGCAAATTAGCATCTATTTGAGTGATAAAATGTTGGTACCAATTCCGACAAATTGATTTATAAATTATGTAATAAAATTGATATAATAATTTTTTTAGTAATGAAAATAAAAATATTTCATATATTAATACAAAATTTGGTTTTCGTGATAAATAATTTGTTTTATTTAAAAATATCTTAAATTAACAATTTAATTTTTAGAATAATATTTTATTAGAAAAATAGAAGAATGGTATTCAAAATTTAAAATAGGATAAAATTTAATATTAGTTCATTATTCATTTATTTATTTAATCAATAAAAGATAAGTTTGGAAATGAGGCGAGAAAATCATAAAATAAATGCTTATAATGAACGATAGGTGTCACACATTAATGTTTTATTATATATATATATATTTAGATTGATATTAATAGATTATTATGTTGTAGTAAAATTTGTTAACGAAGTCTCAATAAATTTAACCATTTATTTAAAACTTGTAAATGTAGAAATGATAAATAATATTAGTTAATTTTATTTTAAGTTTCGTAAAATCTATTTGATACCAAACTAAACAAAACGTTCAAATATATAGTTAATATTAAGAGTAACTAGTGGGAAAGCCCGCGCGTTGCGGCGGGTGCGCCTATTTTGTCGCCCCGTAGGTGTTTTGGGGGGGTTTTTGGTGTGTGTATGGCGTTTGTGGGTTATTCACTATATTGACGTGTTGCGGCGGTCTAATGATTTTTTAAGTAATTCAAAGGCTGGTAAGTCTATGACATCGAAGTGATTTAAAGAGGCGTTTAGAGCGTAAAGCACATATATGTTCAACCATTAAAACGAATGTAATGTGATTTTAGTACAAAAGGGAATTGCTGATGGGTTTATACCATTGTCAACAGCCACTGCTCCTTATAGCACCCACTACATTTTCAAAATAACTTATCAATCAGTTAAAATCAAAGATACGGGTGATTACCATATTATTCACTAACAACCTCATACATAAAAAATATATATATAAAATAAAGATCGGTTGTCAAAGAGTAAGAAAGGTTTGCAATTCCAAGATAATATATACTCTAAGCAACTTTGCATTCCATACTGATCGCACTGACACTGATGCGTATCGGGTGTTCCCACCTCATTAAGAGAGTGAATTAGAGCATCATCACCCAAAGATGCTTGTATGGCTACTACTTTGATATTTTGGCGGAAGCACCCCTGAAACCATTACAGACTTCTAACTGGTATTATTATATATCATATATAAAAAAATATAATAACAATACATCATATAGCTCAAATGCAATTAATCATTCTGTTCGTGTATCAGAAAAAAATAGCTTTTCGATAGAATAATAAAATCTAAATATGTATCTCTCATACAAAATGTATATAAAACATCACCAAAAGATTCAGGTGACATTTTATACGGGTCGAACTGGTAACTGCCTAGAGCCAATTTTAAAGCATAATACAAACTCCTAATTCATTTGTTATGTATTATAGCAAGTCATTGGGAACAAAAAGATATAATAACCTTCTCAATGTTGTCCATCATAATCCCTTTAACCTCTGTTATTTGAGCTTTCAATTTGCTTTCAGGTTAGACAATGTACTCATTTCATTTGGATGATTTAAACAAAATTCCACTTGCTCCTTAATCTTTGGCCTATTAATCAAACAAAAAAGTACAATAAAACTTAATACATATTATTGTGAATTTTGGAGAAAGAAAAGGATGAGATAACGCACCCGAACTCCCTATCAAGATTATAAGCAAAACTAAACGGATCTTAAAATAAATCATCATCATCACTGTCATCAGCAAGTGGGTGAAAATAACATGCAACAAACTTTGACCTCGCAAAAGGTTGATCCTGAAAATAGCATGCAACAAACTCCAAGATTCTCAATCAACTTCATTTACTTAAATTGTGATTATTCTACCAAATTAGATATGAAAAAGCTTATACAAATCATAATTGATTATCAGCTAATGAGCCCTGCCTCTGATGCTTCTTCAGTAGCTTCAAAATAAGTGGCTCAGCTGAACGATTCTCCATGGAAAAATCAAAGCACGTTTACAACTCCATGATGAAAGAATGCAACACCTAGCTGGCAGATACACCTAGACGCCTCAGAAGTGTCCCCGCTTTCAGCATATTCTCTTAACAGATCAGAAATCCTATTCTTGAATTCCTCCACAGTGTTGTGAGTGATTCCACCCCATCACCGCTCAATAAGTTTTGCGTGATGTGGAGCCGAGATTTAGCTTTTTTCAGCGGTATGATGAACTTCAAACCCTTTTAGTGATTCTGATAATGATTTTTTGGCTTGGGTCCCATGATGGGGGAAGAATATCATCAACAACAACACGAGCAAGAAATAAAGTAAGACTCTCAACTGTATCCAGTATATCAACCGCCAGGTCATCAGCATACTCTAGAAGCATAAAAAAACCTTGCTTGATTTGTGTAGAGCTGATGACATCAGAATACAGAGCTGAAAGAAGAACTGATGTCATTCCAATCACATATAAAGCATAAGAAAAACAATAAGCTGATGAGAGAACAAAAAGAAGTGGGATTGACTTTTGCGACGTTTGCGCTTCGTGTTAGTTTTTCCATTGTGTCGTTTTGTTTGATTATATCACGTAAAAGAATTAGTAATTAACAATTTAATATTAACACGCACAATAATAGGACATGTCAACAAAATTAGTAATCAACAATTTAAACAGCTTGTACCCTAATATCAAATTAGAAAAGGATGGGGAAGAATATCATCAAAAAGATATATATATATATATATATATATATATATATATATATATATAGGTAAAGGGTACTGTACAAATTCCCTTATCGTACATTACGTACGCTACAATCTCAGCCGTCAGATCATCTTCCCGCAATGAAAATCGCATGTTGTTTTTTTTTTTTTTTGTAATAATTTCGCATGTGATAATTTTGATGAAATAGCAGGTGTTTTTTTGTAACAATTTCGCATGTGGTAATTCAATTTCGCATGTGATAATTTTGATGAAATAGAAGGTTGTTTTTTTGTAACAATTTCGCATGTGGTAATTCAATTTCGCATGTGATAATTTTGATGAAATAGCAGGTTGTTTTTTTGTAACAATTTCGTATGTGGTAATTCAATTTCGCATGTGATAATTTTGGTAACAATTTCGCATGTGGTAATTCAATTTCACATGCGATTTTCAATGCGGGAAGATGATCTGACGGCTGAGATTGTAGCGTACGTAATGTACGATAAGCGCATTTGTACGTTAACCAGCCCCTATATATATATATACCCTTTTAGAGCTCAATAAGAGAGTCAATCAAATTCAAGTATAAAATACCTACAAATTGAGCCCAGTGCGCCTTTAACTTGTGAGATAATTTGACAGTATCCGCTTAAGGAATTATTACCCATACCCATCTCAGGGGGTACCCACAAGTGCAGTTAACCCGCTTGGTTTTAAACATAATGCTATTCTACAGAATACCGAAATGATTAACTTTCATAACATCCTTACCAAAAAATATTAACAAATTGTCTAAAACCACAATCAAACCAACCAATACTCTAAACAAATAGTTAAAAGGATAGAATTTGGAATGTGTAAACTATGTTAGGTTTTATAACTTCACATATACACGGGCGTACTACAATTAACTAAACCGGGTTCGTGGATCTGGTTTGGACATAATGGATAATACAAACCAGACCACTTTGTGGCTATAGTTTTTTATTGATTCCCAGACATGCAGGTGAGCTATCGTAGGTTCATCCACCTGCAATATTCCCTTATGTAGGTCCCGTCAAGAAAAAAATCCAGTAATTCTCGTATTGATTTACAAGGCTACACGGAGCAACCGGGGGGGGGGGGGGGGGGGGGGGGGGTGTGGGGGGTGGTTGCTTCACATTAAAAAATCCAGTAATCCTTGCAAAGCATTGAAAAAAACTTCTGGTGATTTATTAAGAAAAAGAGAGTATATAGAGGGAGCGGAGAGAAGACAGAGAGTTAAACGGTTGAGCTGCAGAATTGAATTCTGGTATTGGTTTCAATTAATTGAATTTTATACAAGTTTATATTTTTATTTTTTTCTCTTGAAATCCCTAAAATACCCCTAAAGTGTCTTAAAGATCCTAAAGTGTCTTAAATCTTTGGATAATGTGCAAGTTTACCCCCTCTAAAACAGCTTGTACCCTCTTGTACGTAATGCTATAAAATTTATACGTCTGTAAAATGACCAAAATGGTAGAAAACCCAGTTTCTTTAATATAATAGTATAGATTACGATTTTGTCCCATGTGGTTATGTCACTTTTACCCAAAAAATGAATCTCTTAACATCTGTGCTCCAATGTCTTTTTTTCTAACCCTTTTCGCCACTAACTTTTAGGGACGAAAAGGGTTAGAAAAAAAGACGTTGGGGTCCAAAAGTGTTAGAAAAAAAGACGTTGAGGGCTCAGATGTTAAAAAATTTCTTTTTGGTCTGAAAGGGTAAAAGTGATATAACCACAGGAGCCAAAATCGTAATTTACTCTAATATCAAATTAGATAACTAAGTTTGAATTTGAAGTAAATAGATAAATATAAAAGTAATAATTAAACTAAATAATATTTAGTATGAGGATTATCTATAATTAATTAGAAGAGATTAAACTAAAATAATAATTAACCATAAGACATGGCCTAATATGATGACAAGTATCCCAAAATGATTTTTTTATTAGATAGTATAGATATAGATTATCTATTGTGTTTATGCTTCCTTTTGGTAATTTATTTTAGTTTACACCAATAAAAAAAAAACTATTTTAGTTTAACTTTTAACCACTACTAACCTTTTTATTTTGGCATAGTTTAAAATTATTTTATTATATCATTTGTTCTGTTTTATCCAACCATATTTTGCCCCTACCGAATAATTCTGTATTTGCCACTTGTCAAAATTTGTCCAAATATAAAATCCGTTCCCCCAATGGCCTAATTACCCAAAACTATAATTGGCAACATTTTTAGGTATTGAAGTGTTGTTACTCATTGAGAGTTTAAAAAAAAATGATTTTTTAGTTTTAACTCAAAACTATTTGATTTTCTTTACTTTTAACCCAAAAACTTTTCATCTTTACTTTTAACCTAAAACTATTTGATTTTTTTTTTACTTTTAACCCCAAAACTTTTCAACTTTTGCAATTTAACCTCACAATTTTTTTACTTTCAACTTTGTTCCCGTATACTTTTCATTTTTCGCAAAATTTTTGTTTTACGTTCCGTTCTATATTTTGCGAGTTAAAACGGCGCAACGTGCATGTGTGGTTAAACGTTTTTACGTCGTCTTATTTATTTTTTCTCGTTTGACGGGTTCATCGTAACACGAGGGTCCTAGATCGACTTAGTTATTCTTTTATATGTTTTACGTTTCGGTTTAATTTCTTCGCATTAACACATCGCAACTTCAGTGTTGGTGATCGCTGACAGTAGTATGACATTGGTGTTCGCCTCCGCCACAACGCGAGGATGCTTAATACTAGTTGTCTATAATTTTGTATTCTTTTTTCTGATAAAACTTTGGTGAGACACCAAAAACTAACCTTCAAGTGGGAGAATTCCTTTTTTCCACGAGAACTTTGGTTTGGTAAATCACCATAAAGCCGCAAGCAGCAAGTGCCCAGTAAATCGCCATAATTCCCTTTTTTTTACGACGGCTATTTCATTTGATCAAATAAAATAGATATAAGGACCCAGTAGGAAACTGGGAGACATAAAGAAACACAAATTATACAACAATGTCTCGAATGTTAAAACCCCTCCATCTCTCCCAAACTAAATCTGTGAAAGGCGCTCTATGTTTAAGCCACAAAAAAAGCCTCCTCTTTTATCGCGTCTACCATTTTCAAAGCCGAAAACTTTGAGCCATTGAAAACACTATCATCTCGGGTATTCCATATCTTCCAAATAGCCGCATACAGGAAGGTCTCCATGACATTTTCCATGAAGTTGAGCCTTTAAACTCATCCCTTTGCTTTACCGCTTCTCGTAAAGACCCATCATCAATGAGGTGGTGGTGGAGTGGTAAGGGAGAGACTTGGTATTTTAAGGGACCCAAATTCGATTCCTGACCTCCCCATTATTTTCTGTGGCACCTGGTGATGATGGGAGACTAGGCGAAAAGGTGGAGATCGCTAGTTCGATCCTTGAACTGAGCGGGTTTTACCCCACCGCACTGTCTTGCCTTCGGGCGAGTGTTCACGGGCTTCGTGTAACAACCCTCGGTAAAACCAATATTCTCATAATAAATCCAACCCTCTAATATACTATAAATTGTCCCAATATGTCTTATATTATACCCCGTATATAAAAACCGAGCCCAAATTATGTTATAGTTTATAAAATAAATCAAAATTAAGAAATATAGGGTTGAGGCGGGCCGCGACATACTCTACCCTTAGTTTACGCGGGCCGTATCAAGGCTGGACTTGACTTCGCTAACTTCTTTAGTTGAAGCGGGCCGCGTAAGGGTGTATAGGTATTTGACGCGGGCCGCGACAGATCATCACATGCGATTACACCAGAAGCCGACACGTGTCGACATCGTGTCAAGTCTACTTGATGACCGGACTAAGCTACGCCGTTTACCGATGTTGACGCGGGCCGCGTAAAGGCTAGCCTTACCTTACGCGGGCCGCGACAGGACTCAGTATCACAACTATAAATAGCAGGCTTCGGATCTCATTTCAATTTGCTCACTTTTCAATTCTCAATCGCAATGTCTGTAGGAAAGTTATTATACTCGGGTATTATACCCCTAATTAGCGCGGTTCTGCTTCGTTGTAAGTATTATAACCCCGGTTTCATAATAGTTACGCTGCCCGATTGATTTAGGGTTCCGTAACAACTGTCGTGGTTCTGCCCGACGTAGTTGTTGGAATACCGTCTTGGGGAGGGTATCATTTATATTCTTTAAAGGGTTATGATACTAACCAATATATATTTGTATAAATTATAGATTATATCCAGGAAACCCTTACGAAAAGCCTAAGACAACAATGTGAGTAATCCTTCTTTTTATGTAAACCTTTTTGTGAGTTGATCCACTTTTTGTAAACCTTTTTGTGAACTGTTTTACAAAACCTTAAATATCTTTCCATGCGAATAACCGTATTGAGTATTTGTAAGAATACAATTATAGTGGGTATGTTGGGGTTTTGTATATAAAATTTGTTACCACCTGGTCAAGGAGTAACATTTCCACAAGTTGAGTATGATAGTACCACTGATGTTAATTGTTATATCTTGGAAACAAATGTAATTGCGGATGTGCTCTCAATACTGTTCACTGTGACTTTTTATTTAAACTTGATTAAACTGAGATTCACTCACCAGTATTTCTTGCTGATAAAATGTTTTAAACACGTGTTACAGGTAACGTAGTGTGAAGCCAATAAAAGCCAGTTGGACAGCACTGAAGGCTTGGAAAAGTGGCAATAAAGTTACCTAAAATAAAATAGATGTTTTTATTAAATAAAATAGGATTTATTCCTATGAAAACGTGTGTACTATGAACTTGGGTTTCATCCCATTTGTTTAATATTATAAAATATGGTGGTTTTACTCTGATAAACATTTCCTAACTACGATCCTGATGTAAATTCCGCTGCAAGACTAAATAAAACTGATACCACCAAAACTCTGTGATCACGTCCGCCCGTTCCCGGGGATCAGGGATCGGGGGTTGTGACAGAAGGTGGTATCAGAGCCTAGCCACTGGCTCAAGCCAAAGAAGTGTTCTGCTGACACTTAAAGTTATATTTTGTGTTAGGAAATAAATTATGAAAATACATGCGTAATTGTAATTATTATGATGTGTTATTTGACTATTTGTTAGTTTACAGTATGAGTAAGAGAAGAATTTTGGACATCTATTATAAATTAGATAGTTCACCCAAAGAAAAGGGAAGGTCATCTCAAACAAATTCCTCAAGATACTCAGCAGATACTGAGGAAGGAATATTTGTCCGTAAAGCTCAATATGAAAATCCACTTACCCCTAGTAAAAGAAGTCGGATTCTTAGAAAAAGTCAAGAGAATATGAAAAAGTCTCAGGAAAACCAGAAAATAGGAAGTAACCCACCTTGGGAAGATAAATTAGACGAAAAATGGGAAAATCTCTACATGTTAGCCACTACAGCAGTAAATGTTAACTTATAGTTAAATTGCCAAACCAGTATCAGCACTCATGCCACCTACGAGCTAGAAACTTTAAAAGAACTTTGTTCATTTGACAACAAATTAGTAAGAAGAAAGAGATAGAATAAACCTTACATAAAATGCATGTTGAGCATAATATTCCTATAACCTAGTTAGACTAAAATAAGTTACGGATATATAAAACCAATAATATATTTCGAATTTCAGTTCTAGTTTGTAATAAATATATAAATCGCAATATTTCATTTTAATCAATCTGTTCGTATAATTATACTAGATATTCGTTTTTAATAAATAAACATTCGGATGAACAACAAAAGTGAACCAAGAAAACTAGAATAAGGTCTAGAAGTACAAGAGAATTTTTAATGCTATGCCTTAATATGAAGCTTTGAGATAAACCAATTGCTTGCATAAATAAAATGTGATGGTTATTGGTATCCTGTGAGGATAATGACTAGAACAGTGCCTGTATGATAAATAAGCAATAACACTTGGCCACTGTTATTTCTTGTTTATTGATACTACTCGGTTCTAGAATATGATTCCTCATGAGAATACTAAATTTCGTTGTTTCTTGATGTAAACCATAATACATGATGCTTTTCTTTAAGATCATGATTTGAAATAAGTTTATGGGTGGAAAATACTATGATAATGACCTCTCCGGTAAAACTGGGCATGGTGTGGTAGACTCTCCAGCTTGTCCGGGTGAAATGAGATTACCTCTCCGGCAAGACCGGGTGAGATGGGGTATAAGTTATAATAATGAAATTCCCTAAATAGTACTATGACCTGATGTCTGACTTGTAAGTCTGTTTACATTATGGATAATGTGCATACTACAGTATATGAAATATTATATAGACATGTATGTCTATGAGGAAATCCAAAAGATCCTAATAATTGATAATGAGAAATAAATTACGAACAGAGGTGTCAATTATGAATTTAGATTTGTCAGAAATCTCTAGTATGTATATATATAAACTCTGATGATAAACATTATTTGATTGTCAATATATGCGATAAAATGAACGGTAGTAATAATAATATTATAATAAAAATAATAATAAAAATAAAATAAAATATATATGTAAGGATACATATTACTATTAGTGTGTTTTTATTTATGTTGGTATTGTAATTTTTATTTCAGTACTAGTGTGTAATAGACGCATAGTATATGAAAAGAGTATAGTAGCAATGATCGACGCTTTTGGCAAAAATGCGTGTCATGTGATTAACTATAGTAAGATATTAATTGCGATATTAATATGGGATATATGTTTAAAAATTCAGATGGCCGACGAAGAAAATCAAGGAAATCTGAATAACGATAACCAGAGTAACATTAACGTGGTTAATGATAATCCGAGTATCAATAATGGAAACCAAATGGATAATAGTGCTATTCAACACATAGTGGCACAGGGAATTATAGATGCTATGCCCTTTATTCTTCAAACTGTTAAGGATGCTGATAAAAGTAAACATAGCAGTAAGCGACCCGTTGAACCAGAAAACAGTGTAAACAATGGACCAGTATTTCAATTGCCTATTCCCAAAAGAAGAAGAACCATGCCTTATGGTTGTTCTTATAAAGAATTCTGGTCTTGTAAACCAATGGAATTCTCGGGCAATGAAGGAGCCATAGCAACCTTACGCTGGATAGAGAAGACTGAGGCAGTCTTAAGGATAAGTAAGTGTGCTGAAGAAGATACGATATTGTTTGCTTCTAATCTGTTTAAGAATGTAGCATTAGAATGGTGGAACATTATCCTTCAGACAAGAGGAAGTGATAAAACCTATAATATGAAATGGGAAGAATTTAAAGAAAAGGTAGAAAGGAAATTCTGCCCACCTAATGAAAATGAACAGATAGCAAACAAATTCCTCAACCTTAGGATGACTGGTGTAGATAGTAAAGGGTACACTACTACATTCTTTGAATATGCTAGGATAGTGCCAACCCTTGCATCACCAGAACCGGTATTAATCTCCCGTTACATCTGGGGATTAATTGGAGAAATTAGACATGTAGTCAAGGCAACCAGACCCCAAACCATAGAAGAAGCCGTAGAACTAGCCAATACCTTGACTGATGAACTAGTTCATACTAGAGAAGAAGATCAGAGGAGAAACTTAACCCAAAGACTTACCCAAGAATTTCGTTCTGGGAATTTCAATCATAAGAACGTAGATTCTACCTTTGCACCGTATTGCGGGATCTGCAAAAAGAAGCATTCTGGAAAATGCTCCACCCACTGCAATTTCTGCAAAGCACCAGGACACAATGAAGAGAACTGCAGGAGGAAATCCAGTAATGGATTGTGTTTTAACTGTGGAGAAAATGTCATATCAAGCCAAACTGTCCAAAACTAGCACCAGCTACGAACAACAAGAATACTAAAAATGCTAGAGCATTTGTTCTGACTGCAGATGAAGCCAAGATGATTCCAGATGTCATCGCTGGTACGTTTCTAGTTAATGATGTCTTTGCTAAAGTATTATTTGACTCTGGTGCGAACCAAAGTTTTATTAATACATCATTTTGCAAAATTCTAAATCAGTCATTAACTAAACTACCACAAGAATGCTTAGTAGAGACAGCTAATGGAGAAACCATTAGGATTTCTGAAATCTTGCAGGGAGCAAGAATAGAAATTTTAAACCAAACGTTTAGGGCAAACCTTTATCCAATGAATCTAGCCGGATTTGATATTGTTTTAGGAATGGATTGGTTAATAGCCAATAAAGCCAGTATTTTATGTGATCAAAAGTCAATTCAAGTAAATTCATCTAAAGGTAAAACGATCACAATTAAAGAAAATAAGCCATCTAGATTCTCAAAATTTATCTCTGTGATGAAAACTGCAAGTTCTATAAGAAAAGGTTATATAGTGTATTTGATTTCTATAATCACTAACACTAAAGGAAAAGAACTAAAAGACATTCCAGTAGTATCTCAGTTTTCAGATGTCTTTCCAGAAGAATTACCAGGACTACCTCCAGACAGAGAAGTTAAAGTCAGAATTCACTTGCTACTAGGAGCATCGCCAATTGCCAAAACACTCTACCATTTGGCACCCGCCGAAATGCAGGAATTAAAGAAACAATTGGATGAATTGCTGAAGAAAATATTCATACAACCGAGTTCGTCGCCATGGGGAGCGCCGATATTATTCGTTAAAAAGAAGGACGGATCAATGCACGACGGATCAATGCGTATGTGCATTGATTACCGTAAATTAAACAAAGTCACGATTAAGAATCGGTACCCATTACCGAGAATCGATGATTTGTTTGATCAACTATAAGGAGCTCGATTTTTCTCTAAGATCAATTTAAGGTCATGATATCATCAATTAAAGGTACAGGAAGAGGACATTCTTAAAACTGCATTTAGAACAAGATATGGTCATTATGAATTTATTGTCATGCCATTTGGTTTAACCAATGCCCCAGCTGCATTTATGGACATGATGAACCGAATATGTAAGCCATATTTGGATAAATTCATAATTTTATTCATAGATGATATTCTAATTTACTCTAAGAGTAAAGAAGATCATGCAAGACATTTGCACGAACTTTTAAGTTTATTAAGAAAGAAAATAATGCAATCTGGGTGATTGTAGATAAGCTAACTAAGTCAGCTCATTTTCTACAAATGAAAAGAAAATATCCTCACTTATTTCAGTAGATCTCGAGGACGAGCTCTAAATTAAGGTGGCGAGAATGTAACAACCCTCGGTAAAGCCAATATTCTCATAATAAATCCAACCCTCTAATATACTATAAATTGTCCCAATATGTCTTATATTATACCCCGTATATGAAAACCGAGCCCAAATTATGTTATAGTTTATAAAATAAATCAAAATTAAGAAATATAGGGTTGAGGCTGGCCGCGACATACTCTACCCTTAGTTTACGCGGGCCGTATCAAGGCTGGACTTGACTTCGCTGACTTCTTAAGTTGAAGCGGGCCGCGTAAGGGTGTATAGGTATTTGACGCGGGCCGCGACAGATCATCACATGTGATTACACTAGAAGCCGACACGTGTCGACATCGTGTCAAGTCTACTTGATGACCGGACTAAGCTACGCCGTTGACCGATGTTGACGCGGGCCGCGTAAAGGCTAGCCTTACCTTACGCGGGCCGCGACAAGACTCAGTATCACAACTATAAATAGCAGGCTTCGGATCTCATTTCAATTCGCTCACTTTTCAATTCTCAATCACAATTTCTGTAGGAAAGTTATTATACTCGGGTATTATACCCCTAATTAGCGAGGTTCTGCTCCGTTGTAAGTATTATAACCCCGGTTTCATAATAGTTACGCTGCCCGATTGATTTAGGGTTCCGTAACAACTGTCGTGGTTCTGCCAGACGTAGTTGTTGGAATACCGTCTCGGGGAGGGTATCATTTATATTCTTTAAAGGGTTATGATACTAACCAATATATATTTGTATAAATTATAGATTATTGTAACACCTCGAAAATTCACGTCCTATAATGTGTTGACACGTGTCATATGTTTGAACATGTGAAATAATGTTCTAGAAGGACTAAAGTTGACAAACATGGAAAGTATGTGTTTATACGGATTCTAAGTGTCAACTATGAATAAATATAATGAACATTAACCCTACACAATGTTCATACCTTCAAACGAATGAATCATGGATCATACGAAGCTAAAAGTGAGAGATTACAAACTACAGGGGTTAAATGTGTCAACATGTTAAAGATATACCTCTGAGTGACCTTTTGACAAACCCGAAGCTTTGTAAATGTAAATTATGCTCACTAGAATGCACGATTAAAATTTCATAAAGTTTCGTTATCGTATGAGAAAGTTATGATCAAATTCGTGTGCGAGGGGTTAAAAGCGTCAACGTTGAAATTTATGACTTTTCGGGTAACCATAAAGTTACCCAAGGACTTAACAAAGTATGGTTATGTCTTAAGGCCCATAAAAGTCAAGTTAGAGGGCTCGAAGTGCTAGAAAGCATGTTAAGATCAAGTGTAGAAGGAGCAGGGACTAAAAGCGTCAAAAAGTGCACAAGTTTGCATTTTCGCGCATAACTTACGTTCTGAATACATCCGGACATCCAAAAATTTATGTAAGCATGACTACATTATATTTTAGTGTTCGCCTTAAGAAAAATCCATTCGTCACGTCATTTGGATCAGTTTTGCACTTTCGGGACCAGATTCGATGTATTAGCCGTTGTTTAATTCACAACCACACATTCTAACATGCTTAGTCAGCGGATAAGGATGGAATTTAGGCACCATGACTTTGCAACACATGTATGGATGGAATTTAAACACCTAAACACCATAACTTTGCAACACATGTACGGATGGGATTAAGGCACATTTTCCATGAAACGATCTTAACGGTTCGGGTATTCCTATAAATACCCCATGCCTTTCATTGTTTTAAAGCACTAGAATTCTGATTTGAGAGCTCTAAGTTGAAACCATTGTTTCATACCTGAGTTCTTGGATCGGGATTAGCATTCGGGGACCCTTCGTAAGTATTCTTTCGTTCTTTTCCTTATTTTATTGCTTTTCGAGTCAGAAAGTCAAACTTTGTTTGACTTTCAGCGTTGACCAATAATGGTCAATGCGAAGTTCTTTTGAACTTCGCAACGTGAGTGTAATCACGTTGGTTATAGTCCCTTGGGACTATGCCTACTGATTACCACGTTGTCTAGGGTCGTAGGGTAAGCGATCTGATGAATCGCTTATACCTCGAACCCGACCCATTTGGTCGATCATTAGGATCCGACCAAATACATTAGGTGACCATAGTAGGTAGGGAATAACCTTCCGAGGTTATACCCTATGGTCACATCGTTTAAGTAGTTGTATGACAGGTAGTATATATGCCTTAGGTAAATGACCAAAATACCCCTACGGGGCTTAAATTGAGATTAAACTCGTTTTGGGCATAATGGAAGGTATCCTACTGATACCACAGCATATTTAAGGCATATTAACTTAGGAAACCTGTTCGTGATCCATTCGGTTACCCGTTACGCTTATTACGCGATCGGTTCGGTTTATGTAACAAGTTTACATAAATTAGCCGAAACGGGTCAAACCTTATCGGTTTTATCTCAAAATCCAGAATGTGTTGAGTTTACCCATATTATACAAGTCTCCAAACTTTTCGGGTCTAAATCACATTCTATTCCGGTCTTCGCTTAATCGTGCGTAAGAACCGTATATTCCCTTAAGACTAACCGGTCTAAGCTTAGGCTTAATTAAAGACCCGTTAGCATTCTAATTAATTGTTTATACCATCATTCCAGACTAGAGCTTTCCGGTAAATTGTACCTACGCTTACTTAAGTGACTACGGCTGAGTTATTAGATTCTTGCTATATAAGACAGGAGCTAGCTCAGGTAAATACTCTTAACTTATTTTCCCTATACGGGCTTGGGATACGGTACTATAAAAGTACCGCTTGGTCGGGTATGTAGACATTTAAATCGGATTGTGATTAATGTATTACATAACTCGTTTTATTCTGTATTATTTGATGTATGGCCCTTGGGGGTTAATGACCATGTCCCGGATATCCTTGGCATCATTTTACGAAATGGCCACGACCTAAGCACGGGGTGTAGGCATACACCTGACAGCTGCATTATGTAAAAACTGGTAATCCACTCCGAGGTATCATCCTTGTGGGCATTATACCGGAACTGGTAATCCACTTAGAGGATGATAGCCCGTGGGCATTATACCTGTGGCGTGTTAGTTAATCTAGACCGGCCCTACAAACCGGCCCTAACGGACGACAAATAAGTAAAACTGTATACAAGATTATATACAAATAATTTTCCCAAGTATAAAAGGTTAATTTTGCCTCTGTGCATTTTAATCAAATTACAAAAGATATTTTGTGCCACGTGCATCCAAATCAATTTTCTTAAACTCTTTTCAAATGAGTCAGTTGAGTGTATTTACCAGTGAAAACTGACGTATTTTCCAAAAAGGTTAAGTGACAGGTACTGTACGAAATTGGTTGGAAGCTCAGGGCGCTAATAAGGAATCTTGAAAGTTCTAGGCGTCTAAAGTCTGTTGAACAAATGATATGTTTTAAGATCCGCCTGTGGATCCTTTACCTTCCGTTGTAATACTTGAATATTACTTTATATTCGGATTGTAATATATTATCTTTTGCTTCCGCTGTGCATTCATATATATTGTGTTGTTTGACTATTATGTTGCCAACCACGTCACGATACTCCCCCACCGGGCCCACCGGTGACACGTGGAAATCGGGGTGTGACAGGTTGGTATCAGAGCCAAGACTGAGTGAATTAAACACTAGCCTTTTGTGTTTAATCTCAGTTACACAATTGCACAATCTAAACTTCTGAGTCTAGACTTAACTTAGGAATATTCTCAATCCTAATCTTGAAATTTTACTTCCAAATTTTTATTGGATACGTCGCCAAGCAAAGAAGCCGTAATAGGAGTTCTCCACACCCGGAGCCTTGAAATGCTGAGCTTCGTACAGCGACCAAGATGAGACGTGCAACCAAGGAGAAAGCATTCAGGAATTGAATGAAGAAGAAACTCCTTTGCCGAAAATCGTTTCCTTAATAGTCCTTATAAGGACATAATTATCTTTCAGTCCCTCCGAGGACACATTATTCCTTTTAAGTCCCGTTTAGGGCAACTTTATACTTTTATTTTCATATAATGGAATGATCAAGTTTAAACTTTCATTCTAAATAAGAAATATTAAATAAATGGAAAAATATTATTTCCTTTTTGCAAGATCTACCATTATAATAAAATGGCGAAATCTAAAAGGGCAAGACCTAGCTTCGGGTCATATTAAGACCGGCCAAGATGGCAGTTCCGCAATTTAGATTCAGATCCATATTTACACCTCAATTTAAATTTGTTCTGCGTTGATTATAAATTAAGAATCTTAAGTGTGAAACCTAGCCTCGGGTCAATTATAAGACCAGGCCAAGATGGTAAGACCTATTTAAAAAGATTCAATTCCCTGTTAACATCTTAAAACATGTTAACACTCCTGGCAGATGTGATTCATTTAAAATCACACACGTCATTTTTATATAGGATTCTTCAAAAGATCCCTAACCCAGTTTAATGATCCCTGAATCCTGGGTTTACGTCATCAATTAAGATGATCATATTTTAACCATACGTGGTGATATAGTGCCTACGGGCCTTGCTCATTTCTACATGAGCCAAAATACAGTGGTAGCTATGACTCCCTGTCAGATAAAGGTAATGAACTAGGTTCAAACCTCAAATGCTTTGATTCTCTGAAATCATAGCTTGTAAATTATATATGTCCTTGTGACTAAGCCAGTTGTGCTAATATACTTAAAGACCTTGATTCTCTGAAACCATGGCTTATAATTTAAAAATTGTCCTTTGTGACCAGGCCATTTGTGCCAGCATACTTTCATGCTTTGATTCTCTGAAATCATAAGCTTATAATTTATAATTGTCCATGTGACCAGGCCATTGAGTGCCACTAATAAAACTGTTAATTAGGATAAACTATAATAGAAATCCTAAATCTATATGATTAATAAATTAACCAAATATGGTCTCTGCTTACCATGGTTAATGAATTTCCCTAAGGGGCAATTCCGTAATAAACGTCCCTTAGAAGGGAGGTGCCTACGGGCTATAGTTAATGTCCTCTGAGACTAAAGACAGCGGTAGTCTATAGCTCCCTGTCAGGAAAAGGTGATGAACTTTGATTCAAACCTTAATGCCGCGATTCTCTGAAATCATGGCTTATAAATTTAACTTGTCTACGCGACTAGGCCATTTGTGCTATTATTAACTTATGAATTAGGATTTATGATAAAAATCCTGAATGAAATAAATATCCTTCCTTCCCTATCAGTATGCATTTTAAAAAGGGAATCTTAAAGGTGAAACCTAGCCTACGCGGCCAAGATGGTGAAACCTACTCAAGGGATTTAGATCCTTGTTAACATATACAAACGTGTTAGCACTCCTGACAAATGTGATTCGATAAAATCACAACAGTCATCCCTATATTGGCAATCTTTAAATTCCTAATTTGCCTTATGATCTAGAAATCATGGCTTATATCATCTTATAAGATGATCATGTTATAAACATCCGTGAGTAATGGAGTGCCTACGGGCTAAATTTGTTGTCCGATAAGACAACGACAGTGGTGGTCTTTGACCCTGTCTAAAGATGTTGGAATACGTCCAAGCATAATAGTCGGTAGGGTCCATACGATCTCGACTAAATATCATCTGAAAAGATAATCATACCATAGATATCCCTTCGAAGGGAATTGCCTACGGGCTATAATAAATTGTCCATAAGAGACACAAACATTATGGTCCTTATAATCCCCTATTCAAAATGGTGGGATTATACCCAAACCTAATAGTCAATATGATCGATGTGATCATGACTAATATCATTAGATACGATAATTATATATAGACATCCCTTAGTGATGTTAATTGGTTTACCTTTCTGTCAAGAGAATCGCCTTTCAAGACGATGACAGTTATAGCCTAGGACTCCCATCCTAGAAGATAATTCTTCCATAAGAATCTGGAGTACTCTTCCTCAGAAAGAGTACGACAATATATAAAATTCTATTTTATTATCTTCACTTTGTTTTCTATCGCCTGCGAATGCCAAACTATGTTTGATAAAAGTGTCATATGAGGATTGGCGTATCCTAGTGTGTCCCATAGATTATTTCCATGTCTGATCAGCATGGAGGTTTAATGCATGGAACCCCTGAGATATCCCAATGGTCATATTGTATTAAAGTCAACTAATGGTATTCAAAGAAGATATCCATAATATAATTGTCCAAGTAAATATTCCCGATTAAGGAATTCGTGGACTAGTAACATAAATGTGTCACTTATTCGACACAAGCAGCGATGAGTGAACTGGAGCCTGAGATATAAAAATCTCTGCAACCTCCTTGTACTTAGATTATCTTCTCCTAAGTTTACCCTGTTTACCTCCCTAGAGACAGGTGGAGTTAAGATTTACATCCCACTTTGGGTTAGAGTGTTGTAAGAACTCCATGTTGATTATGGAATAACTGAAAACCTGATTAAGTAAATTTTAAGATAGGAGATCCATAGCCTAACTCAATATCCTGAGAATTCGGTATAGGAAATTTTGAAAGACGGTTCATTTTGCTAAGGCATTGTTCACCGCAACCCTAATTAGGCGACGATTAAGAATCGCCATCAGCTGCCCAAAATCGTCGAATTGTTCGACTAACTGTAAAGATTAGCTATTCCGTAAGAATTAATTTGGAGCAATGGTTGGAATAATCACCTCACCTTAAGATAAGCTTTCCTATAATAACTGCCATATAAGTATCAAGGTGGCTCCTTGGAGACCTTGTATAAATGGCATGTTAAACGTTTATTGTTAGGACAATAGATTGGTAAGTCCAATTATAAGGATCTGAACGTTGCCCAGGAAACAACAAATAAGATCATACAACTTCCTAATCATATGTAAGTTGCCATTATTAGGCAGAGAATACTTCCTTTATTTCGGTAAATCTCGGGCCGAGATTTATTTTAAGGGGGTGAGGATGTAACACCTCGAAAATTCACGTCCTATAATGTGTTGACACGTGTCATATGTTTGAACATGTGAAATAATGTTCTAGAAGGACTAAAGTTGACAAACATGGAAAGTATGTGTTTATACGGATTCTAAGTGTCAACTATGAATAAATATAATGAACATTAACCCTACACAATGTTCATACCTTCAAACGAATGAATCATGGATCATACGAAGCTAAAAGTGAGAGATTACAAACTACAGGGGTTAAATGTGTCAACATGTTAAAGATATACCTCTGAGTGACCTTTTGACAAACCCGAAGCTTTGTAAATGTAAATTATGCTCACTAGAATGCACGATTAAAATTTCATAAAGTTTCGTTATCGTATGAGAAAGTTATGATCAAATTCGTGTGCGAGGGGTTAAAAGCGTCAACGTTGAAATTTATGACTTTTCGGGTAACCATAAAGTTACCCAAGGACTTAACAAAGTATGGTTATGTCTTAAGGCCCATAAAAGTCAAGTTAGAGGGCTCGAAGTGCTAGAAAGCATGTTAAGATCAAGTGTAGAAGGAGCAGGGACTAAAAGCGTCAAAAAGTGCACAAGTTTGCATTTTCGCGCATAACTTACGTTCTGAATACATCCGGACATCCAAAAATTTATGTAAGCATGACTACATTATATTTTAGTGTTCGCCTTAAGAAAAATCCATTCGTCACGTCATTTGGATCAGTTTTGCACTTTCGGGACCAGATTCGATGTATTAGCCGTTGTTTAATTCACAACCACACATTCTAACATGCTTAGTCAGCGGATAAGGATGGAATTTAGGCACCATGACTTTGCAACACATGTATGGATGGAATTTAAACACCTAAACACCATAACTTTGCAACACATGTACGGATGGGATTAAGGCACATTTTCCATGAAACGATCTTAACGGTTCGGGTATTCCTATAAATACCCCATGCCTTTCATTGTTTTAAAGCACTAGAATTCTGATTTGAGAGCTCTAAGTTGAAACCATTGTTTCATACCTGAGTTCTTGGATCGGGATTAGCATTCGGGGACCCTTCGTAAGTATTCTTTCGTTCTTTTCCTTATTTTATTGCTTTTCGAGTCAGAAAGTCAAACTTTGTTTGACTTTCAGCGTTGACCAATAATGGTCAATGCGAAGTTCTTTTGAACTTCGCAACGTGAGTGTAATCACGTTGGTTATAGTCCCTTGGGACTATGCCTACTGATTACCACGTTGTCTAGGGTCGTAGGGTAAGCGATCTGATGAATCGCTTATACCTCGAACCCGACCCATTTGGTCGATCATTAGGATCCGACCAAATACATTAGGTGACCATAGTAGGTAGGGAATAACCTTCCGAGGTTATACCCTATGGTCACATCGTTTAAGTAGTTGTATGACAGGTAGTATATATGCCTTAGGTAAATGACCAAAATACCCCTACGGGGCTTAAATTGAGATTAAACTCGTTTTGGGCATAATGGAAGGTATCCTACTGATACCACAGCATATTTAAGGCATATTAACTTAGGAAACCTGTTCGTGATCCATTCGGTTACCCGTTACGCTTATTACGCGATCGGTTCGGTTTATGTAACAAGTTTACATAAATTAGCCGAAACGGGTCAAACCTTATCGGTTTTATCTCAAAATCCAGAATGTGTTGAGTTTACCCATATTATACAAGTCTCCAAACTTTTCGGGTCTAAATCACATTCTATTCCGGTCTTCGCTTAATCGTGCGTAAGAACCGTATATTCCCTTAAGACTAACCGGTCTAAGCTTAGGCTTAATTAAAGACCCGTTAGCATTCTAATTAATTGTTTATACCATCATTCCAGACTAGAGCTTTCCGGTAAATTGTACCTACGCTTACTTAAGTGACTACGGCTGAGTTATTAGATTCTTGCTATATAAGACAGGAGCTAGCTCAGGTAAATACTCTTAACTTATTTTCCCTATACGGGCTTGGGATACGGTACTATAAAAGTACCGCTTGGTCGGGTATGTAGACATTTAAATCGGATTGTGATTAATGTATTACATAACTCGTTTTATTCTGTATTATTTGATGTATGGCCCTTGGGGGTTAATGACCATGTCCCGGATATCCTTGGCATCATTTTACGAAATGGCCACGACCTAAGCACGGGGTGTAGGCATACACCTGACAGCTGCATTATGTAAAAACTGGTAATCCACTCCGAGGTATCATCCTTGTGGGCATTATACCGGAACTGGTAATCCACTTAGAGGATGATAGCCCGTGGGCATTATACCTGTGGCGTGTTAGTTAATCTAGACCGGCCCTACAAACCGGCCCTAACGGACGACAAATAAGTAAAACTGTATACAAGATTATATACAAATAATTTTCCCAAGTATAAAAGGTTAATTTTGCCTCTGTGCATTTTAATCAAATTACAAAAGATATTTTGTGCCACGTGCATCCAAATCAATTTTCTTAAACTCTTTTCAAATGAGTCAGTTGAGTGTATTTACCAGTGAAAACTGACGTATTTTCCAAAAAGGTTAAGTGACAGGTACTGTACGAAATTGGTTGGAAGCTCAGGGCGCTAATAAGGAATCTTGAAAGTTCTAGGCGTCTAAAGTCTGTTGAACAAATGATATGTTTTAAGATCCGCCTGTGGATCCTTTACCTTCCGTTGTAATACTTGAATATTACTTTATATTCGGATTGTAATATATTATCTTTTGCTTCCGCTGTGCATTCATATATATTGTGTTGTTTGACTATTATGTTGCCAACCACGTCACGATACTCCCCCACCGGGCCCACCGGTGACACGTGGAAATCGGGGTGTGACAATTATATCCAGGAAACCCTTACGAAAAGCCTAAGACAGCAATGTGAGTAATCCTTCTTTTTATGTAAACCTTTTTGTGAGTTGATCCACTTTTTGTAAACCTTTTTGTGAACTGTTTTACAAAACCTTAAATATCTTTCCATGCGAATAACCGTATTGAGTATTTGTAAGAATACAATTATAGTGGGTATGTTGGGGTTTTGTATACAAAATTTGTTACCACCTGGTCAAGGAGTAACATTTCCACAAGTTGAGTATGACAGTACCACTGATGTTAATTGTTATATCTTGGAAACAAATGTAATTGCGGATGTGCTCTCAATACTGTTCACTGTGACTTTTTATTTAAACTTGATTAAACTGAGATTCACTCACCAGTATTTCTTGCTGATAAAATGTTTTAAACACGTGTTACAGGTAACGTAGTGTGAAGCCAATAAAAGCCAGCTGGACAGCACTGAAGGCTTGGAAAAGTGGCAATAAAGTTACCTAAAATAAAATAGATGTTTTTATTAAATAAAATAGGATTTATTCCTATGACAACGTGTGTACTATGAACTTGGGTTTCATCCCATTTGTTTAATATTATAAAATATGGTGGTTTTACTCTGATAAACATTTCCTAACTACGATCCTGATGTAAATTCCGCTGCAAGACTAAATAAAACTGATACCACCAAAACTCTGTGATCACGTCCGCCCGTTCCCGGGATCAGGGATCAGGGGTTGTGACACTTCGGCCCTAGGTGAAGGTTTTCCCCGGTTCGAAGGCGAGCGTATCCCAATATGGTGAATTTCGCCAGTAGCTAATTAGGAGGATTCGTTGGCCGTTCAAAAAAGGTGACAACCGGGAGTTTCAGCCACACGAACACGTGCCACCTTACTGCTTTCACCATAACACAATTTGCCCTCAGATGGTTTATCGACTCTTCTCCAAAACCGCAAAGGCTGCAGTGCGTGTTTTCAATCCGGATCCCATGTTTCGCAAGTCCTAATTTTGCCGGTATACTCTCTGTAAAATCTTTCCAAGCAAAAAATAAAACTGTTTTTAGAACCCACACATTCCACTTGAAGCCCTCCACTTCGACTTTTGTCCCGATCTGGATTGCTACACATTATATTATATACTATCTTAAAATAGAAAGTTGGTGGCTTGCCACCGACCAACTTCTCCATTTGAGCTTCTTGAATCAAGGGACTGAAGGGGTAAAAATGGAAAAGCCAACCATCGTTTACTTTTATCAGCTTGCCCTATTTTTTTCAAACAGATATAACCTTTTTTATACAAGTAGTTTGCTTTTTACCCTCCAACTTTGTGGTAGTGTCCTTTATACCTCCAACTTTGTCATAGTTTCCTTTTTACCCCTAACTTTGTCAAATCTTACTATTACCCCCTCTTAGCCCTTAAGTTTAGGAAACGTAATTTTTAACCCCATAACCTTTTACGAACTATGTAAATGTCACTTTCACCCATCGAGAGTTTTTATCTTGACGGTATAAATTCAAGTTAGTCGGCTCGTATATATTACGTTATGATTATACGGTATAAATTCGATTTGCGTTATGTTTTGATCCAATCACATTGTAGCTATATGTTACATTGAGTTCAACCGGATACGTCGAAACGCGTGTTTTCATAAGGTTAGCGCATCACATAACGTTTGGACTAATCCGTTAAACGTTGTACCCGTTTATTACTAGTTCCACTTAATTTGAAATGTTCACTCCTGTCATTGATGTATTCTAGAAGGAAATCCTTTGTTGACATGGGGGTCATGTGCTTGATAAGCTATAGTACAAAAATTGGTATATCCAATAATTTGATTCCTTAACGATTATTTACAATCTCACATTAAATCAATTTAACACCACAAATATTTGTATTCACACATTTCTTACCCTCAATCTCACATTAAATCAATTTAACACCACAAATATTTGTATTCACACATTTCTTACCCAACCTCACATTAAGTCAATTTAACACCACAATACAAATATTTGTATTCACACATTTCTTACCCACAATCAAATTGAGATGAGATTATTATACCCATAAAAAGACCCTTCATCAAGAGTTTGAAAATCATTTTGGTGAGACACAAATGGAAATGCTAAACAACAAGTTCATCACCATTAAAACAGATATAGAAGAGGCACCACACGAATCCATGTTTGAAATCAAAACTCAAACACTTCCTCCTTTGGATGAACATGATGTTCTTGTCAAATGTTTATATGTCTCGATTGACCCGTACCAGATTAACCGCATGAAGTCACGAAGTTCATCCCAGAATTCTGTTGCTGCAGCATCCAAAATCACCCCTGGAATGGTGAGCCCATGCACAAACATACTACTGTTGTTCATGCACGCATACTTCATAGACTAGTTAATTTAATGTTGAACACAGAAACTTATGGAACCATTAATATATATTTTTGGGTCAGAATCCCCATACATATATAAGTTTTTAATCATGTTTTAAATATAGAATATTTATTTTAGAACCATTTGTATGTTTTTTTTTCTTCGAAACGTATACTTCATTCAAAAACCACCGCCTCACAAACGCACGAGGACAACACAACAGGGAACTACAATGGAATCATACAAAGTCAAAATTACACCAACCATTTCAAGAAATAGATTTATATTTAGATCTATTCTTGAAACGTAGAAAATCATAAGACGTAGAAAATCATAAGATTTAATTCTACTCGTGATGTCTTTAATTCTCCGGTCTTTATTCGAAAAAATCTTCTCGTTTCTATAATTCCAAATGCACCAACATGCTAAGATGATAATGCCATGAACAACTTTCTTCCTGAGCTCTCCGGGACCAATATAATTATGGAACTCCAAGAGATCCCTAACTGAGAAGTCAAATGTATTAGGGATTTTACACCAATTACTAACCCATTGCCAAATCACCGCTGCCACCATGCAACCCGAAAATAAATGGTCTAAAGTCTCTTGCCTGCAACCGCAAAAAAACGCATCCATCCGAGCTAACAAAGATGTTTCTCTTCCTTAACGCCTCCACTGTAGGAAGTCTATCCATCTTCGACCTCCATGCAAAAATATTGCACTTCTTAGGAATCCATCGACTTCATTCCATAACGTATAGCGTGCTATAATCCAAAGAATCCTGCTGAATTTTCTTAATATTCTTAACCGAAAACCCATCCACATTTGCGCCTTGCCACTCCCACGTGTCACTTCTGTCCCTGACAGGGGCGTAGCTTTGTGGGGGCCGGGTGGGGCGCCCGACCCCTAAACTTTTCACTCAGGAGTACCCGGTATGTAGTTTTCGTATAGAATTTTTTAGATATGTATGTTTTCGACCCCCTGGTTTTATAATCTTTTTAGGTATATACGTTTTCGACCCCCCGATCGGAAATCTCAAGATTCGCCACTGGTCCCTGATGATAACCGAACCCAACATGCACTCGAGACTGCCCCATTCAAGAGCTTCAGCAATAGTAAAAGTGTTATTTCTCCATCTCCATATCCAGCTGACCCCATTATCATCAGACTTTATACAATCCGCCACCAACGCATGCATTGTTTATATGTTTTGTCTTCTTCATGTATCAAATATGGGTATAAGATACATATTCATAAAAAAGGTAAGATAACTTTTATCCTTTTCGGACGTCTTTAAAAGTAGTTTTAAATCTTATTATTATATTTATTTATATATATTAACAAAAACTTGCATGAATAGTGTTTTGAAATTTTTTTATTACTCCCTCCGTCCCTATTTAGATGTCATCGGACCCACATTCACACAATTTAAGAAATATTTGAGTATTTTATTTTTTGGGTTGTTAAATAACAATAATATCCTTAGAAATGGCAATTAAATTGGGACAACCAAAATGAAAGTTTGTAATGGTAAGGGCAAAATTGGAAATTATTTGGAAATGACAATTAAATTGGGACAACAAAAAGTGGAAATTTGGACATTTAAAATGGGACGGAGGGAGTATTATTTTAAGTGATGAACATTTGATAATTATTATTAATCATAGGTGATGAACATTTGTATATATATTTATATTTATATATATTAACAGAAACTTGTCATAAATAATATTTTGAAATTTTTTTATTATTATTTTAAATGATAAATATTTAATAATTATTATTAATCAGAGGTGATGAACGTTTAGTATATCAAATTAAATTAATTAGATGTTATTTTATTAATATTGATAGGTAGTTGTATTTTCTTATCAACTTTTGTTCTTTTAAGTTTTTTTAGAAAAGTTGAATAAGCAGTTGTATTTAAACTTTTGTTCTCGACCTTCTAATATATGGTTTTTTAAGTTTTTTTTTTGAAAACGGTGTTGTATTCAAATAGAATATTTCTTTGGTATATGTATTGTGATGAAGTAAACCAATTATGACCCAACAACATTACATGTATGTGTATTATGGGAATTGATACTAGTGTTTGGTTTTATGATTTTCGATTTATGTAAAACATGCGACGATATATCATTTTGGTCATTCCACAACTTTATTATTTTTTGTTTCTCTTTTGTTTGGTATAACGAGTGACAATACCGTACCAAGTCGAGCCGATACCAATTGAATTCGAGCTATGAATGTTTTTTTATTATTATATTAAGTGATGAACGAACATTTATTGATATTATTATATTAATATTGATAAACAATTGTGTATTTTATCAACTTCTGTTCTTTAAGTTTTTCAAAAAAAGTTGAATAAGTAGTCCTATTTATGTTAGGGTATCGGATTATAGTAGGCTCGAGCGGAAGCAGAACAAACATACACACACACTAGCAGAAAATAAAGAACACAAGAATGTACGTGGTTCGGTCAAGGTGACCTACGTCCACGAGTTGCAACTAGGGTTAGGATTTTATTTATGAGGTGACACAAATTACAAAGGACCTATCAACTATTTATAATACTCAAATTAGGGTTTACAACTTGTTGACCAAGAAAAGCGGTAAAATAGGAAACTGTATAAGGCTTAACAAATTTAGTGTATCTGCTCCATAATAGCGTATCTACTCCATATGCTCCATAATAGCGCATCCCTCATATTAGAGCATCTGTTAGAGCATCCCACATATTAGAGCATCTATTAGAGCATTTGTTAGAGCATCTATCATTACAGTATCTATAGAGCATCTACCATTCGCGCATGCGCTATTCTGTTTCACTGCATTCTGCAACTACAAAGCCTACATATCTAACAATCCCCCACTTGGAGGCTTTGCATAAACCACAAAGTCTATCCAAGTAAACCAATCACCAGTTCAAGTCTTCCAAGCCTCCAGTTCCCAAGAACAAGCTAAGACTTCAGTCACACCCAAGCCACCTAGTTGCAACCGCACCTCTCATCAAGTACCTGAGAGACCAGTTGAAGCTCTCACAAGCTCCAACCCAACAGTCTTATCAGACCCATTCTCTATCTCAACCGGCTTACACGATCCACCAGCTCCGGAGATACATCGAGAATTAATACCACTCTCCACATTTTGCAAACTATTTCCAGGAGAGCTTTCTTCTTCAGTCAGAATCTTCGTCTTCAAAACCCAACGGTTCTTTGTGATTGTACCCGGAACACGACCTGTGCTCCCACTATCACCAAATCCCCTGACTGGCTTAAACTTAGACCCCCGACCACATTCAACTGACATCCCCAAAGCACGATTCAAGTTCGCAAATTGAACCCTCTTCCGCTTACTAGATTCAGTGAACCAGACTTTATGTTGTACAGGGACGGCTACTCTCTCAGCAGGTATCTCAACTAGATACAACGATCCTCGTCTCCTCCCACAGGCAACAACAAGATTTCCATCAATCACCTTCCACTTCCTACCACCAAACTTAACATTTAGTCCCTGTTTATCCAGTTGACTAAAAGAAATAAGTTTCTTCGTTAAACCTGGAATTACCCTGACGTTCTTTAAGTTCCATGTAGTGCCCAGTGGAGTCTTCAGATTGACATCTCCCATACCCGTAACATTAAGAACATGAGCGTTAGCTAATCCTACCTTTCCAAAGTCTCCTTCTTTCAGATTCACCATCGTCTCCCCGCTATGCATGGCGTGAAACGAAGAACCAGAATCCATATCCCAAGAATCTATAGACTCTTCACATCAAACCAATACGTCACCGTCAGATTCATCTGACACAACACTGTTTACATGCTGGCTAACATCCTCTTTCTTAGGATCAGGACACTAGTTTTTAACATGCCCCTTTCACCACAGTTCCAGCACCTCACATTCTTCCCAGCTTTAGACAAGCTTTTTCCCATGACTCCCACTGCTTTTGTTATTACCTTTTCCCCTGCTAACACTGAGCATACCAGAAGTAGATCCTCCACTAGTGTTCCTCCGGCGAACGTCTTCACCCAAAACACTATCCCGGACCCGATCAAACTTCAAATTTCCAGTTCCAGCAGTTTCAGTGACCGTTGTCACAAATCCTGACCAGCTATCAGGTAAGGAAGATAACAAAACCACAACATGAGTGTCATCATCCAACTTCATGCCCACAGTTGCTAATCTGGACAAAATTGAATTGACTACGTTAATGTGATCACAACTGAACTGCCCTCGTTCATCCTCATATTAAATAGTTCCCTCATCAAGAATACCCTAATTACCGGCAGACGGCTTCTCATACATATTTGACAGAGCTGCTAACATATCACGATGTTGGTGCACTACATCTGTCGACTTCGTCTTGTATCGAGTCTTAGACTAGATAGATTAGATCAGGGCACGTAGAACGAGAAAATTTGAGAGAATTAGAAGATTTCGCTTGAAAGTGTGTAATGTATTTGAGTTTTCGCTTGAAGCCTCAAGCGAAATCATCATATCAGATTTCGCTTGAGTGATGCTGAAGCGAAATCTCAAAGTCTATATATAGGAGGTTAGTGTCAAGCGAAATCATAAGTTGATATAAGAAACATTTGTGATATTTCCATACCGAGGTGCTGCCGGTGTGAGAACTGATTGTATTTGTGTTCATATCAATACAAATCAGTGTTAAAGTGAAGATTCAGCTGTGTTTAAGTCAAATACTTGTTTTCCGCACCTGTATTTGATGGAATTCCTCTGAACCGACTCGTTTAGGTCGCGAACCCGATCCTTACAATTGGTATCAGAGCTCAGGAGGAGGAGTTCTGCAAAATTCAGCCTAAATCGATCAAAATTTCTTACTTCTACATCTTCTTTTCTTAGTTCAGAAATATTTCACGGTCAAAATTGATTCAATTTCTCACGGATTGTTTAAAAGTACTAGATAACAAACCCTTGAAAGTTTCACAGCAAAATTCGACCTAAAAGTGATCAAAATCGACATTTGAATGGAGTTCGCTTGAACAGTTCAGTATTATTAGACGATTTCGCTTGAAACTTCAAGCGACACTTAACATTTCGCTTCAAACAGATTTCGTTTTCGCTTCAAGATTTTCGCTTCAAGGTGTTCGCTTCAGGGTTCTTTATTCAGGATCGCTTCAAAGTATTTCGCTTCAAGACCTTCGCTTGAGAGTTGTTCAGTTTAATTGTTTCGCTTGAAGGGTACCGCTTGAAAGATAGTATTTCGCTTGAAAGTGTCTGAAACATGGATAATGATTTTCACAATGCGTTTGCAACATCGTCTAGTTCATCTTCCATTGCTCAGAACATGAATTCTGAAAATGAAATGGGGACTATTCAGAAACCCCCGAAGCTAATGGGAATTGAAGAATACTATGGATGGAAAGATAGATTCGAAAACTGGGTGCAGGCAAATCATTTGAGATCATGGGAATGTATTTTAACAAAGTATACTGTACCACAAACCGAAATGCAGACTGAAAAACAGCTTTCAGATTTTAGTAAAGAAGAACGGGAAATATACCGAGCTGAAAAGATGATGATCAGTTTACTTCAACAGGCCATCAAAGAAGACATCTTCATACTACTTCAACATGACAAAACATCACAATCAATATGGGATGCTCTAAAAATCAAGGTTGAAGGCAGTACGAGTATGATTAAAAGCAAGAAGGCATTGCTTAAAAAGGAATTTGATTTGTTCACAAGTTTGCCCGGAGAAGATACGAAGAAACTCATTGAACGATATTGTCACTTAGTGAGAACAATGTCAATGATGAGCATTAAAAAGGAAAATGATGAATGGGTGGATAAACTTGCTGATGCATTACCTCAGAAAGAGTGGGGAACTTATTTGATGATACTGAAGAATACTGGAGTTTATGATAGATTGTCGATCTCTCAGTTCATTGAAAAGATTGAAAGTCAGGATTTGGAACAGCAGAAGATTGCAAGGATGAATAATCCAAGTGGTCAACAAGATATAAAGATGTATTACAAGGGTAGTGTTCCAACTTCAGAAGCTGAGAGAAGTCCGGAAATTCAGACTGCATACAGTGTTGGTGTTGGGGATACTACAGAAAAAATTGATTAAAGCACAAACAAAAGCAGTGGATTCTCATCTTATCCAAGTTTCAATCCAAAGACTTCATCAGAAAGTTTTCAGTCTCAAAGCACAAAGATGGGAAATGGTTGTGTGATTCAATGCAACATAGCTCTAAATCTTCCAGAAGGTCAAAGTTTTTCTGAAGACATTGCAAAAGATCATATGGCTTTACTTGGTTCCGTGCTTATCTCATATGAAGGTTTAGTAGCTGGTCGAATTGGAAATCCTATGCTTACCAAAGAGGATTACGACCAAATAGATGCAGAAGAAATAGAACTAATGGATATCAAATGGTGTCTTGCAAGTGTTCTTAGACGTGCTGAAAAGTTCAAGACAATTACCGGGAGAAATGATTTTCTTGATGCTTGTGTTTCTACTTTAGGTTTTGATAAATCTAAAGTTACTTGTTTCAGGTGCAGGGAAAAAGGTCATTTTAAGCGGGAGTGCAAGAACAGAGAAGTTAGTGGTGCTCAAAATCCATTTGGAAAAGATGACTACTACCGGAAAGCCATTTATCAGCAAGTTGGTCAGACACAAGAATTACAGACGGCTCATGGTAGAAAGATTGAAGATTCAAAGAAAGGATGTTTGGTAGATTTCAACTGGAGCAACTACATTTCTTCTAATAGCACAGCATGTATAGTGGACCAAAATGATGAACAACTACCTGAAGGATTCAGCTGGGATATGTTTGTTGATGAAAAAGGAGATTTCAAAGCTTTCATTGCAAAGATTGTTAGAGAACCAGATTTGTTTGCTACTTGGATGAGTTCAATTGGTGAAAAAGTGAAAGATCAATCGATTACATCTGAAGAAAGTTTAGAAAGTGCTGATTCTGAATCATTAAGTACAAACGAGAGTGTGCTTAATGAGGACACTTCAGAAAAGGAAGTTGTATTTGATCAAACACCATCTGACTCTGGTATTTCAGATGCTGATTCTGAAAAATCTGTAGAGTTTGATCAAACACCGATTGAAAATAGCAGTGATGATGAAGAAGAGAAACATATTAATATTGCTAAAAAACATCTTTCTCCTGAAAGTTTTCATTTTTATTTTGCAGATCGCATGGAGAAACTAAAGGAGAAACAAGCTGCAAAAGAACAACAACAGAATGAGGAAGTTAAAATAGTTGTTGAAGAAAAGGTGACTGAAGCTGAGAAGGTAACTGATGAAGAAAAAGTGATTGAAGTGGTAAAAACAATTGAGGTTGAGAAGATTGTTGAAGTTGTAAAGCCTTGCGAGAAGTGTTTGGAAGTCTGTAAAAGTTGTGAAGAAAAAGATGTGATTTTGTTTGATAGAGAAAAACTGATAGAAAAATTACTATCTGACATCAGCTATGTGAAAGAATCGTATAGCGTGTTGAACAGAACTGTGACAGGTCTTCAAACAACAAACTCTGAAAGAGAAAAAGCTTTAACGATGACGAATTCTACATTGATGGCAAAGCAAAAGGCAATTAATCATTACATCGAAGAAAATGCTAATCTAAAGCAAGAGTTGGAGAAAGAAAAGATTGAGAATGAAAGGATCAGAAGGTTATTACTGAGTTATTCTTGTTCTGATTATGTTATTGATCGAGTTTATCCTACTGTTGCAGGTTTTGAAGCATTTCAGGATGAGAAGCAAAAGAATGAGACTGGTAAGAAATCGACTGTTAAATATAACAAGTGTCCGCCTCCTATCTGGGAAGGGTATTCTCCTAGAAAACCAAATGAGGAGCAAGTCGAAAAAGCAGTCAATATAAAGTTAAAATCCGAGACAACTGACGTTTTACCAGATAACATTGATATCACGTTTACCTCGTCTGATACTGATCATGAGTCTGAGTTAATCAAAAAGGTGGTTGATCAGGTGTTGGATACTGAGGAGGTGTCTGAGTCAAAGTCTGAGTCTGGGGGTTCAAGTTCGTCAGTTCAAAGTTCAAAATCATCGGAAAAACGGTCTTACAGTAAAGAATTTTTGTTATCAAAAGCAAATTTGGATGATGAAACATTTAAAGTTGCATATACTTTAAATGATTCTGACAAATTATACTCTGATGAAGAGTTTTCGATAGATAGTGTTAGATTTGACAAGATCAAAAAGGTTTTCAAAATGACAGAAATTAATTTTTCTGAAATTAAGGATCTAAAATCTATTGAAAAACCTAAAAAATACACTTCTAGAGTTCAACAAAGGTTAAACAAGAAAAAAGGAAAAAAGAATTACAATTCTGATTTTAGTTTTCAAAAGAAAACAAATCAAAATTGTAGTTACAAAAAGAAAGGTCTTGGTTTTACTCCACCTGAAAATCGTAAAAATGAAAAATATGTTAGAGATTTTAAATCAAAAATGACATATGTTGCAGGAAAAAGCTATGAAGAGGAGTCAAATAGTTTATCTTTGAAAAATCCAAATCAAGAGTTCCTTGCTGAAAGGAAAAAGACAGGAACTGGAGTTTTTCATCCAACTGGAGTTTTTCAACCAAAAGACACAAGAACTTGTTTTCAATGTCAAGTTGTTGGACACATCGCTCACAATTGTCCAAACAAAGTCAACAAAAAACAGGGAGTATCTGAAAAACTTAAAGAAAAAGTGGTTGAAAAGAATGATTTACCAACTACAAACTTCAAAATTTTTGAAAATTCAAAGAATGAAGTTGGTGAAAATTCTAAAAATTTATACAAAAAGAAGGCAAAAGACAATAAAAAATGGATTGTTAAAAAATCAGGTGAAAAATCTGACAATGATTCTGATTCCACAAAATCAGAGGAGTCACAAGATGAGATCAAAGATTTGATGAATGATGTTGATATTAAATCATTGAGTGTGGAAGAGATTAAACAAATGGTTGATAAAGTTGAAAGCTCAGATTTTGATATTGAAAAAACATTCAATGAAAATGTTAAGAAAATTTTCAAGAAAATGCTTGATGGGAAAGTAAAGGGGGTTAAAGATTTTTATGCAACTAAAAAGGCAACTTACAACCCTACTGCTCAGGAATTGGAAGCCACCAAGTCAAATAAGACTTGGGTGGAAGTTTGCTTTCCTTAAAGTCTTAGGACTTGCCGGAGATCCCAAGTTTATATCGTGGATCAGGAATCGGCATTTTTCTAATGTTTGAAGTTTTTTTAGTTGAAAGTTTTTGATAGTGTTTGGATGTTTACAGGATGTATGACTACGCCGGAGCTTCCAGGTTGGTAAGAGTGAAGCAGGAATCGGCATTTTGATTGGTAAAATGGTGATGTAGACGTAACATTCCTACATGTGGTAATTCTTACATTTGGTATAGTAGGTGCATACATGAAAAAGGTTAATCAAGGTCATTAAGTTGAACTTGATTGGACCATACTTACAATTGGTATTTCGAATAGACAATGTGATGAACCACACTCCGAATCTTCAAATGATTATATCATAAAAACTTATTTTCCGGAAAAATCATTTTGATTAAAACAAACTTAAGTGTTTTGAAATCTAAATGAGAAAATAGTTTTGTGATAGGGGGAGTTCTGATTGTTTATGCCGAGTGAATGGCGATTTGATGCGATTCGATATCAGTTGTCACTTTATTGTACAGTTTATTTTCAAATTTCCTAAAATGTGTTTGCATTTTAGGGGGAGTAAAAATTTTCAGAAAATCCAAAAACATTTGAAAATTTGAAAAAGACAAAAACATGATAAAATTCAAAAATGAGTTTTTGTTGCATATAGAGGAAATGATAGTACATCAGTGGACTATCACAACATGCTAAAGAAATGTAAAGAAAAAATGTGATAAACAATCTTACTGCGGATATGTCAGTAGGTTTTTGCACATTTAGTAGATTGTGACGAGATATAAACCTAAATTTCAAACTTGCTTGTTCTGTGGGTTAACACAAACTTGGATATATAGGTAACCCCTGAAATCTTGTTTGAAAGGTCCCTTATTCTGAGATACTAGGTCTTTATGCTCAGTGATATCTGGGGTATTATCCCGGGACTTCTGCTGAAAGAAATTTCTGACCTAGTCCCCGGATAATGCTTTCTGCAAATGCTTGAAACATAGCATAGCCCTCAGCAAGCTGATGAAACAATAAAATTGATAGTCGCTGCTGTTGTAATGCAAAAGATCCTCTAAAGGGGACACACCAAAAGTCGAAGCCGTCATCTCTCTGCGTATACGGGAGTATCGACCTGAGCTCTCACGGCCCTCGTACTATAATTTATTCCCCTGACAGATATCATCTGTGGTATACTCACCTGTAAGACTGAATATTGGGATCTGGATACGGGAGTATATTCAAGTAGTGGGACACACGAATAAGTTCAAGAGCTTAAAACATTAATCTCATATCTCTGATCAGTTGAACTTTGTGTGAAAATTTAAGAGGACAAACATACTGACAATCTAGGTAAATTGTTTAGAACTTAATATGAAATGAAGCTTAACGGTGTTAGTGATATGTCTCAGAAACTGATATGATCCTCTTGCACAAACTCACAAAAATATTGTTTGTAAATATTTCTTTATTGCATTCCTTTACAATCAAAAATTACAAAAAGATTTTAGTGTGTTTTAGCATAAATTGTTGAAAAATTCAAAAAGATTTTCGACAACTGATATTGGAAAAGCTGATTGTCAAAATTTCAAGTGCTAAACATGATGACTTAGTTGTGAGGGGGAGTGAATCTTAAAATGTCAAAAAGGTTTGTTAAAATCCTACAATTGGTATTTTTTAAAAAAAACCTACATTTGGTTCATCATTGGTTTGTGATATGAGAGAGAATTATCTGATTATATCAGATTGTTGGTGCATTTAAATTGTTAAATTTAGAAAATTTATTTATGGGTTAAGATTGTTACAGGTGAGCCAGGTTAATTCATTCAAAGCTTACAAAAGTCAGAATCTGATCATGAATCTAAAGTTTGCTAGCTGCTGATGCTGATGAACTTAAGGAATCAAGAGATCTGATCAAGAGAATTAGATAAAAGCCAGGCAATGATCTTGTAAACAACATTTGAGTCAGACATCGTTCCTAAAGCAGATGTTGCTGAAGAACAAATGAATATCAGCAAATCGTGAGGGGGAGTCTGATAGAGCAAGGTGAATCTGGAAAAGAAGATAGAGAGAGAAAAGCCCAGAGACTGATCAAGAATGAAGATGTGAAGACACAGCATTGGTGTGACTCGATAGTCGACTCGTCAACATCTGAGGGGGAGTCTGTTGGTGCACTACATCTGTCGACTTCGTCTTGTATCGAGTCTTAGACTAGATAGATTAGATCAGGGCACGTAGAACGAGAAAATTTGAGAGAATTAGAAGATTTCGCTTGAAAGTGTGTAATGTATTTGAGTTTTCGCTTGAAGCCTCAAGCGAAATCATCATATCAGATTTCGCTTGAGTGATGCTGAAGCGAAATCTCAAAGTCTATATATAGGAGGTTAGTGTCAAGCGAAATCATAAGTTGATATAAGAAACATTTGTGATATTTCCATACCGAGGTGCTGCCGGTGTGAGAACTGATTGTATTTGTGTTCATATCAATACAAATCAGTGTTAAAGTAAAGATTCAGCTGTGTTTAAGTCAAATACTTGTTTTCCGCACCTGTATTTGATGGAATTCCTCTGAACCGACTCGTTTAGGTCGCGAACCCGATCCTTACACACGAGCAGTTGTTTCTTTCATGATATTAAATGCAACACTCCTCGTCAAAGCCAATGCAATTTTACCTCTTGCCTTTTTGTCCTTTGAGTTCCAAGTTGCTTCGGCAGCTTTATCCATTCCAGCAATTTTTTCTTCCAGTACCACATCCAAATCGCATTCACCAAGCAACGCCTCTATTTGCATTCTCCACCATGCAAAATCAGTACCGTTGAACTTCTCGATTCGGAACTTCCCGTCTTTAGCCATAACAAACGAGAAAACCAGAAGAAAAAAAAGGAACCAAGCACCCGAAACCAGCGACTTCTCCTGCAAACCGTGTGAACCGTGTATTTGACTGAACCTTTGGCTCTGATACCACTTGTTAGGGTATCGGATCAGAGTAGGCTCCAGCGGAAGCGGAACAAACACACACGCACACTAGCAGAAAATAAAGAACACAAGAATTTACGTGGTTCGGTTAAGGTGACCTACGTCCACCGGTTGCAACTAGGGTTAGGATTTTATTTCTGAGGTGATATAAATTACAAAGGACCTATCAACTATTTATAATACCCAAATTAGGGTTTACAACTTGTTGACCAAGAAAAGCGGTAAAATAGGAAACTGTATAAGGCTTAACAAATTTAGCGTATCTACTCCATAATAATGTATCTACTCCATATGCTCCATAATAGCACATCCCACATATTAGAGCATCGTTAGAGCATCCCACATATTAGAGCAATCTGTTAGAGCATCTATCATTACAGTATCTATAGAGCATCTACCATTCGCGCATGCTCTATTCTGTTTCACTACATTCTGCAACTACAAAGCCTACATATCTAACAATTTAAACCTTTTTTTTCTCGACATTCTGGTATAAGTTTTTTTTTAATTTTTTGAAAACGGTGTTGTATTTAAATAGAATATTTCTTTGGTATAGGTTTTGTGATGAAGCAAACCGATTATGACCCAACAACATCGTACATGTATGTGTATTATCGAAATCGGTACCAGTGTTTGTTTTTATAGTTTTTGATTTATGTTAAACATGCGATGATATCCTTTTGATCATTCCACGACTTTATTTTTTTGGTTTTTCTCTTTAGTTTGGTATAACGAGTGACAGTACCGTACCAATTCGAGCCGATGCCAATTGAATTCCTGCCGCGTAGCGTGGGGAATCCCACTAGTTTATATAAAAGTAAAGTGTGTTCTCTTAAAGAAACTTTTGTTTATATTGATCTAATAATCTGTAGTTTACTTGTTTGCATTTTTCCAAAACGTATTAGTCTTAACTTAATGTTTTATTTTGTTTTTGATAAAATACTAGTTAACAATCAAACACTTTTATTGAGTGTTTTTTTTTTTTTCTTTCTAAATGGTGTTGGTGGAAAAAAATATTTACCAAAATAGCGTTTTAGTTGTAAAATCCAAAGATAATTCTACTATATAACTTCTTACTCGAAGTTCAAAATATAACTTCTTACTCCTAATCTTATTGGTTAACCTAATTTCACTAAATAGTTATTAATTTAACCATTTATTTTAATTAGCAAATTGTTGAACTCAAATATTATTCGGATCTGACCTCACATTGTAAACTAATGTTTCATTATAAATATTTTATTATATTAATTAATCAGATACAATAAGCAAAAAATAATAACATCCGTATACATGTACTTTTTTATATGATATAAAAAACTATATATTTCAATTCCAAATAACCGGGTCTCTTCAAAATTCTTAGGTTAGTATTCGATTCAAAAGCCGAATTCTAAATAAGATTCGTATAAAGAACCCATTATATTATAGTTCTTTTTATCTTTTAACCAACTCAACACGCCTTTTTTGTATTTTACTATTCTCAACCAACCGATTACAATCTTTTCCTATTTCATTTCGCATGATTACTTAAGTTTGTATATTACATTGATTGGAACCCGAATTCAAATAATTTGTTATGTGAATTCGGTTCGTTCAAATTTCAGGGTTTCTAGTGTTGGGTTTATTTAGAGTCTGTGGGCCTTTTTATTTTGTGTTGGTCTTGGGCTAATCCAGTCCATTTGAATAATGGGTTATATACCACATGAGTTTTATAGGTCCAGTCAAGTTTGTTTATGTTTTGATCGAGTCTTCAGTAATAGTTAGGGCTGAAAACGAACCGAACGAACACGAACAAGGCCTTGTTCGTGTTCGTTCGTTAAGGATATAAATGTGTTCATGAACACTTACCGAACGAGATTTTATGTTCGTGTTCGTTCGTTAAGGAAATGAGAGTGTTCACGAACGGTTCACGAACACAAATAAATTTGACCAACGCGACGAAGGATAAAGATGGCCCATAGAGTAGCATTGGAACTTAAATCCCTTATTGTGGAACGGAGGTCGATCGTATTCGTCGATGTAAATAACGAGAAAGGAAAAGGAAATGGTACATAAACAAAGTGAAATAAGGTTTCCTAGTTTAATTGTTATGGTAATAAAATAAATAAAAGTTTAATAATATAAAAAGTATAGATAAAATATATGAAAATACAAAAATCTTTAATTAAAACACAAACATATGAACATAATCGAACGCATATAAAATGAACGAAAGTTCACGAACACCTTACCGAACGTTCACGAACACAATTGAACGAACGAGACCTCTGTTCATGTTCGTTCATTTAACTAATCGAATGAAATTTCTTGTTCATGTTCGTTCGTTTATTAAATGAACGAACATAAACGAATTTCCCGCCGAACGGTTCACGAACTGTTCGCTGAACGTTCGGTTCGTTTACAGCCTTAGTAATAGTGCAAGTCGTAGGGTTTGTTACTACTTTTATGGTGAACGTTGGTTTGTAGGCTATATATAAAGTCGTTTGTTGATTGAATAAAGTATCGTGAAGTTTTGTGTTTCCTGGTGATATCATCTTGAATTCTTCAAGTGGTATCAGAGCAAACTATATAGAGGAGCGCAAGAAGAAGAGAAGATGGCAGAACAATCGAGCAATTTCCAAGCAGTCAATGTGCCCAAGTTTGATGAGGATTATGATCACAGGAGTCTCGTCATGGAGAATCTTCTCCGGTCGAAAGAATTTTGGGCGGTGGTCGAAAAAGGGTACACGACACCAAAACCAGGTATGGAGATACCAGCTGCTTAGAAGACAATTGCTGATGCCAGGCGGCTTCAAGACTTGAAGGCTCGAAACTATTTGTTTCAATCAATTGATAAGCACATCTTGAAGACAATTACCCAGAAAGATACGAAGAAACAAATCTAGGATGCGATGATGATCAAATACCGGGGAAGTGCAAGAGTTAAACGAGCACAGTTGAAGCAGCTCAAAAGGGAATACGAGACTCTAGAGATGGGGACCGGTGAATCGGTTACGGGGTATTTTGGCAGAGTTATGGTAATTGAAAATGATATGCGGGTTTGTGGAGATAACATGCCCGACGTGAAGATTGTTGAGAAGATTCTTAGAACGTTGACGGAGAATTTTAATTTCGTGGTGTGCACAATTGAAGAATCAAAGGACCTTGATGAGTTGTCAGTTGATGAATTGCAAAGTTCATTGTTGGTGAATGAACAGAAGCTTCAACGTAAGTTTCCAGATGAGCATGTGATGAAAGCTGATTATGAACCCTCAGTTGGAAGAGGTCGTGGACGTGGCAGATTCGGCACAAACTGTGGTCGAGGTCGAGGAAGAGGACGTGGTTTGTTCGACAAATCAACAGTGCAGTGTTATAAATGTCACCAAATGGACATTTTCAATACGAACGTCCCACTGGTGACCGCTCGGCGAACTATACGGGGCACGATGAAAATGATGAGCTACTATTGATGGCTTTGGTTGATGATGTATCGCCAATGAAGGAGGGAGCATGGTTTCTTGACTCGGCTTGCTCAAATCATATGACGAGAGCAAAAGAATGGTTCGTGCGCTTAGATGAAACATAAACTCACACGGTGAGGTTGGGCAATGATTACTGGTTACGAGTAAAAGGCATGGTTGAAGTCAGATTAAATGTGGAAGGGATAACTCAGGTAATCACTAATGTTTATTATATACTTGAGCTTACTTCGAATCTCTTAAGTATGGGTCAGTTGCAAGAAAAAGGTGTTTCATTTGTTGTTCAAGAAGGAATGTGTAAGGTTTATCACCCTCACAAGGGTCTGATCATCTCTTCTAGAATGACAAGGAATCACATGGTTCCCGTACATGTGATATCGAAACCTTATTCACCAGCTTGTTTACAAGTTAGTATACGTATAAACGTTTTGCTCATGTGAATCACAAAGCGTTAAGGACCATGCAGTATAGGCAAATGGTTAAAGGTTTGCCAAAGGTTGTAGAGAAAACGAAGGTCTGTGAAGTATGTGTCGTAGGAAAACAGCAAAGAGAGATAATTCTGAAGAAAAGCAGTTGGCATGCAACTGAACGACTACAATTAATTCACACAGATCTGTGTGGCCCAATTTCACCATCATCCTTAACCGGTAAACGTTACATTCCCGTTTTTATTGATGATTTTACTCGCAAGACTTGGGTATATATTTTTTCATATATAGGGGAAACGTTTGAGGTCTTCACAGGATTTAAAGCCATGGTAGAAACTGAAATGGGAGCTAAAATTAAATGCCTTCGAAGTGATAGAGGAGGGGAGTTTACATCAAAGGATTTTAATGAGTTTTGTCAAAGGCATGGTATAAAAAGACAACTAACAGCCGCCTACACTCCTCAACAAAATGGAGTGGCAGAACGCCGTAACCGTACTATCATGAACATGGTACAATGTCTTTTAGCAGAGAAATCATTGCTGAAATATCTATGGGCTGAAGCTACCAAATGGGCGTGTCATGTATTGAACCGGTGTATCAGTCGAAGTTTAGACAATCAAGTACCGGAAGAGCTTTGGTTCGGAATCAAACCAACATTTGATTATTTTCGTGTGTTCGGTTGCATTGGGTATGTTCATGTACCATCTTAATTGAGAACCAAACTCGATGACAGAAGTCACAACTGTGTTTTACTTGGAGTTAGCACAGAATCAAAGGCATACCGGTTATTTGACTCGTTACTAAAGAATGTCGTCATCAGTCGAGACGTCGTATTTGATGAAGATGGAAAGTGGAACTGGAGTGAAAAGGAACTGGAAGAAAGAGACCTGATTTTTGGTAATGAAACTGAAGTCAATGATACTCTGGTGGTAGAAGAAAATGCTAACTCACCTCTGATTGATCAGACTAATGGGAACACAAGTACATCAGATGCATCAAACTCGCAACTGAACAAGGTACTGTTTCTAACAATAATGATTCAAATAATCTTGATAGTGCTGATACAAATGAGACGGATACCCAAGCCACCGAAAATCAAACAGGTCCGTCTACACGGGTGCGCAAAAGTCCAACTTGGATGGAAGATTACCATTCTGGAAAAGGGCTATCTGATGAAGACGTTGAAGGTGTAGGTTTTGCTATGTATAGTATGTCGGGTGACCCTGCTAATTATGAAGATGCATGCAAATATGGTAAATGGGTCATAGCTATGGAAGATGAGATCAAAGCAATTGAGCAGAACCATACTTGGGATCTCGTAGAGGCGCTGGAAGGAGTAAAACCAATATGTGTTAAATGGGTTTTCAAAACCAAGTTTAATGGAGAAGGAAAGGACGATAAATATAAACTAGGCTCATGGTTAAAGGTTACGCACAAAGGAAAGGAATTGATTATAACGAGGCATTTTCTCCCGTTGCTCATTGGGATACCATTCGTACATTGCTTGCGGTTGCTGCTCAAAGAGACCGGAAGGTGTTTCAACTTTATGTAAAAAGTGCGTTCTTGCACGGGGAGTTGAAAGAATTAATATATGTCGACCAACCAGAAGGATTCATCAAGAAAGGAGAGGAAACTAAGGTATATAAGCTGGATAAGACTTTATACGGTTTGAAACAAGCACCTAGAGCTTGGTTCAATCGTATAAAAGCCTATTTCATGCGAGAAGGTTTCAAGAAGAGCAAACATGACACTTTATTCATCAAGCGTGTCTGGAACAAGGTAATTATAGTGAGCTTGTATGTTGTCGATTTCATATATGCTGGAAACAATAGCATGATGTGTGTAGCGTTCAAAAGATCAATGCAACAAGAATTCGACATGACCGATCTTGGTGATATGCGTTTTTTTTGGGGAATACAAGTCCAACAAACACATGCTGGAATTTCTCTTTGTCAAAAACAATATGCAAAGGAAGTTCTATAAAGGTTTCATATGTGGGAAAGTAATTCAGTAAACAATCCCATTGTTCCGAGTACCGTTCTTACCAAGTTTGGAGTAGGGGAGGAAATCGACTCAACTGTATACAAAAGACTGATTGGAAGTTTGATGTATCTGACCGTGACAAGGAAAGATGTGATGTACGTGGTCAATTTACTTTCAAGATTCATGGCAAATCCAAGAAAGGAACACATGTTAGCAACAAAGCGGGTGCTTAGTGTTATAAAGCTCAAATCCAAAGGAAGGCACAGGTTTATTCAAATGAAAACAAGATCGGTTACAGAGAAGTAATCAACCAGTCATCACAGATTGGCTGGTTGATTCATATGTTGAACAAGATCACAGACCAGAAACAATAAGCCCAAATAATCTCACGTATTTTACTTGTGAGGAACAAAGGAACAAAAGACACAAAATGATTGAGAAGAGAGCTGATTATGCTTGATGATAGACAGCAGCAGCACGAACTCCTTTTAAGGAGAAAACAACCCTAGCCAGCTGGAGCCCAAAGGAAGACAGCGGGAGCCCAAGTCTTGAGCCCAAAAGGAGCAGGCCAGCGACAAGAGAGGAGCGGCCCAAAGATAGCAAATGGACCAAAAACCAGCAAACCCAAGCAACCTCACAAACACAAATAAAAGAAAAAGATTAGACCAAAGTATAAAAAGGATAGGCACATTTACACTGTCATTTTAACACCCCCCCCTCAGTTTAAATGGGCAAACAAATTAATGAGACCGAGGGACTTACACATTTGAGCATGAGCTGTTGGCAAGAGTCCTTTGGTGAAGAGATCAGCCAGCTGTTGTTCAGTTTTGATACCACGAGTCTTAATTTTTCCGGAAGCTATTTTTTCCCGTAGGAAAAACAAGTCAACCTCGAAATGCTTGGTCTTGTCATGAAACATAGGGTTTGCTGCAATGGACAAGGCAGCTGAACTATCACAGTTTAGAGTGACAGGAATGGAGACATCAATGTTCAGTTCACGAAGGATATTGATCAGCCATAGCACTTCACAAGTGGCACTACACATAGATCGGTATTCTGTTTCGGCAGGCGATCTAGATACAACACTCTGTTTCTTGCTTTTCCAAGAAACCAATGACACCCCTAGAAAAATACAGAACCCAGTGACAGACCTGCGGCTGTCAGTGCATTTAGCCCAGTCCGAATCGGAAAAGGCTGTAAGATTAAAAGAATCAGCTTGTTTAAACATAATTCCAGTCACAAGTGCCCCTTTGAGATACCGTAAGACTTTGAAGGCTATCTTAGTATGAGCTTCAGTGGGTTTGTGCATAAACTGAGATAGATAGTGTACACAATATGCGATGTCAGGACGAGTATGGGATAAGTAGATGAGTTTTCCAACTAATTTTTGATATTGTGTAACGTCAACCGTATTTGTGTCGTTTTTTGTTAAGTTTGTTAAAACATGATTTTGTTCAATAGGAAAACTAGCAGGTTTGCTCCCGCTCATCCCATACTCATTTAGAATGTCCATGCAGTATTTTCTCTGTGAAAGACACACCCCATCGTTGGTTTTTATAACTTCAATCCCAAGGAAAATTTTTAGTAATCCAAGATCCCTAATCAGAAATTCAGTTTTAAAAGGTTTTTGACCTCCTTTATCTTTTCTTCATTGTTCCCAGTGAGAATAATGTCATCCACATAGACAAGTAAAACAATAAAGACACCATTTTTAGACATGATAAACATAGAGTGATCACATTTGGACTGATTAAAGCCAAATTTAATAAGGGTTTGAACAAGTCTTTCATTCCACATGCGTGGGGCCTGTTTGAGCCCATACAAGGACTTGTTCAATTTGCAAACTTTGCTTTGGTGTTTGACACTTAGACCATCAGTTAGACACATAAATACTTCTTCCTTAAGCAGCCCATAAAGGAAGGCATTATTAACATCAAGTTGGTACATTGGCCAGTTATTTTGAACAGATAAGCTGATGACACATCGAACAATTACCATTTTAACAACAGGTGAGAAGGTTTCTTCAAAGTCTATGCCCTCTCGTTGGTTAAACCCTCACAGGACCAGGTTCAACACTTGTGGACTCATGGTTGTTAGACATACCATCAAACTCTAAGGACTGCTGTGTAGCATTCACAACAGTCGATTCAACCTCATCACTGTGTTGCTGAGTCACAACAGGCGAATCAGTGACAACCTTCTCTTCATCATCGGGATTTGTATCACTTGAAGTTTCAAAATTTTCAAAGAAATTTAGTTGGTTTAAAAGATTTGTGTTGTTTTGAACCAGATGGTTATTTTTGAAAGGAAAAACAGTTTCATAGAAGCTCATATCTCTAGATAAAATGAATTTCTTTTGGTCTAAACTCCAGACCTTATATCCCTTTTTAAAGTTTGAATACCCCATGAAAACACATTTTTCAGCTCGTTCCTCAAGTTTATCTGAATTGTCTAAAACAGTGAAAAAACAAAGACAACCAAAAACTTTTAAGTGATCAAGAGAAGGTTTGAATCCAAACAACATTTCATAAGGAGAACTACCATGAAACACAGAAGAAGGAAGCATGTTAATTAAGTATGAAGCAGTAAGCACACATTCAGACCAGTATTTAAGAGGAACTTTTGACTGAAATGACAAAGCTCTTGCAACGTTTAACAGGTGTCTATGTTTTCTCTCCACAACACCATTTTGTTGTGGAGTATACGTACATGAGGTTTGATGTATGATACCTTTAGTTTTAACAAAATCAGACATTTGAGAGTTAATGAATTCTGAACCATTATCACTCCTAAAGACTTTAATGTTGACTTCGAATTGGGTTTTAACAAGGTTGTAAAAGCTTTGTATATTTTCGAAGATTTCTGATTTGGACTTCATTAAATAGACCCATACGGATCTGGTAAAGTCATCAACTATGGTGAGAAAATATTTGTACCCTTCTATGCTAGTAACCTTGTATGGACCCCAAACATCCAAGTGTACCAGATCCCCTACTTTAGTTGACCTGTGGTCACTTAGAGGGAAAGGTACCCTGTGTTGTTTGGCCTTGTGACAAATGTCACAAGGGTTTGTGTTACCAGTCTCAGACTTGATTTGTAAAATTTTCAAAACTTGTTCAGCAGGGTGACCCAGTCTAGAGTGCCAGAGCTTTTTTTTTTCAGTCTTACTCAAGCAAGAGAAATTAGGACCTAGTGAATTACCACATAAATATAAACCCTCAGTTTGTTTAACAGTCACCAGGGGTTTCTTTGAGCATAAATCCTGAATGTAGCAAGAGTTTTCATCAAATATGACTCTAAGTTTGTTATCTTTAGCTAGCTTATACATAGAAATGAGGTTCACATAGTATTCAGGCACCACAAACACATCTTTCAAAATCACAGAATCTGATAGCTTAAGACATCCAATCTTAGTGACTTTAGCATCTGTCCCATTGGGATGCTTAATAGTTATGTTATATTCAGTAACATATGTTGAACATGTTTTCACTGGTCATAACCATATGTTGGTTTGCACCAGAATCAATAATCCAATTTAAATTCTGTGTTGTAGAGCCTATAGAGTTAAAACAGAAAATATTGTTGCAGTTCCCAAAGGAAGAGAGGGAATTAAAGTACTTACCTCCTACATTGGACTTATTAGTGTCTTCTGTTTTACTTTCATTCAGCAACCGTAGCAACTTAGAAAACTGATCAGCAAACAGAGTATTCAAGGAACCAGCACCTTTATCACACACATAATTATTCACAGAAGGACCATTACTGTTATTAGCAGAATTATTAGACCTAGACCATTGACCATTTTGGTTAGGTTTTTGTCTATAATTTGAAGGATAGCCATGCAGCTCAAAACATTCATCAATAGTATGCCCAACTTTATTGCAATGAGTACATTTGAGATTAGGACTAGGGCCTTTGTTAAACCTTTTCTTGTTGTCATTAAAATTACTTGACTTAGCTGCAAACCCCATGTTAGGAATTTTTGACCCACTATTTGATCCTCTGTGTGATTCCTCCCTAGAAATAATAGAGAAGGCTGTTTTGATAGTTGGAAGAGGATCCCTAGTTAACAGATTTATCCTAATAGGTTGATAAACATCATCTAGGCCCATTAAGAATTGCATAAGTTTGATTAACTGACTGAACTCATTGAATTTAGTAGAGGCATTGCAAGTACAAGAAGGCAATTGTAGCATAGCATCAAATTGTTTCCACATAGTATTGATTTTATGATAATATTCAGACACACTCGAACCATTTTGACTAACAGAGTTGATTTTCTGATATAAGCTGAACACAACAGACCCATCAACTTTATCATATGTATCCTTTAAATCATCCCAGACTTCTGAAGCAAGTTTCAAATAGACTTGACCCACATATAATTCATCAGATACAGAGTTCAGAATCCAGGTGAGCACAATAGAATTACATCGATCCCATTGACTAGCAAGAACATCATTGTCTTTAGACCTAGTACAAGTTCCATCAATGAAACCTAATTTATTTTTAGCTATTAGAGCAAGTTTCATAGCATTTGACCAGACCACATAGTTCTCAGTCCCTTTTAGTTTTAAGCTAACAATTGTGAGCCAACTGGAGTCACTAGCATGGAGATATAATGGGTCACTAGCATCTAACTTGCTAATCAAAGTCACAACAGACTCAGTTTTATCAGTCATAACAGCAAAATAAGGAAACACAGAACAGACCAATTAAACAAACAGATAAGCGAACACGAACACCAAACAGACACTAGCGAAGCCTAGACAGAGGTCCGATCAGAGGTTCGTCACTCAAGGTGCCTTCGCAGACAATGACCAGGGAGCCACAACACAATAGACCAAACCAGACACGAATGCAACAGAGTGAACCCTCTCTGTGTCCCAATAATCAAACCGGTCTTGACTAAAACCCGGTACCAAAATGCCTAGACACCAGACACAGTGATGCAAATAAAAAATAAAAAAAAGAGAAGGGAAGGAACGATCTCACAGTGGGTGCAAGCCAAAGGGATCAGGTCTGCAACCTTTACTTAGGGTTACATACACTGATCAGAGAGCCGAAAACAAATCCTGTTGGTTTGCCTTAAAAAGAGACCAACGAGGATCTTCTTCACCAACCAGAGGAGAAACTACAGATTAGGGTTTCTGATGTAGCACCGTCACAACCACCAACTGTAAACACCAAACCCTAGAAATTACGTTTTCACACACCAAGATCAACATTGTCTCCACTAAGCCAGAAAGCACTCCGGAAATAGGGAACAACCCACAGGGCGCCGACAGAACGGAGAAACCCTAGATCGGAAGAGGAGAAGGCAGACAGAGCTTTGAAATGCAACGGAAAGAATCACCAGAGCCCGAGTCAACCTTGGGGCTCTGATACCATGTTACAAAGCTCAAATCCAAAGGAAGGCACATGTTTATTCAAATGAAAACAAGATCGGTTACAGAGAAGTAATCAACCAGTCATCACAGATTGGTTGGTTGATTCATATGTTGAACAAGATCACAGACCAGAAACAATAAGCCCAAATAATCTCACGTATTTTACTTGTGAGGAACAAAGGAACAAAAGACACAAAATGATTGAGAAGAGAGCTGATTATGCTTGATGATAGACAACAGCAGCACGAACTCCTTTTATGGAGAAAACAACCCTAGCCAGCTGGAGCCCAAAGGAAGACAGCTGGAGCCCAAGTCTTGAGCCCAAAAGAAGTAGGCCAGCGACAAGAGAGGAGCGGCCCAAAGACAGCAAACGGACCAAAAACCAGCAAACCCAAGCAACCTCACAAACAAAAATAAAAGAAAAAGATTAGACGAAAGTATAAAAAGGATAGGCACATTTACACTGTCATTTTAACACTTAGATATCTCTAGGGAACATACGATCATGAGTTTCTATATGAAAGACACTCTTTGGGAAAGCTTTTGGCATTTACCGACAGTGACTATGCAAGGGATGTCGAGGATCGTCGATGTACTTCAGGCTAGCCGCCATATGTTGGAGCTCTCGTAAACAAGACATTGTTACTTTATCATCGACGGAAGCAGAATATGTCGCAACCACTTCGTGTGCGTGCCATTGTGTTTGGCTAAAAGGATTGTTGGAAGACTTGGGAGAAAAGATGAGTGGACCACTGGAAGTATTGCGTGATAACAATTCAAGTATTAAGCTATCAAGAAACCCTGTTATGCATCGAAGAACAAAGCACATAGATGTTCGTTTTCATTATTTAAGAGACTTGGTGAACCAGGAAGTTATAAAGCTTGAATACTGCAGAACCGAAGATCAATTGGCGGACGTCATGACGAAACCGCTGAAACTAGACACCTTTCTTCAGCTAAAGGAATGGATTCTTCAGTTTAAGGGATGAATTTGTTGGGTTTATTTAGAGTCTTTGGGCCTTTTTATTTTGCGTTGGTCTTGGGCTAGTCCAGTCCATTTGAATAATGGGTTATATACCCACGTGAGTTTTATAGGTCCAGTCAAGTATATACCGAACCAGTATATTTACATTTACCTTTTTTTTTTTGGAATTTATGCAGTTATACGTATGTAAAATATTATGAACCATCTTCATCATGTTTATAATAAACGATGTTGAAAAAATGGTTCAAACCGTCAAACCATACTATAGTTAGTAGTTCGACTTTAAATACCATCATTAACTATAACTTTATAGTTTTTTTCGTTTTCAGTTTCCTGTTTAGGATTTTAAAATCGATATAGAAAAGTAACACGCCAATGGCTTTATAGCCTAGTGGCATCTTGTGGGGTGTGATAAGACTTTGGGGCCAATAGGTTCTAGGTTCGATTCCCACAAGGGGATTTTCTCATATTTATTGGGTTTCGTATTGAATTGGTGTATAGTCATTATGCCTAGTGCAGATGGATATGATCAAGTGGTTCTCCTCGTGACACGATGATACTCCAATGATCCAAATTTGCCGTTCAAAAAAAAAAGTAACAGCATATAAGGAGGCAAATATAGTTTATATATCATGACATATCATTATGCTTGTGACAAATATCTAGTTATTGGTCTTATAATTGGATACTAGTTTATGTGTGGCTTCTTTAATTAAAATTAGTTTTCATTTTTCTATCTTGATAGACAATAAATTGCCTCGGATTGGGGAGAGTTGTGGCTTCAAACCACCCGGACTATCAGAAAAATGATATTGTACATGGAACAATCAATTAGGCAGAATATACAATAGTGAAAACTCAAGACATGTTAAAGAAACTTGACACCATTGAATTTCCATTGTCTTACCATGTTGGGATTTTCGGTAAATTATATTCGTTTTAACTTCATTCCATAATTAACTCATAGACTCAACTGCCAAAATGGGGTTTGATCACTTTTGTCACCTTAGTACAAAATAAAAACCTTTTGAATCTGAGTCCATGTGGTTTCAATTTTGTTGTCATGTTCATCCAAAATCAAAATCTGGTCAGATTTTTCAGTTAACATTCATTTTTTTTTGTCCTTTTCCCCTCTTTTAATGAAGGGCAAAATGGTCTTTTTAACGTTTTATTATAACAAATTAAAAAAATCTTATTATTTTGCCCTTCATTAAAAGGGAAGAAAAATACAAAAAAACTGAATGTTAACTGAAAAAATCTAACTAGATTTTGTTTTTGGATGAAAATGCCAACAAAATTGAAAACATAGGGACCTAGATTTCAAAATGTTTGAGTTTTGGACTAAAGTGACAAAAGTGACCAAATCTCAGCGACCATTTTGACTCTCTCTCTCCCTTTCTCTCTCTCTCACACACACACACTTGTTTTTACAGGATTTAGTGGTCTCACTGCTTATGGAGGATTCTTCAAAATATGCAAGCCTAAGAAAGAAGACAAAGTCTTTGTTTCGGCAGCTGCTGGATCCGTTGGTAATTTGGTTGGACAATATGCAAAGTTGTTTGGTTGCTATGTTGTCGGGTGTGCAGGGACAAAACAAAAGGTTTTAAATTTTCAACTCTATAAGGTTTCTTAATTATACCCTTATTTCATGTAAAAACCACCAAAATGAACAAGGTGACTGAAAAACTTTACAAAATGAACATTGATTTTAAGTTTCAACAAAATAAACAAAAGCGCTGACTAAGTGGCTGTTTGTTTACCTCTTAACGAGACTCTTAATTGTTGGTTCAGTTCTGTTTATACATGAGAGAAAACAATAAAACATACCTGTCACAGCAGAAAGTGTAGTGGAGAATCCAGTAATGGAGTTCGACATGCTTGTCATCGTGATCTGGTTCCTCCTTAGGGTGCTGACTGATGATGGGGACTTAGAAATCGAATAGGGGATTCGATTAGGAGAGGAGGTCGAATTATTGATGTTATGGCTAATGGGTTGTGTCTAATTGTGTAACTGTCTAACCCTTTAACCTTCACATAATTCTCCTTATATAAGCACCCAGGAGGAAACCTAATTAGTTAATAAGGGTAATATGGTCCATCAACAATTACCAACTAATTATTTAATAGGTTATTATATATTTTGATCTATATTATGTAAATGATTATAATGGCTATAGATTAAATATTGTTACATAATATATTTAATCTTACATTCTCTCACTTAGCCGAGTAATCATTTACTATGAGTATTAGATAAGCCTGATCAGGAGTTAACACTCATTTTAGCCTTAAACAAGTACTATAGCAGAGAAATACAGCCGTTGAATCATTATGCGACTCAGGACCCCCATTAATCATACTATAGCCTTAATTTAAAACCTAATCATCATGATCAAAAATACGCATAAGCCCTTTGTTTGATTTGTAACTTTATTTGTCTATATGCCATTATACCGGTTGAACATATTCTAAGAGACATACAAAATCAAACTGAGGAAATTTCATTAACATAAAACATAAAACATAAGCTAGTACAATATGCTCAAATAAGGTCTTTACTAAATCCCATATTACGAACATGTTCTTCATAAACCTTAGGAGGGAGACCTTTAGTCATCGGATCCGCAAGCATATCCTTAGTACTAATATACTCGATACAAAGATTATTTTCCTCAACTCGTTCCCGTACGAACATATATTTTGTATCGAGATATAAACCTGCTCCAGTCGAACTGTTACTGTTCGAGAAACTAACAGCAGCTGAATTATCACAATAAAGCTTCAATGGTCTAGAAATGGAATTTACGATTTTGAGTCCAGTGATCAGATTTCTAAGCAACATTCCATGACAGGTTGCGTTATAAACAGCAATGTACTCTGCCATCATTGTGGAAGTTGTGGTCAACTGTTGTTTATGACTCTTCCATGAGATAGGGCCGCCTGCTAACATAAAGATATAGCCCGAAGTGGATTTCTTGTCATCTTTGCATTTGGCAAAATCAGAATCAGAATAGCCCACCACTTCTAAATGATCACTTCTTCTATAAGTCAGTTTATAGTCTTTCGTCCCTTGCAGATATCGAAGTACCTTCTTAGCTGCTTTCCAGTGATCTAGGCCAGGATTAGTCTGATAACGGCCTAACATTCCAGCAATATAAGCGATATCTAGACGAGTACAGACTTGAGCATACATCAAGCTCCCGACTACTGACGCATAAGGTATCTGGCTCATTTGCTCCTTCTCAACCTCTGTTGTCGGACACTGGAATGAACCGAAAACATCTCCCTTAACTACTGGAGCGACGGAGGGTTTGCACTGTTGCATGTTATATCGTGTAAGGACACGATCTATGTAAGCCTTCTGGGACAATCCTAAGATCCCTTTGTGTCTATCTCGGTGAATTTCGATGCCAATGACGTAAGAAGCCTCTCCGAGATCCTTCATGTCGAAGTTATGCGAAAGTAACCGCTTCGACTCATGCAACATGTCTAGACTATTACTTGCCAATAGAATATCATCTACGTAAAGGACAAGAATAGTAAAGTTGCTCCCACTCATCTTGAGGTAGGTGCATTGATCCACTTGATTCTTCATAAAACCTTGATTCTTCATGACTTCATCAAACTTGAGGTACCATTGACGTGATGCTTGTTTTAACCCGTAAATGGATTTCTTCAGCTTACAGACTAGATGCTCCTGACCTTCAGGTTTAAAACCTTCAGGCTGCTTCATGTAAACATCTTCGTCCAAATCTCCGTTAAGGAAAGCAGTTTTAACGTCCATCTGATGTAACTCCAAATCAAAATGAGCTACTAGGGCCATGACGATCCTTAATGAATCTTAACGAGAGACAGGTGAAAACGTCTCTTGATAATCAATTCCCTCTTTCTGAGTGTAGCCCTTTGCAACCAATCTCGCTTTGTAGCGTTCAACGTTCCCATTCGGATCCAGTTTTGTTTTGAATACCCATTTACATCCTACGGGTTTGGCTCCGTTGGGTAATTCTACCAAATCCCAAACGTCATTTTTCTTCATGGATTCAAGCTCTTCAATCATTGCTTTATTCCATTCAGAAGACTGATCACTGCTAATGGCTTCATTGTAAGAGATAGGATCATTGAGCTTTCCAGGATCCATTTCAGTCAGGTAGGTAACATAATCATCCCAATTAGTAGGCCTTCTTTGCCTAGATGACCTCCTGAGTGGATTATCGGGTTCAGCGTTGTCGTGGTTATGAGTGTTTGATGTGCCTTCGTCATGAGGTATAATGGGTTCTGATTGTAGAGGTGAATTTGGAGTTGGTGCAGTAGCTTCAGGTACAGTAGTTGCATTGGGTACAAGAGGAGTAATCGGAGTAATGGTAAGCGACGAGTCTCCCCCCCCCCTCGCGTCTTGTGCTTCTTGCAATTCTTCGTAAGGGTTGGTACTGCTCCCACTGACCTTGAAATCCTCCAGGAACGTAGCACGCTTGGTTTCAACAATACGGGTAACATGGGAAGGACAATAGAAACGATAACCCTTAGAGTTCTCAGGATACCCGATAAAGAAACAGGTAACTGTTTTAGGGTCAAGTTTCCTTAGGAAAGGATTGAAAAGTTTTGCTTCAGCAATGCAGCCCCATACTTTCATATATTTAAGACTCGGTTTCCTTCCTGTCCAAAGTTCATAAGGAGTTTTAGGGACAGACTTAGAAGGAACTCTATTGAGTATATGAACAGCTGCTTTTAACGCTTCAGTCCAGAGGAATAATGGTAAATTAGTGTTGGCTAACATACTGCGCACCATGTTCATAAGGGTACGGTTTCTTCTTTCAGCTACACCGTTCTGCTGAGGTGTACCAGGCATGGTGTATTGGTTCACAATCCCCTGGCCCTTACAAAACTCATAAAATGGACCAGGAGCTTGACCCACATCAGTATGTCTTCCATAATATTCACTGCCTCTATCTGATCTCACAACTTTAATCTGACGATCTAATTGCTTTTCAACTTCAGCCTTATAATCTTTAAAAGTTGTTAGAGATTCAGATTTCTCCTTAATTAGATACAAGTACATGTAACGAGAATAATCATCAATAAAAGTGATAAATGAAGTATGTCCTGTTATGCCAGCGATTTGGTAGGAACCACTAATGTCAGTGTGAATGAGTTCTAATAAATTAGAGCTCCTAGTGGCACCTTTCTTATTCGCTAATGTCATTTTACCTTTAAGACATTTGACACATGTTCCAAAATCAGAGAAATCGAGAGGAGGTAAGACTTCATCCTTTACGAGACGATTTAATCGTTCTCTTGAGATGTGGCCTAAACGCTGATGCCACAACATGGATGAAGTTTCTAAGTCTCGTTTCTCTTCCATCTTTGTGAGTGATTCATTAATGTTATATGACAACAAAGATTTGGAAAAGTTATCTTCTAGTTCTAATCTATAGAGACCACCATCCAGAATACCAGTACCATAAAGAACAGAATCATAAAGGATAGAGAGTTTGCGATGACCATGGGAAACAATAAAACCGTCCATGTCTAACTTTGGTCCTGATACAAGGTTCCGAGTTACCTCAGGAACATATAAGGTATCGTAAAGTTTAATACATAAACCAGTTTTCATAACTAATTGTAATGTTCCAATGGCCTTCACTTCTAATTCTCGATCATCCCCAACCTTAAGCGTTCTTTGGTTTCTTTCCAGCTTCCGGATTGAAAGGAATCCCTGAGTAGAATTGGTAACATGAACCATAGAACCAGAATCAAACCACCAAGAATTAGCAGGAACACTTAAATTATAGGACTCAAGTATCATAAAATAATCATTACCTTTCTTAGCCAGCCACTCCTTAAAGTCAGGGCATTCCTTCTGCATGTGTCCTGTCTTCTTACAGAACTTGCAGCGGATACTGCCTAAGGAGTTCTTAGAGCTGGAGGGTGCACTTGTATTAGGATTAGGCCTTTGGACTTTTGAAGCATCCTTCCTCTGATAATTGTTCTTCCTTTTCTTAGAGTTGGAGGTAGTGAAGTTGGCAACATCAGTATGGCGATCCATCCTCATACGCTCTTCCTCCTGTACGCACATGGCGACCAGCTCACTCATCGTCCATTTGTCCTTCTGAGTGTTGTAATTGATCTTGAATGCTTCAAAGGACGAAGGAAGCGAAGTAATGATGAAATGAACAAGGAAACCATCACTGATTTCCATTTCCAGCCCCTTCAGCTTATTGGCCATGTCATTCATCATCATGATGTGTTCGCGAATGCCGCTCCTCCCATCATACTTAGTTGTCACCAGCTTGAGAATAAGAGTACTAGCGTGTGCTTCAGACGTCCCCTTGAACTGAGCCTCCACATGTTCCAAGTAGGTTTTAGCATCTTCAGAATCAGGAATGGCTCCCCTGATTGCATTGCTTATGGACTGCTTCATAAACATGAGAGACATGCGGTTACACCTAGTCCACTTGTCATGAGTTAACTGCTCAGCAGCAGTACTAGTAGTGGTAAGGTCCGCTGGCTTATTCTCTCTTAGAGCATAATCAAAGTCCAGCAGCCCAAGAGTAAGCATGAGAGCATCCTTCCATGCAGCAAAGTTATCACCAGTCAAAGGTGGAATCCCGCAGTTGGGTGCTGATAGTGGAAATAAGATGAGCAAGTTATGATACTAAGGAAGAAGTCCTAATGTGATCTAAGGGCACGTTAAACTAAGGCAGGCATAAATAATGACCATTTTACATTATGAAGCTGTGATATTGTCTATTACTAACATCAAAATAATAGACTTAGCTAAAAAATTCTACTTAAACGAAGACAAAACAGCTTTGGCCAGAAGTGTAATCATTTAAGCATATGTGCAAAGTGGTTGTAACAAATCAGCTTTGGCCAGAAATTGAAACAATCACTTTAGTTATGCACTTGTTGAGTATGCCATCTATGAATGAATTAAATCAGCTTTGGCCAGAAATTAAGACATTCATGCTTATGATGCACACACAACATAGCTTTCGTAATACTTGAACGATAAGTAGATGTATCAAGTCAGCTTTGGCCAGAAATGATATATCAAAACTCCTTCAAGTTGAGCTATTCTGGTTTTGCAAAACATTATCCGATTCTGATTAATTAACTAAGTAAATTACAAAACCATTTATTTAATAGCAAACCACCCGTTAGCGGGGGATCGAACTTGTTGTCTCGAGTCGAGACCTTTGTCTCGAGTTGACACGTTATAGTCTCGAGTCGAGATCTAATGATCTCGAGTCGAGACCTCTGTCTCAAGTTGATACGTTATGGTCTCGAGTTGACACGTTATGGTCTCGAGTCGAGATCTAATGGTCTCGAGTCGAGACCTCTGTCTCGAGTTATGAAGGTTTAATGGCCTTAGTCGAATCCTCAGTGGTCTCGAGTTGACACGTTATGGTCTCGAGTCGAGACCTTTGTCTCGAGTTGTAAACTTTTGAGAGCCCTTATGATTTCGAGTCGAGACCTTGTGGTCTCGAGTCGAGATCTCGGTCTCGAGTCCAAACCTGATGGTCTCGAGTCCACTGTTGATAGCTGTTTATTGTGATAACATAACTGAAATTCGAAATCTAAGGAATTATGAGATATTGTTTCCTATTCTAATGCTGATCTGATTTTGTCAAATATCTCGAAAAAATAATCTGTTTATCTAATAACAGTTTTCGAAAATAATTAGAAGACAATATCAGATCAAAACAGGAAAAAACACTTAATAATCCGAATTATATTCCAAATCATAACAGAATTTTCGAATTTTCTAAGAACATGTGATGAACCCTAAACATAAAAAAATAAAATTCTGGAACCCGAAACCTGAAACTTTTAAGACTTCTAAACAGATTTCGGTTGTAAAACATAAACCCATTAGATTTCGAGTAAACATATGATTAATATTTTCCGAAAACAGGGATTTCGAACATATAACCACTCGAAACCGGCTGTTAATTCATAAGATTTAAAAAAAATTCCGTTTTCCAAGCTTCAATCCCAGAATTATGGATACGAAAACAGAACTGACTAATCAACATATGCTCTGATACCACATGTTGGTTCAGTTCTGTTTATACATGAGAGAAAACAATAAAACATACCTGTCACAGCAGAAAGTGCAGTGGAGAATCCAGTAATGGAGTTCGACATGCTTGTCATCGTGATCTGGTTCCTCCTTAGGGTGCTGACTGATGATGGGGACTTAGAAATCGAATAGGGGATTCGATTAGGAGAGGAGGTCGAATTATTGATGTTATGGCTAATGGGTTGTGTCTAATTGTGTAACTGTCTAACCCTTTAACCTCCACATAATTCTCCTTATATAAGCACCCAGGAGGAAACCTAATTAGTTAATAAGGGTAATATGGTCCATCAACAATTACCAACTAATTATTTAATAGGTTATTATATATTTTGATCTATATTATGTAAATGATTATAATGGCTATAGATTAAATATTGTTACATAATATATTTAATCTTACATTAATGGTTCAGACTTTTTACTTGTTCAATACTTAATGGTTCAGACTGCTTGTTTCACGAGCAGATGTCTGAATGGTTCAAACATTTCTCTCTGAATGGTTAAGCATTACCCAGAGTCCGAATGGTTAAGACCTCTAATCTGAATTGGTCAGACATTTGCCTCTGAACGGTTAAACATTATACAGGCTCTTAATGGTTCAGACCTATTACTGGTTCAACACTTAATGGTTCAGACATCTTACTGGATTCAGATGTTGCCAAACAGCTCCTAAGGCACAAAAACTTAGCATATACTTTACATGTGGTCTCTTTATATTGGTCTTAAAAAACATCATCTAGGATTACATTTAACGTACACTTTACACGTGTATTATCTTGATTGGTTTTTCGTCGACCCCATTGTAGTTTTCAAAGTTTTATTTTATTTTATTTTACATTGGCTAAAATTTAGCTCATCCTTTATCATCTTAACCGATGGTGCTTACTTGTCCTCTACTGATTAGTTTATATATATATATATATATATATATATATGAAATTCATTATTTCACGTTTACAAAAAAAAAAAGTAAAAAGATGTAGCATTTTGTTTGGATTATAGGTAGATTTTCTGAAAGAGAAGCTTGGGTTTGATGAGGCATTCAATTACAAAGAAGAAACAGACCTAAACTCTACTCTCCAAAGGTTAGAAACAACATTAAATAATTTCATGTTACTAATTTACAAAAAGAATAGCTTTCAATAAAGACCAATATATATATCTATGATAAATAATAAAGATATTCATGTTATTTTTAAAATGTAGGTACTTTCCTGATGGGATAGACATATATTTTGACAATGTGGGGGGAGAGATGCTAGAGGCTGTTGTTGGTAACATGAATGCATTTGGTAGAATTGCTGCCTGTGGTGTGCTTTCAGGCTACACAAATTCAAAGAAACATACCGCGCTAAGCATGGTAGATGTCGTCTACAAGCGAATCATGATCCATGGTTTTTTAGCCACCGATTTCACCTCAAATGATTTCAATGACTTCATGTCCGTGACAAAGGACTATGTTCGTGCTGGAAAATTGAGTGTTCCAGAAGACATTTCTTTTGGCATAGACAGCATTCCTTCTGCTTTTGTCGGCTTGTTCCGAGGTGATAATGTTGGGAAGAAGATTGTTCAAATTGCAAAAGAATGAAATGAATATATATCAACTGAAGATTGTGATTTTCACATTGATTGTTTGTCATGTATTATTATGTGTCTATTCAACATAAAGAAATGATATTATATACAATGCACCTTTGGATGCCACATTGTAATTGTTTAGGAAAACTTTATTAAGTCTAGTTAAAACATTTAAATAAAGTTATATGTCACTTGTGTCGAAGTGCGGTTGTAACCCACAGCCTAATAACAAATCATCTCTATCTTAAAAGAGAATGTCAGCTGCCTTTGCCACCGACAATACTCACCCTGGTTCTTTGATTAAATCACACTTTTGGCCCCTCTAACCATACTAACCCTCATTCTTTGTTTAATCTCACCTTTATCCCATGTATGCATCTTAAGTTTCCGACACAAACCCCATTCTTTGTTAAATCACACTTTTAGCCCCTTCAACCATACTAATCCCCATACTTTGTTAAATAAAAGTTCATTCTCACCCCACACTTTTTTCCTTTCTTCACAGTAAGTCACCTGAAACACGTTTTAAAAATATTTGGTCAACTAAAAATATTGGTGAATTCATTTAATTGTTTTAAAGAAAACACATTGTTATAATTTACAACATTTAGGGTTTTTACATTTGTTTATATCTACCAATTACCCCAAATCGATATTTGTAACTCGACCGGATCTGTGACTATGGTCATATCACTGTTGATCATTCTCCTAACTAATGAAGCTTATCAAGTAGTGTATACAAAACCCCACATACCGGTAGTAATTGCAGAATATTGTAATTAAAATTTGGAAAACAAGTAGGGTTTTGAAAAGCAATTTGATAAAAATAGAATGACTCACTTTGCAGGTTTAAGTTGATAGATCTTGCCTACTGGTTTAGAGTTGGTAAACCTAATTAAATATACAATGCACACGTATTAGTGTATTAACTCAATTCAACTTTAATGATAATCACGAGATCAAAACCCACAACGAATGACAAAGTCTAGCCGGGTACCAGCAGCACTTAAACATCCATTGGATCGGTTTCTATCGATCGAATATAGTACCGTGTCAGTGATAGAGTTGTTACCCTGATATCGGAGCAGTGTTTCAGGAATTTAGGGCTTTAATTGAAAGAAACAAAGCGACGAGCAGTATAAAGAACGTGAATTTTGATCGAAATGAGCAAACTGACCCTATCCCACTGTGAGGGATTTATACCCACTTTTGGCCTGCCCGCGTGTCGCGACGCCCCTCTCTCCCTTCCGCGTGTCGCGGGGGACACCCCCTAGGCTAGGTTAGCCTTGTTGTAAATATAACTTGGCCAATCGTCAAATTTGAGTTCCATGCGTCCAGGTAACACTCTGCGCGTCGCATGAGATTTAGGGGATCCCCCCATGAGTCTCCGGGGGTCCCTGTTTCAATTTCTTTTGTTTTTCAATTCGGGTCACGCTGTACAAGTTTGGGGTCTCCATCAGGGTTCCTTAAAATGCATTTTAGGAATGGGTATTTGAAATTTTGGAGGTTGTTACAATTAAATATTCCATGCATCACAAGGGGTAAAATACTGAAATAAGGGTCGTCACCATTAGCAAACGGCGATCGCTCAAGAGACCGCCGCTTAATTTCCTAACTTAGTTTTAGCTTGACTTTAGGGGACTTGGGGGGGGGGGGGCAATAAAAAAAAGTTGAGGGACTTGGGGGCACGCTATTTTGACTAGTGGCTCTAAATGTGTTCAAAGAATAACAATAACGATGCTATAATCACGATAAGTGTTTGAACCTAAGACTTTCTTTTTAAGAGGCAAATGTCTTTATCAAGTGTACTAACTTCACGTTATACATACTTAACATACATAGCTACTGCATTAATTAGACTTTATATTAATTTAGACTAACTTAAATCTAATAAGGGCCACACTAGAGACTATTTACAGCTTAAATTTATGTTTCCTTTTGCTTAATTATTTTAGAGTTTACACGGTTAAAAACAATATCTTAGATAATATTTTTACCACTAGTATTATTATTATTATTATTACTTTTATATTTCTAAAGTGTTGTTGAAGTCTCACAAGCAGTAAAAAAAATTCTGTTAAAAAACATTGTATTTTTTAATCCTTTTTTGTTGAGGATGGGATACCAAAAAGTACCCTTTCAGTGGAAGAATTCCTTTATCCTTAAGAACTTTTACTTAGTAAAGAGCCATAAAGCCGCAAGCAGCATATGCCCAACAAAGCATGAGAGGGACTCCAAGCCTCTCAGCCACGCAACCAGTGTTGGCAAAGGTCATCAAGCCATCAGCAATTATACAAGTGACTGGATTTTTGAGTCCGGATACAAGATCAAGAAAACAATCCAAGAAATTGATGTGAAGATACCGGCATACATGAAAACCAGCATCACCATTGGGATCAGTAGACTTAAAGAGGCTGTAGTGGTTCGACTGCATGTAAACAAAAATTACTTGAATGCCATTGTGGTGTAGTAGCCTTGCTAGTTTCAGCATACTCTTGATGCTTTGTGCTGGATGTGGTACACAAGCTACATGATGCTTCTTCTCGTTATTTTTCAGCAATGCATCCAACTCGTTATTGTCTATCATGGGCGGTGGGAACCCAAACACGCGTCCCATTGTTTACTTGTTTCCAACTCACATGAGAAAATCATTAGTAACTGGGGATGATGTGCGGTAAAGTGTTATATATATTAGGTGTGTATTTTAAGCCCTTTTTAACACTTATTTTAGCAAAGTTTTAAATTTATAAAACACGATATTTCACTAACACTAAACACACATATGGGCAAGTGCACCCATCGTTGAGTGTAGTATAGCGTTGGTAAGATACCGAGGTCGTCCAAGGACACAAGAGCTTTTAGTACCGGTTTATCCTCAACGTCTAACCAAAATAAAAGTTTAGAAAAATGTTTTAAACTAAGAAAATTAAAAACTAACTAAAATGCTGAAAATAAAAAAAAACAGATAGACAAGATGAATCACTTGGTTCCGACTCGTATCTAGTATAACCTTTGATTATTTCCGCACTTTTGCACATAATTAAGAGATTATCTTAGTTATTGTAGTAGGCCCCTCTTTTGAAGGCGACGTTACCCTCACCCCAGTAGTTTGAGTCAGCAGGGATACAATCCTAAAATGGTGGATTATTGGAAGATAATGAATTAAGTTATTAATGCAGTATTGTGGTAGGCCCCGCTTTTGGCGGTGACGTTACCCTCGGCTAAGTAGTCTGAGTCAGCAGGGATACAGTCCTAAATAGCCGGGTTATAGTATTAATAGTAGTTAACTTATGAGGGGATCAAAGAGTTTGGACCCCCGCCATCCAATACCGTGAAGTATTGAAGGAGGTCCTACTAAATTTGACCCAGGTCCATTGCAGGACCTCTAAACGCTGAACAATGGCAAGACCTTTACCAAACCGTTCCCTTAACCCCCGACCAGGTAGCCAACATATCTCCATATAGACCGTGGAGATATGAATGGTGAAAATCCTTTATTTTATATAGACAGTAAAATAATGCCAAGACACCACGGACAAACGATAAGGAAAGATCACCTTCAACATAAGTAACTAGTTATTAAAGTCATTAATACAAAACCAAATAAAAAGTGCAAAAGATTAGAAATAAAAAGTATTATACTAGACACTTTGTCTTCACCAAGTGATGTAAGAGACTTAGGCAAACATGGCCTTGATTGTCAAGAACTCTTACGATCAATCTTGGATCCCGAGACGACTCACACACTCTACGATGGACAATGGATGATGGTGGTGGATGATGGTGTTGTGATGGTGGTGGGTGGTGGATGAAGTGTGAGAGAGGTGGTGTGCCAAGGGATGGTTTGAGCTTGAGCCAAGCACTCCTATTTATAGCCTGTACAGAAGCCTGGACACGGCCCCGTGTCCGCTGGACACGGCCTCGTGTCCACCCTTTTCTCTTTCTTCATTAATACAGTTTGTCTTTATTAGCTCCACACGCCCCCGTGTCCGCTGGGCACGCCCCCGTGTCCGTCTGACACTCTCTCTCTTCATTAATTGTAATTCGCAATTACAATTAATGCGCCTGCTGTACTTTCGCCACGCCCCCGTGTCCGCTGGGCACGACCCCGTGGTGGGCAATAGAAGCTTCTATAGGTTTGTCTTTTGTGCCAGGGCTGACCATTCTGGACACTGCCCCGTGCTCGCTGAGCACGGCCCCGTGTTGAGCTGGACACGCCCCGTGTCGAGCTGGGCACGCCCCGTGTCGAGCTGGGCACAGCCCCATGCTCAGCTGGGCACAGCCCCATGCTCAGCTTTCTTCTTGTTTTTGCTTTGGGAGATGCTGTCGAGGGGTCGGGCATGTCACGTCTTGTTCCTTTTCTTGTATTTATGTTAGATTTTGATGTCTTTTTGCTTCTTTTGTTAATTTGAGCTCATTTAATCCTGAAAATACAAAAGGAAGACAAAAGCACAGTTTTTTCCAACATTAGTACTAAAAAAGGGTTAGTTTTATGCCTCGATTGATGAAATTTATATGTTACATTTTGAACACATCAGGGGACAAGCCCAATAAACTTGGAACAAGCCCAAAAACTGGGGACGTATTCAGAATTTAGAGAGAATCTAATTACACAGATTAAACTTTCTTTATAAGTTATTTTTTGTCCTCATTGATGCTGGCACATGAAAAGCTAAACCTTTTTTTTGTTCTAGCGGAATTGTAAACTAAATTTAATAATAATTGCCTATGATATCTTCAATACTTTTAAGTTTCATTCAACTTTATCAGATTTGGGGTCAAGGATTTGCATTAATGAATTAAAAAAAAAATAAGTATTATAATGGGTTAGGATCAAATACAAACTTTATCAGATTTGAGGTTAAGGATTTGCATGAATGAAATTATGAAAATTTTCATCTTATTAATTTTTTATCGATACTACTTTATAATACATCCTCATCAAACGCTTATCATGTGAGGAGGCCTGAACAAAAACTTGCCATTTAGAGGTTTGATTGTTTTTTATCCTCAAGTTTTCATCTTCTTTGGTTTCCTGGTTGCCTCCATCTAAATGGGTTTCCTAGAATCTAAGATGATAGATGGTAATCAATGATGAAAAATAGTTTAAGTATGCTAAAATGAAGGATGGATATATTTGTGTTGATAAGAACTTGATCTTTGATCTCTAAAACAATGAAATAACTTGCATATAATCTGAATGTTTGTACATGAATGTGATTACAATTGAGAAATCAAATGCCCTATTTATACTAATCTAAAAGGGGCGATGAATGGATGTGTCTCCTCTTGAAACATCGCGTCTGATGAAGCTTGTGATGTTGCCGCCCTTTGAAACAATGTGTCTCATGGAGATGTGTCGATTCCCTTAGTTGTAGGTTATTATCTTTCACTATGTCACTTCCGGTCCTCGCACTTATTTACATAATCTAATTACAATGTAGACTAACTATATACTATTTACAGGACAACCCTTATACTTAGGATGTGAAGAGATTAGTTCTTCGTTCACCCCTAATCCATAACATCCTTGAGTTGTTATAAGTCTTGAACTCCAAGCAGTTCTCGTATTGTAGCAAACTTGACTCTTACTAGTGCCTTGGTTAACATGTTTGCCCGTTGTAGTTCTCCACTGATGTGTTTCATATTGATGTGTTCATTCTCCACGCATTCTCTTATGAAATGATAGTGTGTGTCAATGTGCTTGCTTCTTCCATGAAAGACTGGATTCTTCATGAGTGTTATTTCAGAAATATTATCCACACTTAATGTTATATTTTATTCTTTCCAGCCTGAAATTTCACTTAACAATCTTTTAAGCCATAGTGCTTGGCATACTGTCGCAATGGCTACCATGAATTCTGATTCACATGATGAAAGTGCCACTGTTTGTTGCTTTTGCATGCACCATGTTATAGGTGATTCTCCAAAGTAATCTATAAGACCAGTTCTGCTTTCAGATGTAGACGGACCTGATGATAAGCTGCTAGATCTTCCTGATGAGTTCGGATTGTACAAATGTGCTTCCGGGTTATGTAGGAGTCTGGATTATTTTCTGACTGATTCACTCCTACATCTTCATTGTGTGGCCCGCTATTATCAGGACTACTTGGTGCATCTTCTTCTAATTTTGGTGGGTTATCATTTTCTTGAATAAAAAATTTATTCATTCAGGATTTCCTGATTCTACCCCTTCCATGTAGGTATTCCAGTGGTTGACCTTCCATGAACTCTACATCTCTACTTACACATATCTTGTTCTTTACCGGATCATATAATCTAAATGCTTGTGATCCTTTTTTTATTCCAAGATATACACTAGGCATACTTCTATCATCTAACTTCTTTTGTTGAAGTGGTAGTACCATAACGTATGCAGTGCAGCAAAAAACCTTTAAATGTTCCAGATTCGGCTTTCTTCCTTTCCATGCTTCATATTGTGTCTTGTTCACCAAGGCTTTCGTTGGAACCCTGTTTAGTACATATATTGTAGTTATATTGCTTCACCCCAAAAATTATGTGACATATTCATTGCCTTTAGCATATTGCGAGTAGTGGATAACATCGTCCTGTTTCTTCTCTCTAGTACTCCATTTGGCTACAGGAACATGGCTCTATAAGCTGTCTAACTATGCCGTTATGTTTGTAGTACTGGTTGAATTCAGCCGATGTGAATTTTTCTCCTCTATCTGTCCTTAGCATCTTTAACTTGGTTCGTGTTTTTGTCTCTACCTTTTTTGAACTCCTTGAAAGTTTCGAATGCTTGATCCGTAGAAGTTAGTGGATATGCCACATGTAGCGAGTGCAATCGTCTACAAGTAGAAATATATACTTCTTCCTATCATGTGTTGGTGGGGATACAGGACCACATAGATCTCCATAGACAAATCCAGAGGTTTTAAAGATCTGAATTTCGCCTGATGTGGAAATGGTGTCCTACCATGTTTTCCTAATAAGCACGCGTCACAGATGTGACTATCATGGCTTATTTGAGGACTCCATGTACCAAGTTCTTTCGAGTCATCTCTTTGATAGCATCAAAGTGTAAATGGCCTAACCTTGTTTACCATAACCATGTTAAATCTTCAGTGTTTGAAAGCAGGCAGATTGGCTTCCCAATCTTCAACTTAATCTTGTATAGCATGTTCTTCGTTCTCCTAACTCGTGTAAGTAAATTTCTATTTCTATCACGGAGTGTTAGTAGGTCTTCGTCCATAATTACTTTGCAACCAATTTCGGTGAGTTGTGTGATGCTCAATATGTTGCTTTTCAGACTTGGAATTTAGTAGACTTGAGAAATATTTTTATGTTCTTGGTTCTGACATTCCAGCAGTATTGAACCTATGCCTTTAATTTGTACGTGCGACCAGTCACCAAAACTTAATTGACCTTTTGCCTTTTCATCTAATTCTAAAGTGACTTCGCACACCTGTCATGTTGTTGTTTGTCCCGTTGTCTAAGTACCGTAGACTTTCATCTCCTGTAGCATACCTTGCTGGTTCTATGTGTTATTCGTATAATAGAACCTTTTCTTGAACAATATTTTCTACCATTAGAAGCTTTGGTACTTCATCATCTTCCAAAATATATAAATGTTCTTGTACGACATCCTTTAGGGGACAACCTTTCTTAAAGTGTCCAAACTTCTGACACTTGAAGCACTGGATCTTGCTTGGGTCTGTTTAGTTTCTTGCAATCATTCTCCAATTCCTAGAATTTCCACCTCTAGGCATGTATGAAGATCCCTCACTCTTAGTGCGTTACTTGCCTTTATTGTCTCGCAAGTTTCCACGCGGTTGGTTAAACCTGCCATGACAGCGGTTTCCAAATTGTCTTCCTCTACCAGAATTCTTATCTTGATTTGTAAACATCAAACTGTCTTGGATATCTCTTGGGTTTCCTTTCTTTAACCTAAGTCTCTCTTTGTAAGTCTTTAGCTTCCGACAGCTTCTTCCAGCGTCATTATTTCTAGATCGAAGTATTGTTCCATTGAGGTGATAATCTGAGTGAATCTATTTGGCATGACATTTAGGAATTTACGTACCAGAGTCACTTGACTCAGTATTGTTCCGAATTCATTTACCCGAGTAACAACACCGTTTATCTTTGCAGAGAAAGAGTCCACAGTGTTGTCTTCCGTCATTTGCAATAACTCGAACTCTGACCTTAGTGTAAGCAAATGAGCCTTTTGTACCCGATCAATGCCAATGTGTCTTGTTTTCAACATGTTCCAAATTTCTTTTGTAGTTTTCCAACTTGCAATAAAACATATTCCGGTATTTCTTGGAATAGTTTTCCAACTTGCAATTGCCAACTTATCTTTCTTTAAATCCGGTTGTATATTTTCTGCTAGTTCAATCGTTTCCCAAAGTCCATTCCCTTCTAATATGGTTTTTATTCGAATTGACAAAATGGTGTAATTTGTAGATTTCCAAAAATTGGGCATTGAAATTGGAAAAGCGAACTTCCTTCATTTTGAATTACAGTTTGTTGATTTGGTCTGGTTGTTCCTGACATGATTTCTGACCGAATGATTTTCACTTTAACAAAACTTGCAAAAAAACAACCTTACTTTCTTGTTTATTAAAAGTCCTGAACACCAATATGAACAACTATAGTAGTAAAATTCAATTTCCTTGAATTCAATGAAACTTGTAATCTTTAACCCACGAATAATCGAAATGTGTAATACCGAATTCCTGTGATGTAACACCTCGAAAATTCACGTCCTATAATGTGTTGACACGTGTCATAGGTTTGAACGTATGAAAGAATGTTATAAAAGGATTAAAGTTGACAAAGATGGAAAGTATGTGAATATACGAGTTCTAAATGTCAACAGTGAATAAATATATTGTACATTAACCCTACATGATACTCATACCTTCAAACGAATAAATTATGGATCATACGAAGCTAAATATGAAAGAAAGTGAGAGATTACAAACTACAGGGGTTAAATGTGTCAACATGTTTAAGTTATACCTCTGAGTGACCTTTTGACAAACCCGAAGCTTTGTAACGGTTAATTATGCTCACTAGAATGCACGATATGAATTTCATAAAGTTTCGTTATCGTATGAGAAAGTTATGATCAAGTTCGTATGCGAAGGGTTAAAAGTGTCAACGATGAAGTTTAGGACTTTTCGGGTGACAATAAAGTTAACCGAGGACTAAACAAAGTGGGTATATGTCTTGAAGCTCTTATAAGTCAATTTGGAGGGTTCAAAGTGCAAGAAATAAAGTCGTAGCAAAGTTTCCAAGAGCCAAGGACCAAAGCGTAAAATCAAAAATATGAGATTTGATCAGAAGGGGCGTCGCGCCACGCGAAGGCCCTGGGGGGGGGGGGACTACGCGTGCCGCGAGGGGCCATCTGCTCCGAATTTGTTGGATTCTTGTCTGCCATAGCCCTTGTAACCGCCTTTAATTCGATTTTCCTCATCTTGCACGACCCCTAAACAACCCCTAGACACTTAGGGACATCTGGAAGTGATCCATGGCCATTGTTAGGCTTGTGTGTCAACAATCCATGAGTTCTTGAGCACTATAAAAGGCCACAAGGTTGCAACCATTTCTTCACACCTTCCTTCAGCATTTCTGATCATTTCTGGAGCTCCAAAGCAGACTCAAGTGATCACTAGTCATGCATAGGACTTTAGTAAGTATGCTTAACCTTTCTTAGTTAAGTTTTTGCTTAGTTTTAGCTTAAAAGTCAAACCGTCATAATTAACGGTTGGCTTAGTGTTTAATCACTAATGGTCCAGTGATTAGTCGAATTGAAAGTAGTTATAAGTTGGTAATTATGTGGGCATTAAACCCTTAAAAGGGCACCCTCTGATTCCCACTCTAACTAGGTCTAATGTCGGGTCAAACTTGTTATTAAAAAGTCAACAGAATGCTTATTTTCCATCTTATGCATAATTAGCAATGTAGAACCCATACAACCTGTTTGATCATTAATATAACTTGGTAAATAATGTAAGAACATGTCTAAACATGTTCAACCCGACAATTTTCTGTTTAGACCCGGTTCGGAACCGAAAGTCGCAAAGCTTTGACTTTTGCTTTGACTTCAGTTCTGACACGTTTTGGTATGATTTAGAAATGCCATAGAGCTTCCTTAGAACTAGGTTACATGCTAGGATAACCCTCTGTGATTATACACCTTGGTTCATTAGTTAACCAATTAATATGCATGATTCCGTTAATTGCTCATATGTTGACCATTATGCCCTTTTCACCTTAAAACGTGATTTTTGAAAATGTAAAAGTGTAGAAACCTTAGTTACTGAATTATAAACTTGCAACCAAAATTTGACATCAGTTTGAGGTGTAGATTAAGAGTTATGCTCCTTAGCGTAATTTGAAAGCTTTTTAGCGATTAAACGACATAATTAGCGTATAGCCTATTTAAACCTACTTTTTGATATCAAATTTATTACCCACTGATGTAATATATTATTTTGGGATTTTTGAAGATTTTTAATTGATTTTAAGCTGAGCATAACTTATAGTCATAGGCTTAATTCGGTAATTTGTCGGTTTTGCCCTTACGGGCTATAAAATGAGTTTTACATATCTTTTTGACCCCAAACCTTTTGCTACTGATTAAATATGATGAATAAATTATTTTAAGCCTTCTGGAATAATAAAAATATCAGTTTTACATATAGAACCCGGAAACGGCTTCTAATCGCCTTATTAAGCGTTTTTAACGCATAGTATGTACTAAAACTATTTTAAACATACAAGGGTTGATACCTACTGATATTTTAGGTAAATTATAATAATTCAATAGTAAGCAAAGGTTTTTAAACTCATACTTCAGTTTTGAGCTTTTCGGCTTATGTGAAATTACCAAAATGCCCCTACGGTGCATAGTTTGGTTATAATTGATAAATTTCACATATATATCTTACCCTACTGTTATAACTTATTAAATTGAGTATTTTTGCTGATTACATCAGACCTATAACTCAGGAAAATACTTAAACTCTTTTATAACCTTTTAAATGACCAAACTACCCCTACGGGGCATAGTTTGTGTTTAAATTCGTTTCGGGCATAATAAAAGATATCTTACTGATGTCACAACATATTTGAGGCATATTAACTTAGGAAACATGTATATGGCTCTAATAATTACCCGTTACACCTCTTGCGCATTCGGTTCGGTTTATGTAACTAGTTTGCATAAATTAGCCGAAACGGGTCAAACCTTATCGGTTTTATCTCAAAATCCAGAATGTATATGAAATACCCATATTAAGAAAGTCTTCAAACTTATCGGGTCTAAATCACATTCTATCCGGTCTTCGCTTAATCGTGCGTACGAACCGTATCTTTAAAACTAACCGGTCTAAGCTTAAGCTTAACTAAAGACCCGTTAGGATTCTAATAGGTTATTATAAACCTTCGTTCCAGAATAGGAGGACCAGTAAAAGCTACTTGCATTTGCTTATTGTGATTATTACTTTGCTCAGGTAAATACTTTTAACTTATTTTCCCTATACGGGCTTGGGGTACGGTATATAAAATACCGCTTGGTCGGGCATTAAATCTTCCATCATATGGTGGTTAATTGATATTTGATCGGCCCGTTTAAATATGTTTTGTTTGCTTAAAGCCTTTGGGGGGTTAATGACCATGTCCCGGATATCCTTGGCATCATTTTACGAAATGGCCACGACTTAAGCGCGGGGTGTAGGCGTACACCCGTCAGTGCATAAATAAATAATGTGGTCTGTCTATTGATCTTTAACCCGGCACGATCCGGGCTACTGAACGCATAAGGAACATGTAATTCTTTTACAAGTTTATATATTTAAATAATTATCCCAAGTTATAAAATGTTTATGCCATGTGCATCCAAATCAATTTTTAATCATTTTTAAAATGAGTCAGTTGATTGTATTTACCAGTGTAAACTGACGTATTTTCCCAAAAAGATTAAATGCAGGTACTACTCGTAATAGGCTGGATTGTCTCCTTAGCATCAATAAAGAGTCTCGCAATCTTAAGATGCCTAACGTCTATTGAACTACTGTTTCCTATTTATTTTGATCCTTCTGTGGATAAACTTTCAACTGTTTGTGATACACGATATTACAATATTTTATTCGGTTGAAATATATCTTTCATTTGCTTCCGCAGTGCATATTAAATATTGTGTTGTTTGACTATTATGTTGCCAACCACGTAATGATACTCCCCACCGGGCCCACCGGTGATACGTGGAAAGTCGGGGTGTGACAGGTTGGTATCAGAGCCAACATTGAGTGAATTAAACACTAGCCTTTTGTGTTTAATCTCAATGACACAATAGCACATTCCTAAAACTTTCGAGTCTAGACAAATAACATTGGACAAATTCTCATTGTTGTGTTTTGTTTTGTCCTTTATTTTATATATTCTTGTGGTTATCTTATGTTATATTGACAGGACGAAATATGCCGCTGTAACACCCCGAAAATGGGTTTGGTAATCAAACTCCATTAATACTAAAAGACTGGTAAAGTATCGTTAGTAGTAAAAGTGACCAGGTGAATATTTGGATTTAAATAAGAAATCCTAATAATAAATACAAACAAATCAAAGTTTTAAGGAAATTGAATCTATAAGAGCCCGAGTTAACGGGACTTAAAATAAAACGGGTTATAACTCCCGGGACCCACTAAATAACTAGGAATATCAACCTAGTTAGTCTAGTGTTTTAAAATAGTGAGGAACTTGATGTAGTAACCTTTATAAACTTGGGTAAAGTTGAGGGATTAAAATGGTTAAAGTGAGAAAATGGTTTTTATTAATTAAAGTTAAAAACACCAAAACACACACCGTGTGTGTGTGTTCTGGTCGTACAAACACAGGAGCCAGGAAGAGCTCTCAAGCTCAAACCCTAAAACACAGAAATTCATCAAATTGAAGGAGCAAATCAAGTCCAAATCAAAATCCGAGTATGAATTAGTGATCTCCATTGAAAAAGGAGTCACGAGGTATGTAAATTTCTTGGTAAATCTCTAGTTGAAATTCTGAGCAAACCTAGAGAATTCGAATCTAAGCTTGCATGTATGTTGTTTGGATGAAATTAGGGATGAAACTATGTCTAGTAGTAAACCCTAGCCATGTAATTGTTGAATTGATGTTCATTGTTGTGAATTCATAATCATACACTCATGTGTCAAGTGGGTTTTGATTATGTAGAAAAGATGATAATATAGTTGTGTTAGAAATCATCATAAGTGATAGTAGATGCAAGATACTTGAACAAATTGCAAGTTTGAGTATTTGATCATACATGGTAATGGTTGAATCTTGATGTTAATCTTGGTAAAAATGACTAATTATGAACTAGTTAGCAAATGTGTAGAATCATGCCCATTAGGTGTTTGTTACAATGCCTAAATGAGAACTAAGTGTTGATAATGTGCCTAATTGAGTCTTGTGAACTTGATAGTGCAATCATATGTGTTAATTGGTGATTTGACTTTTAAATAGTCAAACCGACCATTAATAAGATCGAATGGTATTTGTGATAGAAAATATGTAAGATGGAATAATCATAATTAATGATGACTAATATAACCGTCTTACGAATTATGATGATAGTTTGACGCTTGACAAGCTAGGTGGAGGCTTGGAAAGGAAGCGGGTCAAACGAAGCAAGAATGGCGGAAAAGCATAATTCGGATGCAAGGTAAGTATAGCTTACACTAGTCTTAAATTGTGGAATGTTTTCTTATCATATAAATTATGAATGAGATATCTAAACAATTGAAATATGATGTTCCGTCGTGTAGTCGAACGGAACAAGAAAATCAAAGATGATAGAAACCATAATAATGGTTAAAAAGAAGTAAATCGATAAATTGGTCATATTATGTCGAAAGAAATACACGGTTTATATTTAAAATTTCCGTACGGTGTTAAACGGGAAGAGTCATGTAGAGGAGATGATAATAAATATCATTTCGCAAAGTTAAATGGTCATTTCGGCCAAACGGGTCAAAAGGTGTAGACAACACCTTTTGACTATATAGACTAATGATTCTTTTGTCGAGTCATATGCTTACAGGAATAGATATCCAATGGATATTCGCATCGTTCTTAATTAGCGAATATAAAGCAAGGTATTAAAATCGGGTCTATTTGTTGATCCGAGCCAGGTACGCTTATTTATGATGTATGTAAAAGTGCTAATTTGGTCGAATAATTGGTGATAGCCCTTCATTGTAAAAGAAGGACCAAAATCGACCAAAACGCCCTTGTAGGCTAAATTGAACAAACAACTCTTAGAGGTTGTTTGGAAAGGAGTCTTATGATTAAACAAAAGTTTAGAACGAGTACGGGTAGTGAAAGATGAAATTCTTGGGCCAAAAGACTCCATATGAGTCTTTGCCGTAAAATGATATTTCAAGAAGTATAAATTCGGAACACATAGATATCTACTTTAAATCCAACACACATTTAGGTTGTGATGGAAGAGTACTAGATAAGAGATATAGGTTACAACGCTAGATTTGAATGAAAGCGAAATTGAGCTTAAAAGTGCTTAAAATATCCTTAACGGGTCAAAATAAGCATACTAGTGAAAACGGGTTTAATTTGTGTAATAAACCTATGATTAGAACCTAATATGGTATATCACAATTATTTGATGAAGTGTATGAAATACAGGAATCAAATAAATACGTTTGTTTGATAAAATGCATAACCGGGTCAAAGTTTGGTATAAAGGGTAATACGCCGAAGACTTAGAAGTCTTGAATTTTATCAAGTCGGATGTCGGATTTTAACTCCATATGATGGAGAATCAAATTACAAACATGCAGGAAGAAACGGTAGGTCAAACGGATAAGCGGTTTGAAAGATACGAAAGATTTGGTGTCAAATTACGGCAAAATGGAAAGGTGGGATGCAGGTGCCACCGTAATTTACGGTGCCACCGTAATTTATGGTGGACCTGAAATGATTTACGGTGAAACACTCCTGATTTACGGTGGAAACAAATCAAAACAAGGACTACCGTAAATTACGGTGTCCACCGTAATTTACGGTGGACCCTGTACAAAAATGCATTTTTGATCAGTTTTGTTTTCCGGACTCGTTTAGATGCGTTTTAAATACCGTATGACTAAAGCATTTCATGTTTATGAAATGTAGGTACTTTCTGGGATGCCGGAAGACGATCAAGCTCAGCGAAGAACCGAACACGATAAAGATACACGCTTCCGCACTTTGCCACGTTGTAAATGTTAAACAACGAACTCGATCACGATATGTAGAATAACTTATGATTCGTAAAAGTTTTAATAAACCCGTATATTTATAGTATGTGTAGTCTTAACTACACATTTAATCGTTGGTATTTACATGTAAAACCGTTAAATAGAAACTAGGGTGTTACAGCCGCCAAGATTCTTTCGACGAAGAGGACGAGGCAAGGGGCCAATCACCGCCCCCAATGACCACGAGGCCGGACCTTCGCACATGCGAGCTCCTTCCGCCACTGCGAGTGCTGACCCTAGAGAAAATCGGAGGAATCTTTTTGAACCTGCGAGGCGATCTGTTTCACACAGTTCGACGCCTCCCGTTTATAACTCTTATGGGCCACATTCGGAAAATGAGCCAGATAACCCTCAACCTTCTTACATACCTCTTCAGCGATCCCTATCACACCATTCCTTTGGTGACCCTACACCTGTTTTTAGGGGCCGGTTTAACCCGGCAAACTACATACCAGAACCAGTGGGTTTTAACCCATTGGGGCCGGAGGATCATTTCTCCGGCGATCATGCAGAAGACATGGACGAGGACACGGATCCCGTCGAGCCCGCAACCGGAACTCCCAACCATCCCATCGAGGTCTCGGATGGTTCGTCTTTTCATGGATCACCCTACCATGGTCCGGATAGTTACCAGGCACGATTTAACCAGTGCGAGTGGTATTTTACACCCTCGCATCATTCGTCGCCTCACCAGCAGCAGCAGGATCCCTCTGGGGATTCACGATTTGTGGCAGTCACGCCACCGCCACCAGTTCAGTCGGTACCTCCGCAACCGCCGAGGCGTAGAATAACCGGAGCACGTATGTCTGCACGAGGAGGGGACTTTCATTTTAGCTCTCCTCGTCAATCAAGTGGCAGTCATTATCCGCCACTTCAAGAAGATCCACAAATGGGTGGACCTTCAAACCCAGTTACACCGCAACCACCACCGATGGGTTTTGATGACCCGATTCCTGCCTACACTGGTTCGATGGCTTACAACCCGTTTGAGCAGCCGGCTCACACCAACTATGGTTACGCTGAAGCCGACCCATACATGGTAGCGGCCAACTATAACGCCCTTCATCCTGAAGGACCGTATGGAGCTCCTTGGGGAGTAGGGTACCCGACTCATGGGTACCAAATACCTGCTAGACCTATTATTCGGCAACAATCGCAGCCGCCAAGGTTCTCCCCACCAGAGCGTGAAGAAATTCTGCAAAGGTTGGACCAAGTCGAGCGAGACTTTCACAGAGACCGCAGGGAGCGACAAAGTTTCTTCCAAGGATTGACAAGCCTAATAAAAAGGGAAGAGCAAGAAGGACCATTGAATCCTTCCATTGTTGTTGTAACTTCCTTGTATCAGTTGAGCCCCTGCGTGGGCCTGTCTTGCTGTATTGACCCCTGTGTGGGTATGTATATTTGTTTGTTTTGACCCCTGCGTGGGTCTATCTTTCTGTTAACCCCTACGAGGGTGTGTTGTTTGTTTAAGTCCCTGCGTGGACTAGTATTTCAATTGGACCCCTGTGTGGGTACGTTGCATTATTAAAAAGTCCCGTTTAGGGCGACGTGTAACCTATTAATAATTAATGGAATGTTTAATTTATAAATTTCATTTTTTCCATTAGGTGCATAAATAAATTATATATGAAATAAATGAATCAAAATCGTTCCTTTTAAAAATATATCTGCCTATTTTAAAATATTAATTAACAATCTTAAAAAGGTAAAACCTAGCTAGTGGGTCGTTATAAAGACTTAGCCAATATGGTAAAACTTGTTTAAAAGATTCGGATCCCTGTTAACATCTGAAAACATGTTAACGCTCCTGGCAGACGTGATTCATTAAAATCACCCACGTCATTCTTATATAAGGATTCTTCAAAAGATTCCTAACCCAACTTAATGATCTCTGAATCATGGGTTTAAATCATCAAATAAGATGATCATATTTTGACCATACGTTGGTAATACAACGCCTACGGGCCCTGCTCATTTTTATATGAGACAAAAGACAGTAATAGTCTTTGACCCTATCTGAAAAAGGTAAAGAACTATGTTCAAACCTTCATGCCTTGATTCTCTGAAATCATGGCTTATAATTTAAAAATGTCCTTGTGAATAGGCCTTTTGTGCTACTAATAAAACTGTTATTGTTTTATAATTAGAATAAATTATAACAGAAATCCTAAATAATTATGATTAATAAATTAACCAAATATGGTCTATGTTTACCATGGTTAATGAATTACCCTAAGGGGCAATTCCATAATAAACTCCCAAATAAACTATTGTCCTTGTTTTATGTAACAGTTCAATTAAAATGGCTGACTCTGATGAAATTAATAGTCACCCAAGGGAGAATAATGATAACGCCCGAATTAATATAACGGGTGCTGAACTGAAAGCGTTAGTTGACGACGCTGTTACAAAGGCCTTGGAGCGGCAATATGAAGAATATAGTGGGACTCGAAGTAGGACCCTATCTACACCGCATTCAAAGCCACCTTCCAAGAAGGATGAACCCAAGAAAGATGATGATCGACTCTCCTCAAACCACCACAGTGCTCCATCTCAACATATTGTACTAAATCAAGAACCCCGTAATAAGGGTTGCTCCTATAAATACTTTGTTTCATGCAAACCCAGGGATTTCACTGGGGAAAAAGGAGCCATTGACTGCATGATGTGGTTAGATGAGATGGACACAGTAGTGGATATCAGCGGATGCGCTGAGAGGGATATAGTCAAGTTTGTGTCTCAATCTTTCAAGGGTGAGGCCTTAGCCTAGTGGAGATCACTAATTCAAGCCACTGGGAAGATCCCATTGTACAACATGTTATGGGAACAATTCGTTGCCCTCATCAGGGAGAACTACTGTCCTCTGCATGAGGTTGAGAAGATAGAGTCTGATTTTCTATCGTTGGTTATGCAGAACCTTGACTGCCAAGCTTACCTCACGAGCTTTAATACTATGTCGAGGTTGGTTCCGTATCTGGTGACCCTGGAACCCAAACTAATAGCTCATTTCATTGGGGGTTTAGCCCCCGAGATAAAGGCAAGCGTGAAGGCCTCTCGGCCAGCTACTTTCAGATCTGTAGCGGATATATCTTTGTCCCTCACGCTGGACGCGGTCAGACAAAGATCGCTGAGGAACAAAGATGCTGAGAAGAGAAAACGTGAAGATGATAATTCACGGAGGTCAAACAAGAAGCACCGAGGAAACGGTGACAACAAGAAGGGGTCTGAGTCAAAGAAGGATGGGCATCAGTCTGGTGATAAGCCCAAGTGCAAAGTCTGCAAGAAACAGCACTTCGGCAAGTGCAGACTTGAATCGAATTCGCAGACTCAGTCAAGAACTTTTGCATGTGGTATATGCAAGTCCAAGGAACACAAGACCTTGGATTGCAAAAAGTTGAAAGATGCAACCTGCTACAGCTGTAATGAGAAGGGGCATATCAAGACCAATTGCCCAAAATACGCAAAGAAAGCTGATGAAGGAAAGAAGACCAATGCTAGGGTCAGAATGGATGCAAAGGAAGTAGTACAGGATGACAATGTGATAACAGGTACATTGCTTATAAATGACGTTTATGCTAGAGTGCTTTTTGACTCAGGAGCTGATAAATCATTTGTAGATAATAAGTTTTGCAAATTGCTGAATTTACCTGTTAAAACCCTAAGAGTGAAATATGAGGTGGAGTTAGCAGATGGCACCTTAGAAACCGCTTCAACCATATTAGATGAATGTTTCATATCCATTAAGAACCACTCTTTTCCTTTGTCCCTACTTCCTTTGAAGTTAGCTGGTTTTGACATCGTTTTAGGCATGGACTGGTTATCTCATAACCAGGCCCAGATTGTCTGCAATAAGAAACAAGTGGTGATCAAAACTCCATCTGGCGAATCACTTACCATTCAGGGAGATACCCGGTATGGACTGCCTGAGCAAGTGACCATGCTCAAGGCCTCAAAGTGTTTGAAGAAGGGTTGTGTCATCTACATGGCACAAGTGACTATTGATGAGCTGAAACCTAATATGGAGGATATCCCCGTCATTTCTGAATACCTAAAAGTTTTTCCTGAAGAACTACCTGGTTTACCACCAAATAGGCAAGTGGAATTCAGAATTGACATCATCCCTGGAGCAGCACCTGTTGATAGAGCACCTTATAGGTTGGTGCCAACAGAGATGAAGGAATTGAGGACACAACTGGATGAATTGCTAGCTAAAGGTTTCATTAAACCTAGTTCTTCTCCTTGGGGAGCTCCAGTCTTGTTTGTCAAAAAGAAGGATGGATCGATGCGTCTGTGCATCGATTACCGTGAACTTAATAAGGTCACAATAAAGAATAGGTATCCTTTGCCCAGGATCGACGATTTGTTCGATCAATTGCAAGGGGCAAGTTATTTCTCGAAGATTGACTTGAGGTCAGGCTACCATCAACTGAAGGTTAGAGAGGAAGACGTACACAAAACTGCATTTAGGACTCGTTATGGTCATTACGAGTTCCTAGTGATGCCTTTTAGGCTCACTAATGCACCTGCCGCGTTCATGGATCTCATGAATCGCATTTGCAAGCCATACTTAGATAAAGTCATCATCGTTTTCATCGACGACATTCTCATTTACTCAAAGAATCAAGCTGACCATGAGAAACACCTTCGCTGTATTCTTAAACTTCTGCACCATGAACAACTCTACGCCAAATTTTCAAAGTGTGAATTTTGGCTTCGAGAAGTCCAATTCCTTGGACATGTGGTTAGTGAGCGTGGTATCCAAGTGGATCCCGCTAAGGTGGAAGTAGTTATGAACTGGCAAGAGCCAAAGACGCCTACAGAGATTCGTAGCTTTCTAGGCTTGGCGAGATATTATAGGCGTTTCATTGAAAATTTTTCAAGGATTGCTGCACCCCTAACTTCCTTAACTAGGAAGAAGATTAAGTTCGACTGGGACCTAAACAGCAAGAATCCTTTGATATCCTAAAGCAAAAGTTGAGCAACGCTCCTGTACTGACATTGCCTGAAGGTACCGAAGAATTCGTAGTTTACTGCGATGCATCACACACTGGCATGGGGTGTGTGCTTATGCAGAAAGGCAAGGTTATTGCCTATGCTTCACGACAGTTAAAGGTGCATGAAAAGAATTACACCACCCATGACTTGGATTTGGGTGCCGTTGTATTTGCACTGAAGCTATGGAGGCATTATTTATATGGTATCAAATGTGTGATCTATTCTGATCACAAGAGCCTCCAGCATCTGTTTAATCAGAAGGATTTAAACATGAGGCAGCGCCAAAGGATGGAGACTTTGAATGATTATGATTGTGAAATCAGATACCATCCCGGCAAGGCGAATGTAGTCGCCGATGCCTTGAGTCGAAAGGAAAGGGTGAAACCCATCCGAATCAATGCCAAGAGAATTGAAATAAAGAACAGTTTGAATGAAAGGTTGTTAGCGGCACAGAAGGAAGCTGTGTTGGAAGCTAACTATCCTAATGAAAAGCTAGGGGTAACTGAGGAGCAGTTATCTCTTGGCAAGGACGGAATCCTGAGATTAAATGGACGAATATGGGTTCCAATTTACGGGGGACTTCGTGATGTTATCCTCCAGGAAGCCCATAGTTCTAAATATTCCGTTCATCCTGGAGCTGATAAGATGTACCAGGATCTAAGGGCAAACTATTGGTGGATAGGCTTGAAGAAGTCTGTAGCTACCTACGTAGCTAAATGCTTGACGTGTGCGCAAGTCAAAGCAGAACATCAAAAGCCGTCAGGTTTGCTACAACAGCCTGAACTTCCTACGTGGAAGTGGGAAATGGTAACTATGGATTTTATCACCAAGTTACCTAAGACAAGGAAAGGAAATGATACGATATGGGTTATAGTTGATAGACTGACTAAGTCAGCACATTTCTTACCCATCAAGGAGACTTATAGCTCCGACATGTTAGCCCAAATGTACGTAGATAAGATTGTAGCTTTACATGGCATACCTGTGTCTATTATCTCTGACAGAGATACTAGATACACGTCACATTTTTGGAAAAGTTTCCAACAATCTTTGGGCACGCGTTTAAATTTTAGTACGGCTTACCATCCTCAGACGGACGGCCAGAGTGAGCGTACTATCCAAACTTTGGAAGACATGCTTCTAGCATGCGTGATTGATTTAGGTGGTAGTTGGGATAACCACCTGCCGTTAATCGAATTCTCCTACAACAGTAGCTACCATACCAGCATTAAGGCTGCGCCTTTCGAGGCCTTATACAGTAGAAAGTGTAGAACGCCTGTTTGTTGGGCGGAAGTTGGGGATGTCCAATTATCAGGACCAGAGATAGTCTTTGAAACAACGGACAAGATTGTCCAGATTCGTGACCGTCTCAAAGCTGCCCGAGATAGGCAGAAGAGTTACGCCGATCCCAAGCGTAAACCTATGAAATTTGAGGTTGGTGATAAAGTTTTACTTAAAGTATCACCCTGGAAGGGAGTGATTCGATTCGGTAAGAAAGGTAAGTTAAGCCCGAGGTATATAGGACCGTTCGAGATTATCGAATGTGTTGGATCAGTGGCTTACAAGTTAAACTTACCTGAAGAGCTTAGTGGTATTCATAACGTATTCCACGTCTGCAATCTGAAGAAATGCCTAGCTGACGAATCGCTAGTCATACCACATACAGATGTGCATATAGATGAGAGCTTGAAATTTGTGGAAAAACCATTGTCGATTGAGGATCGACAGGTTAAGAAGCTTCGAAGGAAGCATGGGCCTATTGTAAAGGTAAAATGGGATGCCCGTAGAGGTCCCGAATACACGTGGGAGGTTGAATCCACAATGAAAGAAAAGTACCCTCATTTATTTCAGTAAATCTCGAACTCGAGATTTCTTTTAAGGGGGTGAGGATGTAACACCTCGAAAATTCACGTCCTATAATGTGTTGACACGTGTCATAGGTTTGAACGTATGAAAGAATGTTATAAAAGGATTAAAGTTGACAAACATGGAAAGTAAGTGAATATACGAGTTCTAAATGTCAACAGTGAATAAATATATTGTACATTAACCCTACATGATGCTCATACCTTCAAACGAATAAATCATGGATCATACAAAGCTAAATATGAAAGAAAGTGAGAGATTACAAACTACAGGGGTTAAATGTGTCAACATGTTTAAGTTATACCTCTGAGTGACCTTTTGACAAACCCGAAGCTTTGTAACGGTTAATTATGCTCACTAGAATGCACGATATGAATTTCATAAAGTTAACCGAGGACTAAACAAAGTGGGTATATGTTTAGGACTTTTCGTATGCGAAGGGTTAAAAGTGTCAACGATGAAGTTTAGGACTTTTCGGGTGACAATAAAGTTAACCGAGGACTAAACAAAGTGGGTATATGTCTTGAAGCCCTTATAAGTCAATTTGGAGGGTTCAAAGTGCAAGAAATAAAGTCGTAGCAAAGTTTCCAAGAGCCAAGGACCAAAGCGTAAAAATAAAAAAATGTGAGATTTGATCAGAAGGGGCGTCGCGCCACGTGAAGGCCCTGGGGGGGGGGCTACGCGTGCCGCGAGGGGCCATCTGCTCCAAATTTGTTGGATTCTTGTCTGCCATAGCCCTTGTAACCGCCTTTAATTCAATTTTCCTCATCTTGCACGACCCCTAAACAACCCCTAGACACTTAGGGACATCTGGAAGTGATCCATGGCCATTGTTAGGCTTGTGTGTCAACAATCCATGAGTTCTTGTGCACTTTAAAAGGCCACAAGGTTGCAACCATTTCTTCACACCTTCCTTCAGCATTTCTGATCATTTCTGGAGCTCCAAAGCAGACTCAAGTGATCACTAATCGTGCATAGGACTTCAGTAAGTATGCTTAACCTTTCTTAGTTAAGTTTTTGCTTAGTTTTAGCTTAAAAGTCAAACCGTCGTACTTAACGGTTGACTTAGAGATTAATCACTAATGGTCCAGTGATTAGTCGAATAGAAAGTAGTTATAAGTTGGTAATTATGTGGGCATTAAACCCTTAAAAGGGCACCCTCTAATTCCCACTCTAACTAGGTCTAATGTCGGGTCAAACTTGTTATTAAAAAGTCAACAGAATGCTTATTTTCCATCTTATGCATAACTAGCAATGTAGAACCCATACAACCTGTTTGATCATTAATATAACTTGGTAAATAATGTAAGAACATGTCTAAACATGTTCAACCCGACAATTTTCTGTTTAGACCCGGTTCGGAACCGAAAGTCGCAAAGCTTTGACTTCAGTTCTGACCCATTTTGTTATGATTTAGAAATGCCATAGAGCTTCCTTAGAACCAGGTTACATGCTAGTATAACCCTCTGTGATTATACACCTTGGTTCATTAGTTAACCAATTAATATGCATGATTCCGTTAATTGCTCATATGTTGACCATTATGCTCTTTTCACCTTAAAACGTGATTTTTGAAAATGTAAAAGTGTAGAAACCTTAGTTACTGAATTATAAACTTGGACCCAAAATTTGACATCAGTTTGAGGTGTTGATTAAGAGTTATGCTCGTCAGCGTAATTTGAAAGCTTTTTAGCAATTAAACGACATAATTAGCGTATAGCCTATTTAAACCTACTTTTTGATATCAAATTTATTACCCACTGATGTAATATATTATTTTGGGATTTTTGAAGATTTTTAATTGATTTTAGGCTGAGCATAACTTATAGTCATAGGCTTAATCCAGTAATTTGTCGGTTTTGCCCTTACGTGCTATAAAATGAGTTTTACATATCGTTTTTACCCCAAACCTTTTGATACTGATTACATATGATGAATAAATTATTTTAAGCCTTCTAGAATAATAAAAATATCAGTTTTACATATAGAACCCGGAAACGGCTTCTAATCGCCTTATTAAGCGTTTTTAACGCATAGTATGTACTAAAACTATTTTAAACATACAAGGGTTGATACCTACTGATATTTTAGGTAAATTATAATATTTCAACAGTAAGCAAAGGTTGTTAAACTTAGACTTCAGTTTTGAGCTTTTCGGCTTATGTGAAATTACCAAAATGCCCCTACGGTGCATAGTTTGGCTATAATTGATAAATTTCACATATATATCTTACCCTACTGTTATAACTTATTAAATTGAGTATTTTTGATGATTACATCAGACCTGTAACTCAGGAAAATACTTAAACGCTTTTATAACCTTTTAAATGACCAAACTACCCCTACGGGGCATAGTTTGTGTTTAAATTCGTTTCGGGCATAATAAAATATATCTTACTGATGTCACAACATATTTGAGGCATATTAACTTAGGAAACCTGTATATGGCTCTAATAATTACCCGTTACGCCTCTTGCGCGTTCGGTTCGGTTTATGTAACTAGTTTGCATAAATTAGCCGAAACGGTTCAAACCTTATCGGTTTTATCTCAAAATCCAGAATGTGTATGAAATACCCATATTAAGAAAGTCTTCAAACTTGTCAGGTCTAAATCACATTCTATCCGGTCTTCGCTTAATCGTGCGTACGAACCGTATCTTTAAAACTAACCGGTCTAAGCTTAAGCTTAACTAAAGACCCGTTAGGATTCTAATAGGTTATTATAAACCTTCGTTCCAGAATAGGAGGACCAGTAAAAGCTACTTGCATTTGCTTATTGTGATTATTACTTTGCTCAGGTAAATACTTTTAACTTATTTTCCCTATACGGGCATGGGGTACGGTATATAAAATACCGCTTGGTCGGGCATTAAATCTTCCATCATATGGTGGTTAATTGATATTTGATCAGCCCGTTTAAATATGTTTTGTTTGCTTAAAGCCTTTGGGGGGTTAATGACCATGTCTCGGATATCCTTGGTATCATTTTACGAAATGGCCACGACTTAAGCGCGGGGTGTAGGCGCACCCGTCAGTGCATAAATAAATAATGTGGTGTGTCTATTGATCTTTAACCCGGCACGATCCGGGCTACTGAACGCATAAGAAACATGTAATTATTTTACAAGTTTATATATTTAAATAATTATCCCAAGTTATAAAATGTTTATGCCATGTGCATCCAAATCAATTTTTAATCATTTTTAAAATGAGTCAGTTGATTGTATTTACCAGTGTAAACTGACGTATTTTTCCAAAAAGATTAAATGCAGGTACTACTCGTAATAGGCTGGATTGTCTCCTTAGCATCAATAAAGAGTCTCGCAAGCTTAAGATGCCTAATGTCTGTTGAACTACTGTTTCCTATTTATTTTGATCCTTCTGTGGATAAACTTTCAACTGTTTGTGATACACGATATTACAATATTTTATTCGGTTGAAATATATCTTTCATTTGCTTCCGCTGTGCATATTAAATATTGTGTTGTTTGACTATTATGTTGCCAACCACGTCACGATACTCCCCACCGGGCCCACCGGTGATACGTGGAAAGTCGGGGTGTGACATGTGACTTATCTAATACGCACTATAACCCCGAAATCAAAACCCTAGATTTCGAACAGAACCCTGGTTTGACTCCCAGAACCAAAATGAAATTGCGAATAAAAATTGAAACTTGATCGCGAATGATTCATGCGACTTGCTTTGCGATTCCCGATGTCTAGGGTCTAATGCTCTGATACCAACTGTTGCCCAGAACTTGATCTTTGATCTCTAAAACAAGGAAATAATTTGTATATAATCTGAATGTTTGTACATGAATGTGATTACAATTGAGAAATCTAATTCCCTATTTATACTAATCTAAAATGTGCGATGAATGAATGTATCTCCTCCTGAAACGTCGCGTCTGATGAAGCCTATGATGTTGCTGCCCTTTGAATCGATGCGTCTTGTGTCGATTCCTTTAGTTATAGGTGAGTATCTTTCACTTTCTCACTTCCAGTCATCGCACTAATTTACTTAATCTAATTACAATTAAAACTAACTATATACTATTTACAAAACAACCCTTGTACTTAGGATGTGAAGAGATTGGTTCTTCAATTTGGGCTACCAGTTGTTCGACTAAATGCCTCAACGTGATTGTCACTTGTATAATCATGATAGTCAATTGATTATATCTTTCTTGGTGTTCCACCGGTGTTTATGATAGTCAACTTGTTTTGATATTTATGTTCTAGGTGAAATTGTACTAAACAAGTGAGGTTACTTGCAAAAGATTAAAACGAGCACTTGTAAAACTATATACATATAGATTGAATTGCTTATGAATCTAAAATTGTCATAGATGGTATGTCATGGTCTAAAATTCATTTTACATGTTCTATTAATAGATATCGGCGAAAATAGAACTTCAAGTTGCACGAAAGTAGAAAGGAGATTGCACCTATTCTGGTATGTTTTTCTATGCTCAACGATAGATTTTTCAATGTCCGACCCATTTTAACAAAAAAAAAAATATTTTGGTGACCCGACCTTAAAATGTGTTTGAACTTAAATCTAATCATGTTTTTGTCTAATATAATGATAATTCTAAGCTTTGATTTGACTATCATAACACCTAAAAACTTTTAGATGCTTCATTTGTAGGGTCATTCCGACATTGGCTTTTGGTTTCACTTATCACAGAAAGAATAATTTCTTGTAGGGTTTTCATAATCAAGGGTTGGTCTAAGTTATGTGAAGGTTACAACTCTTATCGCTCCCGCTTGAATTTGCTGATGCTATGACTTTAGCACAGATACGACGCCTATTATATTTATTGTTTCCATTGATTATATCGTCTCAATTTACTATTCGCATATTGTTTCAGTTTTTAGTGGATGCTATGAATCTAAAAACTCTCTACTTAAAGTCAATATGCATTTTTTTTAAATAGTGTTATATATATGACATGTTTCTTCAAGATGGAGATGGGCAAAACATCTAATCATAAGTTATTAATAAATTTTTTCAGCTAAACCGAGAGTTATATGTGACAATCTTTAATAAACATTACTAGTTGTTATTAGTAGTTGAAGCATATCCGCTCTACGGCTAAGAATGTTCATTGAATTACACTTCTGCAACACTACTATTTCAAGCTTTATTAATACAGCAACCAACACAAACCAGCTTGAGACAAAAAGGTTACATAAAGAAAAAAGGGAATTTACTTTCTTGACAAGAAAGTAACTTCATCAACAAGTTTTTGGATCTCTAGAGATGATGATCCATTGGGACCTGTTGCCATTGCTGCCATTTTCTTCCACTCCAAGGCCTTCTTTCTCATCCTGTCACCCTCAACTCCCCCCATTAACTCCCTTACAAGCTTTTCTACTTCATCCCTCTTCATAACATTCCCTAACTCCATGCCAACCTCCCATTTCTTGCACATTTGATTACAGTTAACCGGTTGATCAGCGGCACCTGGCCGGCATATCATCGGAACCCCAGCCGACAAGCTCTCAATCAATGAACCCCACCCGCAATGTGTCAAGAACCCACCAGCCGAGTGGTGGTTTAGTACCTCTTCTTGTGGACACCAGCTTGCAATAAAGCCTCTCTTCTTAATCGCCTCCTCAAGTTCTTGTAACAAAACCGCAGCCTTCCCATTAACCAAATCCTCCCGGATGATCCAAATAAAATAATGGTTACTATTAACAAGTCCCCAACCAAGTTCTAGTAACTCTTGTGAAGAAATTATTGTCTCACTTCCAAAACTCACATACACCACAAAGTTAGGTTCCTTATCCTTGAGCCAGTAGATACACTCGGATTCTTCCTTCCATAAACTATAGGTTTCCTGTTGGGTTATTCGGTTTGTTTGCGGGTCACACGGGTCGGCACGTTATCGGGTCACGGATATGAATCATGCAAAATTGTTCATGGTTTAATTTGCATGAGGAAAATAAAAAGTTTGAAGGGGTCACGTGATGATATGCACTGAATTAGTCCTTTAGAAGCTTTTTATTGTATTGGTTTATTTAATAGTTAAATTAGGTAGACTTGGTATAAGTTTGACCTATTTTATTGGGAGTGTACGTTGGTGATGGGTAGAAGAGTGGGTATCCATGTTTACCTATTCTTTAGTTTAGGTAGAAAATAGGTTTATTTATTATTTTATATTTCTCACGTTTTGTACTGTATGACTATATATAGTCTTTGGTTAGTCAATAAAGTGGTAATCCTTTTCATTCAAATACAGTTGCAATTTTTGCATATTTCTTATCCAGCAAACTATCTTCACATATATAATATATACTACGTGAGTTGTAGTGTGTGTTGTGAGAGTGTTTAATGGGTCTGTATCCAACATTTCCAAGCTCGAATTCTTGGTTTCCAGTTGCGTAATCTGGTTCAGAAGTAACTGTAGAGGCCCAACCAAGTAGATATGAGGGAAAATGGATTGAAGCTCATCGATGAGAGTAGCCTCTAATTTTATTTTATTCTTATAAGTAAGCAACAAAAACAATAAAGCTTGTACTTTGTGCCTTGGGAGTTTTCCAAAAAAAAACCCCAATTTCCCTTTACACGTCCCTCCTCCCTCTGTTCTCACTCACAACCCCACAAGAAGCAATCTCTCTCTTGCAAGATGGCAATGCCTGAAGAACCCTGAATGAAACCAACGATCAGACAAGGTCTCAAGCTCTGTTTATCACAATCGGAAGAACCCTCAATGAAATCTTTGACTGAAAATCGATAAATTCAGACCAACCCTTCATAGATCAAAAAGAACGAACCCGCAGAAATCGAACAAAACCTGCATCGATCGTTTAAGGTTAGATGGCGGTGTCGATGATGATTTGAAGTTCTAGAGGGCAGATGATTGCCTTTTTTAGACCCAAACAAATAGAGCTGATAGTGAGAGAAGAATCACCGGCCGGACTTCATGGCTTTTTGTTCTCATCTTTTGCGGCGTTTCAAATCATTAGCAAAACCTTCAAATCAGTCGCCCCCAAATTGATTTGTCGGACCTACAGCTCCAGTTTTTCATTTGTATAGCCTTCTTCATTAGTAGCCCAGGTTTGTCTTTTTTTTTTTAAGATTAATTAAATTATTTTATGCAAATATTAGTAGTAATCGAAAGTTAAGCAAAAAAAAATAGATTTTGATTTTGATGATGTAATGTTGAACTCTGCATATTTCAATTTTCTTCAATCGTGGGATTCGGGTTTAGGTAGGTATATGCATTTAGCATCTCTGATCAGGTACTGCTGGCGAAGAGAGTAACCAGGCACGTGAGCTTAGGCTAGAGGGTATGGTGATGGTCCTCCCTTGGAGGATGATCCGCCATGTAGGCGCCACATCATAGTCCTCTCAAGGATAGTCAATCCCACAAAACTAGAGGGTATGGAGGATGGTCCTAGAGAGAGAGTGGTGTGTTCAAGCGAACATGTGCCGGATCAGAATTTAACGGTAAAAAATGAAGGGGGCCCACCAAAAACGGACCTTCGTCAACGTCTTGAGCAGGACGGTGAGGACGGGGAGGGGGGAGGGGACGAACCCCATACCCTTTAGAAGTTTTGAACTAAATATGCCAGTCCATTTGCTGTATTTTTTTAGTGTGGTTGTCCTTTTATTTAAAGGGTTTATACATATTCATTTTCTTTAGCAGTTCATAAAGTCAGTGTGCTTGCTGTTTATTTAATTAAGTAATTGAATCTCACCAAAGGACTTGTAGCCTAGCGGTTCAAGATGTGTAGTAATAGTGTTTCTTTACAAGTGATGGAGTTAAGTCTAAATAAATAGACATTGGTGTAGATTTTGGAGCAGGTATAATAGGTGTATAAGTTAGCCGTTTAAAAAAGAAAAGTAACTGCATCTCATTTGACATTACTTGTAATAACAGTTCACCTTACAATGAATTTGAATAGACATTAGACACTATTTTACCCTTGTCTAATGTTTGTTGGTCACCCACAAGTTTATTAGATTACTCGAATTGTTGTCTCATTCAATTATTTATGTTTTGTGAATGTTTGCTGCTTTCGATATTAAAAATATATGCATATACAAATATTGGGGAGATGTGACAAACATTACTTACAACTCAAGAGACAAAGGGACTGTTTTATTGAGACCTTCTAGCTCCAATATTTTTTTTTATATATTTTTGGAAGTTGGTATGTTTAAACTAAATAGACGTGCAGGAAGATACATATGAGGAAAATAGTCTAAGAAACATGTATTGGTTTGATCTTAATGCTCTAGGGGGTGCCGTACTTGCCGTTGACTTGAAGTAAACACTAAGTTACCCTTTCAACACTTAGTTTTACAAATAAATTCCATGTTACATTGCTCTGTTTTACGTATATTACAAATTTGTAATAATGTAACTAATGATAGGTGATATTTTCATGTGATGTTTTGTAGTTGTAAGATCAAAAGGCGAATTGGAGGACAAGGACAAGGACAAGAAGCATAAAAAGCACAAAGACAAAGAAAATTTGAAAAATGAAGCATAAAAAGCACAAAGACAAAGAGAAGGTGAAAAATGAAGAACATAAAAAACATAAAACATTATCATCAGGATAAGAAAATCAAGAATGATAAAATCAGTCATCGTGGCTCTGGTTTTGAGTATTTGAAGAAACCACTAAAAGGTTAGATTCTTCTGTCGTATTTTACTGCTTTTATTTTGATAAGTACTAAAAAATTGAGTAATATATAATTCGCACACATGTTTAAACCACACAATTAATTTTATTTCTTTCAATGGTACCAGAAAAGGATGGTTGATGAAGATTAGGACCTCAGTGCCATTCACAAGCACCCGAATACCAAGGTGAATTTGATCAACTTTTTTTCCAACTTAAAGTGTTATAGGCATTTAGTTACCTATTTGTATTTATAGTGACCAGTTCGAGAATTGATCACAAGTTTGATTTGATGTATGCGAAGAGGGCGTTTGTACATTGGTATGTTGGTGAGGCTATGGAGGAAGGGGAGTTCTCGGAGGCGAGAGAGGATTTGGCTCATTTTGAGAAGGATTATGAAGAGGTCAGGCTCGATTCTGCTAATAACGAGGAAGACGATGGTGAAGAGTAATAGTTTGATTAGCATTAAGTCTGGTTTCTATGTTTCCTAAGTATAAAAACCAATTTGTTTAAAAGAAGGTATAAGCAGGTACTATTATTATGAAGAGATTTCATGTGAAATAACATAAAACAGTAAAGGTACAAATCTGATCAAATGCACATCCGCGATGTTTCTTTTCTACCCTCTTGCCCGCGCTGCAACGCGCGCGGGTCAATCATCTAGTTCATAAAAAGTAGGAATGATGTGTGAGACTTTCTCTGCCATCCTATCTGCTCCTAGACAAAAATTTATCCGAGGATCATCTTTCGTGACTAGCATATTTCTTGGTAGATCCTTTAACCGGATTCCTTCCATTCCTGGAATCCAATCTAACGCCATATCAAGGTACCCATTTGTCAAATAACTTTCATCTACAAAAACAAAACAACAAGAATTAATTAGTATGTTCCCTGGTGAGTTAATCTCCTAAATATTGAACTTTTTTTTATTTAGGGTATTAAATATTGCATGCATCAGAAGGGGTGAGAGGCACCCTGGCCCCTGCGTGAAGCCTGGAAGTTTTCAACGTTAGCCTAACTTTGGGGAACTAGGGGCACAATAAACAAAAGTTAAGGGACTTGGACGCACACTGTTAACCCTTTAACGTAACATCACACATACTTATACATAGTCGTACTCTTATGCATGGAACAAACACAACGGTTTAAAACACAAGTTATACATAATTACCTTACTAACTAGTGCATTAGCCGATGGCCTTCTGGTGCATTGGTTGCCCCCATGGCCTTCCAATGTGAAAGTCATGGGTTCGAGTCTTACCTAGAGCAAAATATTTAGGGTTGAGTCAGAGTTTTACCACAGTGGGCATTCGGGCGGTGATTTTATCTGAAATATTGGCAGGCTAGGCTACAAGCTTGTTCACGGACGTGGGTGACATTTCACCATTGGATTACCCGAGTGACTTGAGTTTTTTTGGCCATTCACAAAAATCTTTTGCACTAATTAGACTTTATATAATAGTTAATTTCAACTAACTTAATTCTTATAGGAGCCCCACTAGAGACTATTATATTGTACTGATTAGACTTTATATTATAGTTAATTTCAACTAACTTAGTTCTTATAAGGCCCCACTAGAGACTATATACCGCTTAATTAAATTTATGCTCCTTTTGGTAATTTATTGTAGTTTACACCAATAAAAAATTATTTTAGCTTACCTTTTAACCACTACTAACATTTTTATTTTGGCATAGTTTATTATTATCTATTGTGCTTATGCTTCCTTTTGGTAATTTATTTTAGTTTACAGCAATAAAAAAATTTATTTTAGCTTACCTTTTAACCACTACTAACCTTTTTATTTTGGCATAGTTTACTTATTTTGAGTAAATTACAAAAATGGTCATTTCTCTTGACACTATATTGCAAGGCGTGTCATTTATTTTCAAAAATTACAAAAAAACTTACTCAATGTTTGCAAACCCTTGCAAGTTATGTCCTTTAGCCCTAACTCGTTTATTTTTTATGGTTAAATCTGACCTAGTGGTCCCCACATAAGGGTATTTTGTTCATTTTACTTCAATTAATAAAATAAAAGATTATAAAAAATAGAGTAAATTACAAAACTCGTCCTTTATGTATGCTACTTATTGCAAATCATATCCTTTGTCTTCAATAATTACATTAATCATACCTAATGTTTACAAATCCTAACATGTTATATCCTTTACCCCAAACCCAGTTAATTTTCTCAGTTAATTGTAGTCACGTGAGACCCACGCAAGGGCATTCATGTCTTTTACCCTATCCATTTGTTTCCCCAATTTAAAACCCTAAATAACCTGATAGACCCTCATTCATTCCCCTGAAACCCCAACTGCCTTCAACACGCCGTACCCTTCTTCCCCGCCATAAACGCCGCTACCAAACTGTCACCGATCTCACCTCTGTCAGAACTAACTGTCACCGAAACGGTGAGGTTGAATATGGTGGTGAGGTGATTAGATGATGCGATGTTGAACTGTGAGATATGTAGGTTGGAGACGGAGAATAAAGGAGGATGAGGACGGTATAGGACGTAGAGAACGACGATGAAGATGGCGGAGATGATGAGGATGAAGATGAGCCAGAGGCAGCAGTAGCAGTTGCGGCGATTATTACGGTGGGGGTGGGAGCGGTAGACTGGACGGGCGGTGTTGTGGATGTGAGGTTTGGTGGTGGTGGGTGTAGGGTTGACGGTGGTGGTGGTGGCGGTGGGTGGTTTGGAGGTGGGGAGGATTTTATCTGCCATGGAGTTGTTCCTGCCACATCGTCTTCTTGAAATCGTTATTTAGTTTTGATGATTTTTTGGATTTCACTTGGAATTAGTGATTATTTGTATTGGGAGATGAATGGAGTGAGTTGCTGGGAGTAGCTGGGGATGGTGGCATGTAGTTGCAGGTGGGGTGTGGCAGGTGGATGGTGGCGATGGTGGTGTCTGGTGGGGGTGGAAGGGAGGTTAGCCCTAATATTTAAGGTAAAATGAGAGAGAGATAGAATGTATTTATTATTTTTTATGATTATTTATTTTAATATTTAAGGTAAAATGACTAAAGTACCCTTATGTGGGGTCCATTTTGTCATATTTAACCATAAAAACTAATTGGGTTAGGGCTAAAGGACATAACGTGCAACGATTTGTAAACATTAGGTATGATTAATGTAATTATTGAAGACAAAGGACATGATTTGCAATAAGTAGCATACATAAAGAACGATTTTTGTAATTTACTCTTTAAAATAATAAATAAAAGAATATATTAAACAATGACATACATTCTCTCTATATCTCTACAATCTTTCTCACTCTAACCACCCACCACCACAACCACCCGAACACCACTCAATTATAAAAAAACTCAAAAAGCTTCATCAATGGCGGAACCCACTCAGTTATAAAAAACTCTTCAGTCTCCTATTTGAACCTAACAACTCAAAAAGCTTCATCAATGGCGGAACCCACTCAGTTATAAAAAAACTCTTCAGTCTCCTATTTGAACCTAACAACTCAAAAAGCTTCATCAATGTCGGAACAATAGAACAAACCCTAAACCCTAACTCACCAAATCACAAATCAACACAAATCGTTCTACTAATGGAGGCAGGAGGAAGAAAGGACTCATCTAATTCGGCCACAAAGTTCGCCATGGTCTAGAATCCAGCTCTCGCCGCTGCCCTAACCAAAAACAGCCTCCGTCCGTCAAAGTCTACGTTCCTCTTCATTCTCTCTCTCTCTCTCATCCGCTTCTGCTTTCTCTCTCATCTCCTTTGTTTTCAAGTACTACACACACTCGTTGCTATCGGTTTCACGCACTGTAGATAACTGTTTCAATTAGTTTTATGTTTGCTGATGTATGAAATAGCTAGTGGTTTTTATTTGATGAATGAATTGTAGTTTATATTAATTGTTTGAAATGTTCTGATTCTGAAAGTGAACGAAGCAAACGTGTAACAAGAGGTGCTGCTGCATCCATTTTGATCGAGAGAGAGATAGAAATGAAGAAGAAGGAAGTGGAAGGAGAGTTTCTCAGGCGGTGGGAGAGGTGGGTGGTGGATGGTGGTGGGAGGTGGTGGCGGCGGCAGGTGGGTGGGTGGTGGTCGGGTGGTTGTGGTGGTGGGTGGTTAGAGTGAGAAAGATTGTAGAGATATAAAGACAATGTATGTATTTGTTTAATGTATAAACAAAATTCTTTTATTTAATATTTTTTATAATTGTTTATTTTATGAATTAAAGTAAAATGATCAAAATACCCTTACGTGGGGACCACTAGGTCAGATATAACCATAAAAAATAACTGAGTTAGGGCTAAAGGACATAACTTGCAAGGGTTTGCAAACATCGAGTACGTTTTTTTGTAATTTTTTAAGATAAATGACACACTTTGCAATATAGTGTCAACATAAATGACGATTTTTGTAATTTACTCTATTATTTTATTATATCATTTGTTCTATTTTATCCGACCCATATTTTGCCCCTACCGAATAGTTCTGTATTTGTCACTTGTCAAAATTTGTCCGAATAATAAAATTCGTCCCCAATGGGCTAATTACCCAAAACTATAATTTGCAACATTTTTAGGTATATATGTGTTGTAACTTATGCTTTGAGAGTTTAAAAAAAAAAAAAAAGATTTTTTACTTTTAACGAAGACTATTTGATTTTCTTTACTTTTAACCCCAAAACTTTTCATCTTTACTTTTAACCTAAAAGTATTTGATTTTTTTACTTTTAACCCAAAACTTTTGATCTTTTTGCAATTTAACCTCACAACTTTTTTACTTTCAACTTTGTTCATCTATACTTTTCATTTTTCGCAAATTTTTTGTTTTACATTCCGTTCTAAATTTTGCGAGTTAAAACGGCGCAACATGCGTGTGTGGTTAAGCGCTTTTACGTTGTCTATTTATTTATTCTCGTTTGACAGGTTCATCGTAACGCGAGGGTCCTAGATCGACTTAGTTATTCTTTTATATGTTTTACATTTCGGTTTAGTTTCTTCGCATTAACACGCCGCAACTTCAATGTTGGTGATCATTGGCAGTAGTATGACACTGATGTTCGCCCTCGCCGCAACGCGGGGGTGCATAATACTAGTTGCCTATAATTTTGTATTCATTAATTCTTTTTACTAATAAAACTTCGGTGATACACCAAAAACTAACCTTCAAGTGGGAGAATTCCTTTTTCCACGAGAACTTTGGCTTCGTAAATCGCCATAAAGCCGCAAGCAGCAAGTGCCCAGTAATGCATCACAGGGACTCCGAGCCTCTCAGCCGCGCCACCAGTGTTCGCGAAGGTCATCAAGCCATCAGCAATGATGCACGTGACTGGACTTTCGAGTCGTGACACAAGATCAAGAAAAGAATCCAAGAAATTGATGTGAAGATACGAGGAGACACGACGCAAGGTTTGGTTTTGTCCATGCTAACTTACATCATCCGTAGAAGGGAGGCCGTCTGGAATCGTTTTAAACTGAAAACCAGGACCATTGGGATCAGTAGACTTAATTAAAGAGGCGGTAGTGGTTCGAGTGCGTGTTAACAAAGGTTACTTGAATGCCATTGTGGTGCAGTGGCCTTGCTAGTTTCAGCATACCCTTGATGTGGCTTTGTGATGGATGTGGTACAAAAACTACATGAGGCTTCTTCTCGTTATTTTTATGCAATGCATCAATTTTTAAGTGTGTATTTTGGATAAGATACCATAGAAGGTATATGACCAGGGGCAGTGGGTTTTTTTTAAAGGAAGATGTTTTCTTTTAGAAAAAAATAAATTAATTAATTAAAAAAAAAACGTTTGCATGGAAAAAACACGTTTAATGTAAAAAATGTGCTACTAGAAAATAATGAAAAAAACGTGCTAGTGTAATATTAAAAGAAAAGTTTTAAATTCTTATTTTAAAAAGTGAACTATGGTTTTATTCCACGAATTTTGGATCAAATAACCTATTTAATCCAAAACTTCTAATTTGACTTCTTCACCATTGTGGTTGATTATTTATTTTTTTACAATTAAAATACAATTAACGCCAAGTAACCAACACACTAACACGTAAGGGTGTTCATAATTCGTTTCGAATTCGAAAAATTCAAAATTTGATTAGATTATCAAGAATTCGTTTCGATTATTAAGAATTCGAATTCGATTCAATTCGATTCCAGTAAATCGAATACGAATTTATAATTTTAAATTAAGTTCGACTCGAAATTCGAAATTAAATTATACATATTTATTTATTATTTTTATATATAATACATATATAGCTTTTATTGGGCTATATTATAAATTAATCTCTAAATGTATTCGAAGTATTAAAATAGCCTTGTACCAAACCCATTACAAAGCCCATAATGTTACACATTTATATACTATTATTTTGCAACAATGTTGTGCAATAGGAGTTGTATTGTGTGCATTGTGATTTGTAAGATGATTTTCCACTATGTACCAAACCGGTATCGGTACCGAATTTACCGAACCGGGTACACTTTCGGTACCGAATTTTGAGATTTTCGGTACCGACACGGTACGGTACCGGTTCGGTACCGGTACCCACTTTTAGGGATTTTCGGTACCTAGCTCATCCCTATTTGCAAGAACCCTACAGTTTATAAATTTATGCTTGGTTTTTGTTATGATTTTGTAACATTAATATTTTTTAATCTAGCCCATTTCATTGACCTGCACTTGATTACAGTTTGCACGAACTGAAATTTATAAATATGTGTTTGCTTTTTGCTATGGTTCTTTAGCATCATATTATGTGTTCAACTCAAAAAGCCCCGCGACGCAACGCGCGCGGGTCTTTATCCTAGTTTTAACTGAATTTGAATCAAAACGAATTTATTCGAATTTATCCGAATTCGAATTAGAATTGAATTCGAATATGAATTCAAGCAAACCATAAATTATTCAAAAAATCGATTCGAACAATTCAAAAATTCGATATCCGATTTGATTGGAAAAATCCATTACAAATACCCTATGAATTTTCTATTTAATTTTTATAAAAAAAAACTCCATCATATTAAATAAATTGAAATTCAACACAAAAAATATCTACTCTATTCTTTTAGGCTATACGTTGTGGGGCAACTGTAAGACCCTTAATTCATTTATACAACTTTCATATAAGTTTCGACGATATAATTGTGTATATACATTATACACATACTGTAAGGACTTGCAAAAATGTCCCAAAACGAACCGTAAGTAAAAACCCGGACCCCTGAAACCCTAACGTACATGAAAAATCAAGAAATCCAGAAAATTGAGTTTCAGGCGGGCCGCGTAAACCATAAGAGGAGTTTACGCGGGCCGCGTCAACTCAAGTTTGACCGGATAAGCGCCCTGGGCCACGTGTCGCACGCGTGGCAAGTCTATCGATGACACCGTAGCCCTAGTCGTAGACTAGGTGGCCCTCGCGGGCCGCGTAAGGTTTAAGTATGTTTTACGCGGGCCGCGTAAAACTCGTTTTTCAGCTATAAATTGCTAGGCCATGAGCAGTTCATCTGTGCTCGAGATTTCAGTCAAAAACGAAGTTCCACTGCTCAAAATCATAAATTCCATTAGGGAGACGCTGCTACGATACAGGGTATTAACTAGATCGCTGCTACGATTCAATGTCCGATCGATTGAAACCAATCTGATGGATGTTTAAGTGCTGCCCACATTAGGGCTATACTTTGTCATTCGTCGTGAATTCGATGGATGTTTAAGTATTGCACTTTGTCATTCGTTGTGAGGGTTTTAATCTCGTGAGTTATCGTAAATGCTGTATTAGTTACTGACCTAGTTCGTGTGCATTGTTGTTTAAATTAGGTTACAAGGCTTATCAGTAGGCTAAAACTCTGCCCGTTTAAATCTGCAATGTGAGTCATTCTCCTTTATCAAAAATGTTTTACAATACCTCAAATTATTTATCAGTTATAATTACAGGGATTAAGTCTTGGTTATCTTGAATCACTGGCAAGTGGGGTATTGTGCACATTACTAATTTCTCACGGTTAGGTTCATCAACCTAACAGTGATAATCATCACTACTTGGGTGAAAGGACCCAATAGTGGTATGACCATCGTCACCAGGGTGTGACACGACGCCAGATAAAAATAAGATAGTAGCCATTGTAATCGCTCTTATGCTGTAATTTATAACTAATGTGTCATTTTATGTAAACTGAGTGACTCGCTAGTATTTTCCCGCTGATAAAATATTTTTAAACATGTTTCAGGCAATCTGCTGTGAATCAAGGAAAAGTGCTACGGAGCACTAACCAGCTTGAAGAGATGGCTCAATAAAATGAATAAACATGTTTTGTAAACCAGGGAATTTCCTTGTGAAATTCCTCTATTGTAAATTGCGGGGTTTATCCCAAATTATGAAATAAAATAATCGGGAAATTTCAAGTCTTAAAAGATCCTGTTTAAACTTCCGCTGTCAACTCAATTAATAAATACCACGGGTTTCTGTCCCGCGGCTCCTGGACCGGGTAAAACCAGGACGGGGGCCGTGACAGAAAAAGGTGGTATCAGAGCCACTGATTTAAGCCAATTAAGTATTTTCTGATTGCTATTCTGTGATTCTATTAAAATTTAATTTATAAAATTTTAATTTAAAATTTTGTGTTTCTTCATGTATGCTAACAGCATGAATGAACTATCAGAAGCACTTCAAAATTTTACTATCCATACCACAGATATGGATACCACCGGTACCTTCATTGGTTACCAGGCTGATACTGAAGAGTCAATGGTATTTCAAGCCGAACCTCAGGAGAAACTAAATCCGAAAAAGAAAAGAAGACTTGTAGGCTGGAGGCGTGTGCGTAGGAAGAAACCAGTGGTACAGAAAGTTATAAAGACGGAGGACCCGAAGGATAAAGGCAAAGGAATAGAGATCGGAGAAAGTTCAGGGCAAACCCAGGAAATGCCACCCTGGGAAGAACTAGACCGTCAACTAGCAAATAGTGACCTCATCGGACCTGCCGATGAAAACCTCTTCGATTACCCAATGGAAGCACAACTTCCAGTTAATCTGGAACCTGCTATCCCAGATCCTATTATTCATCCCCGACCTCTAGGAGAGCTGGAAGAATGGTGGACCACTGAATGGCAATTTCAAAATCTCTTGAATAACCCTAACACCTTTTTCCCTCAATTTGACCCTGAACCTCCACTATATCCACCTATGAGTACAGAAAACTTGGCGGAACTCTGCCACTATGGCGAGGAGTTGGTGGACGCAGGAAATCGAATCCGGGAGGTGGGAGAAAGAATATCATGGAAATACGACGAGAGGGAACGTCGTTTCTGAAGTGCCAGCTAATGTGGATCGTATGTGGTTGTGGGAATGTGTGTTTAATAATAATATAATAAAAATATAATCATAATTAAAAATAAAACTTTTGTAATATATTTAGTGTGTACTGATGCATACTACAATATATAAAATGGACGTCGCAAAGTCGACAATTTTGGCTATATGTGTTGACGTGATTATGTGCGCTTGTTTTATTGCGTTTGGTTGTTATTTATTTTATGCTAATCACTTATATATATATATATAGGCGAAGGTTCATTGGGGAACACTAAAAAAGTGGGGAACAGCGGGGAACCGACTCAAACGAACTCCGATTGGACTCATTCCAGTGGCGTTGGAACCAGCTCGTCGAACCCTAACTAAGATCTCTTAACCCTAAACCCTAAATCCTAACTCCTAAACTCTAAACCCTAAAGCTAAAAAATAAGGCTAATTATCTAAGCTAAACCGTAAAATCTTAACTATAAACCCTAAAAGCTAAACCCTAAAAGCTAAACCTAAAGCTAAACCCTAAAGCTAAACCCAAAAGCTAAAACCTAAACCCTAAAGCTAAACCCTAAACCCTAAATCTAAACCCTAAAGCTAAACCCTAAAAGCCAAACCCTAATATATTTAGGGTTTAGGGGTTATGATTTAGGGTTTAGGATTAAGAGATCCTAGTTAGGGTTCGACGAGCCGGTTCCAACGCCGCTGGAATGAGTCCAATCGGAGTTCGTTTGAGTCGGTTCCCCACTATTCCCCACTTTTTTAGTGTTCCCCAATGAACCTCACACACTATATATATATATATATATATATATATATATATATATATAGGGGACCGCTAAAATGAGAACCACCCCCAGTTGTAAGAACCGTGAGAACTTTTTGATCCGGGGCGAGTTGGACTAAACTTTTTTTTCATAAACGTAGATGCTTGTATTATAAACACATTTGTAAAAAAAAATTCAAAAAAAAATGTCGTGTGTGTAGTTTTGAGCAACACAAGTTTGTGTTTACGGGTACCGTAAAGTTTAAATAAATTTTACGGTACCCGTAAACACAAACTTGTGGTGCTCAAAACTACACACACTACATTTTTTTTTACAAATGTGCTTATAATACACGCATCTACGTTTATGAAAAAAAATTTTGGTCCACCTCGCCCCGTACGGTGTAGTTCTCACGGTTCTTACAACTGGGGGTGGTTCTCATTTTAGCGGTCCCATATATATATATATATATATTAATTACCAGATGGAACATGCTGATAATGAACCAGTTAACGAAGTTAATCAATCTGAACAAAACCATGAAGATCAATTTCTGAATAGGCAAGATATAGAAAATATCGTTGCCCAGGGAATAGCAAATGTTATTCCAGCAATCCTTGCTGCTGCCCGAAATCCAATTGAACCTCAACCAATTATTCCCAGCAAACGTACTCACGGCGACAACTTCAGTAATAGTGTCAATGGAGGCGGTAACAATAATAATAACAATAATGATGATGTGATGCAAGCCCCACTTCTTAAGAAAATGAAAGCTGCAACGCCTGGTTGCACTTACAAGGAATTTCTTGCCTGTAAACCAATCGAATTTGCAGGCAATGAAGGGGCAACGGCTGCACTGCGTGGGTTGGAGAAACCGAAGCAGTAAGTAAAATAAGTAAATGTGCCGAGGAAGACAAGGTCATGTATGCGTCAAATCTTTTTAAAGAAGGGGCACTAGAATGGTGGAATATGGTACTACAAGCCAAGGGAAGTGATGTGGTGTATGCCATGAATTGGGCAGAATTTAAGAGTCTAGTAGAAAGAAAATTCTGTCCCGAATATGAAAAGGAACAAATGAAAAATAAGTTCCTGAACTATCGGATGGTGGATGTAGACTATCGAGGATATACTTCGACATTCTTCGAGTATGCAAGAGTTATATGTAACACCCTTAAATTTTTACTAGAATTAATCACTAATTTTATACCAAAAGATATTAAATTAACATAAGTTTCATAAGTAACATAAACTTTAGTCAACTAATGACTAAATTGGAATATTCAAAATTTGTTTAAGAAATTGTATACAACCCATGAACAAAATCTAAGTATGATTAAAACATTACGGAAGCTTCAAAAATCTTGTTCGGTTCTTCATCATTCGCTTGACCGCCATCCGTAAGATCCACCTTGTTACCTAAGGTCAAAACCATTAAAACTTTAGTTTTGACAATTGTCATAAATATATAAACATGAGATTCAATGTAAATTTTAAATCATAAAATTTAAGTTTTATTCCTGATTCCACCGTAACTTACGGTGTCACCGTAAGTTACGGTGAGTCCTGGAGAATTATTGGTCCACCGTAAAACAGGGGTGTTCCACCGTAACTTCTTGACCTGTACCGTAAGTTACGGTACTACCGTAACTTACGGTAGTTGCTGGAAATTTATGTTTTGTTTTGTTTGTTCATTACACTAAAACCCCAACTCTCGGATTTCAGTTTTCTAGGATACCAATACATTAAAACCTCATATTTCTACTATGTTTTATATTATCCATATCAAAGATCAATCCAACATAATCCGAAGCATCGATCATGCCTTACTTGATTATTTAACCCGTTTGGCTCGTCTAAGGAATCCTCCCATGTGACGACTACCAACGAGTTCCAACCAAATTTGATCAATCACTCAATATAGCGACTTCACCGCTTAGTTCAAAACAACTCTTATTCAAAAATTTCAATTACGCATTATATAACCATCAAAAATCTACTCAATGTAACGGGTCAAGTTACATACCTTAGTGTACGCCCTTCAACCGCAAATCACCACCGACTTGTCCACTCGACGTTCCGGTATCCTTTCCTCTAGAGTTCAATTCAAGACATGTTTAGAACTCTTGGTTTCTCATACATAACGCACACTTTGTCATACATCATAGTTATGTGTTTTTAACTTAACAATTCAGTTTCAAGCCTTCTTTTAGGCATTTCAACAAACACTATAAAGGCAGAATTTTATATCCTTTGTATTCAAGTTCATAGTTTGCTAATTAGCTAACTTAACATCAATAAAGCCCTCATATAGCATTTTAATCGTCATAACTTTCTGAAATCACTTTCTATAATCAATTTACGTTAGGATAATCATCTAAACCCTAATGTTCATCATTATCTTGTAAAACCCACAACCCACCTTCAAGGTGTTCATGGAATTTTCCTGAATTTGAGCATGATTTCTCATGTAGTTGTCTAGGTTTCACTCCTAGACACTATATCATCCCTAATCTAACCACATAACTCACATGCAACATCAAATTTCAGATTTTCCAAAATCATGAGATTTTCAAGTTTAGAGATTTCATCAGATTTTACATACCTTATAATCCTCTTGCGATGAGGATCACGATTCTAGGCTCAATTTTCGATTTTGACTTGGATTAATCCTTCAATTTGCAAGATTTATGAAGTTTTAGGGTTTTGGAGGAGTGGGGATCGCCCCCTGCTTCACTTGATCGACCAGACACACCTAAAATGGTGTGTGTGGTGAGTTTTGTTATAATTCTGCATTTAACTTTCATTTTTGGCAAGCTTAGTCCCTCACTTATCATCTAACTTTAAGTACTAGTGTTTTTAACCTAGTGTTAGTTATTTCTAGGCTTGTAATTTTAACTAGGTTAAAATTTCTAGAAGGTAAATTCTTATTTATGAAATTATTAAATTTCTAATATAAAGATTTATATTTTCGGGGTGTTACAAGTCCACCCCCCTTAAAAGGGTTTCGTCCCCGAAACCTAATTACGTACCAAATAAAGTAGGGTAAAGCCGTCGCATTTCCTCTTCGGACTCCCACGTAATGTCCGAACCTTTCCTATGCTCCCATTTGACTTTGACTTGGTCAATTCGTTTATTTCGTAAAAGTTTGACCTTCCGGTCTAAAATCTCCACCGGTCTTACTGCATAATTCAGACTATTATCCACTTCGATGTCATCGTAATGGATATAGGTTGTTTCGTCCGCTAGGCACTTTCTTAATTGTGACACGTGGAACGTGCCATGGATCCCACTTAGTTCCTCCGGTAGCTCAAGGCGGTAAGCTACCTTGCCAACTCTTCCGATAATTTTAAATGGCCCAATAAACCTCGGGCTTAGCTTCCCCCTTTTTCTGAATCTAATAACGCCCTTCCATGGGGAAACTTTTAGCATGACCATGTCACCAACCTGGAATTCGATTGGCCTATTCCTTTTATCAGCATACGCCTTTTGCCTGTCTTGAGCCGCTTTCAAGTGTGCCCGAACTATATCGATCTTTTCATTCGTGGCTCATACTATATCTTGGTGGGCGAGTTCACGTGGACCCACTTCACCCCAACATACCGGGGTTCGACACTTCCTACCGTAAAGCATTTCGTACGGTGCCATCTTAATACTAGATTGGTAACTGTTGTTATACGAAAACTCGACTAACGGTAGGTGAACATCCCAACTGCCTCCAAAGTCGATTATACACGCCCGTAGCATGTCCCCCAATGTTTGTATCGTTCTTTCACTTTGTCCATCCGTTTGAGGATGGTACGCAGTGCTAATGAACAATTTGGTCCCCATTTGCTCTTGGAAATCTCGCCAGAAATTCGAAATAAACCGTGTATCCCTATCAGACACGATAGACACCGGCACCCCATGACGTGCTATTATTTCATTGGTATAAACTTCTGACATCTTTTCTGACGTATAAGTCTCACGAATCGGAAGGAAGTGAGCACTTTTCATCAATCTATCTATCACTACCCATATGGCATCGAAACCACGATTCGTCTTAGGCAACTTGGTTAACAGGTCCATTGTAATATGTTCCCATTTCCAAACTGGAATTTCTAACGGTTGAAGTTTTCCGTATGGTTTCTGGTGTTCCGCCTTGACTTGTAAACATGTCAAGCATTTTTCCACATACTTCGCTACATCCCTCTTCATTCCGGGCCACCAATAATTTTGTTTCAAATCATTGTACATCTTGGTCGCACCCGGATGAATTGAATAACGGGATTTATGAGCTTCATTAAGTAGAAGCGCCTTCACTCTACAGGTATGTGGGACCCAAATCCTTCCGGATCGAGTCTTCAACCCGTTATTCCCATCCGACAAATCTTTCAATTGACCGATTATTCTTTCTTTCTTCCAATTCTCTTCTTTCATTGCTTCGAATTGCGCCTCTCGAATACGTTCAAGTATACCTGAGGTCACCACGAGTTGCATCGATCTTACTCGTATTGGGACATGGTCTGCTTTTCTGCTTAGAGCATCCGCCACTACATTAGCCTTTCCGGGGTGGTAATGTATTTCGCAATCGAAGTCTTTCACCGTTTCTAGCCATCTTCTTTGTCGCATATTTAACTCCTTCTGATCGAAGAAGTATTTTAAGCTCTTGTGATCGGTGAATATGGTGCACTTTACCCCATATAAGTAATGCCTCCATATTTTTAAGGCAAATACCACCGCAGCCAACTCAAGATCATGCGTGGGGTATTTCTTCTCGTGTATCTTCAGTTGTCTCGAGGCATAAGCTATAACTTTGCCCCGTTGCATCAAAACACAACCGAGCTCCGATAGTGAAGCATCAGAATAAACTACCATGTCTTCGACTTCGTCCGGCAATGTCAGTACCGGAGCTTGAGTTAACTTCTCTTTTAGTGTTTGAAATGCCCTTTCTTGATCTACACCCCAAATAAACTTTTCTTTCTTCCGGGTTAATTTTGTTAGCGGTGACGCAATCTTGGAGAAATCTTGAATGAATCTCCTATAGTATCCCGCAAGTCCCAAAAAGCTTCTAATTTCAGAAGGGTTCTTTGGGGGATTCCATTTTGACACGGCCTCTATCTTTGACGGATCCACCAATACTCCGTCGGCACTTATGACATGGCCAAGAAATTGTACCTCTCGTAACCAAAAGGCACATTTAGAGAATTTTTCATATAACTTCTCTCGTCTAAGGGTCTCTAACACTTCTTGTAAGTGATGTGCGTGTTCAGCTTCACTTTTCGAATACACCAAGATATCATCGATAAACACGATGACCGACTTATCCAGCATCGGCTTGCAAACCCAGTTCATGAGGTCCATGAAAGCCGCGGGCGCGTTTGTTAGCCCAAATGACATCACGAGGAATTCGTAATGTCCGTATCTCGTGCGGAAAGCCGTCTTCGGCACATCTTCTTCCTTGACCTTTAGTTGGTGATACCCCGATCTAAGGTCAATTTTTGAAAACCAGTTTGCACCTTGTAGTTGGTCGAATAAATCATCTATCCTCGGGAGCGGGTATCGGTTCTTTACCGTGAGTTTGTTTAACTCCCGGTAATCGATATACATGCGCATGCTCCCATCTTTCTTTCTTACGAACAACACCGGTACGCCCCAAGGAGACACACTCGGCCTTATGAATCCCTTGTCAAGCAGGTCTTGGATTTGAGACATCAACTCTTGTAATTCTGACGGTGCAAGTCGGTACGGGGCTTTTGCTACGGGTTTCGCGCCCGGAATCAATTCGATCCCAAACTCTATTTCCCGTTCAGGTGGTATCCCCGGTAAATCCTTCGAAAACACATCTTCATAATCTCGTACTACCGGTACATCTCCAATCTTTCGTGATTCTTTTTCGGGCTCATTAGCGTATATCATGAATGTCTTGCATCCTCGCTTCATAAGCTTGTGAGCTTTCAACATTGAGCATACTATGGGGTTGCCTCCTTTTTCGCCATAAATGGTGACGTGTTTCCCGCTCGGAGATGTTAGTTTTATCTCTTTACGAAAACACACGATCTTTGCATGGTGTTGAGATAGCCAATCCATCCCGACGACTACTTGAAATTCTCCCATTGACATCGGAATTAGGTTTATCAAATATTCTTCGTCGTCAATGCTCAGTTTACAGTTTTTACATACATCACAAACAATAAAGCTCTTGTTATTACCTATCTCTACTTCTAAGGGCACATGTAATTTCGTTAGAACAAATGAAGGATGTCGAATAAACCCATATGAAACAAAGGATTTATTCGCACCCGTATCAAATAACACGCGTGCGGGAATCGAATTTACAGCAAATATACCTGAATCCACGTCAGGTTCAACCTTTGCTTCTGCGGCGGTTAGTTGAAAAGATCTTGCCTTTGCTTTCGGGGCTTCACCTTTCGATTCCTGCCCATCCTTCTTTCCCACCAGTTCCGGGCATTCCGACTTCTTGTGACCCGTTCGGTAACAATTGTAACAAACCGTCACTTTCTCCGGGCACGATATAGCCATATGTCCCGTTTTTTGCATATGGGACAAGGCTTATCCTTGTAACGACATTCTCCTTTATGACCCTTTCCGCAGATTCTGCAACTTGGCGACCCACCTTTCGTATCGAATTTCTTTGCGGTTTCGTTTGTTCGTGCCTTCTTAGTAGGGCTTGGGTTTACATCTTGTGCTTTCCGTTCTCCCCGTTCAATGCTCTTTTTCAGTTCGATCTCCCTTTCCCGAGCAGCATTTATGATCTCGGTAAGGGTCTCGTATTTTGAAGGGGTGATAAATTCCCTATACTCAGCACTCAACATGTTATGGTAGTAGTATATATTTTGTTCTTCATTTGTCACTAGATCATCACAAAATTTCATCTTATCCATAAACGTTGCCGTAATCTTGTCTATGGTCTCATTTTTGTGCCTAAGTTGCATGAACTCCTCCTTGATTTTATTCATAACCGCCTTGGGGCTATGATGCTTAAGAAATGGCGTCTTGAATTCTTCCCAAGTCATGACCTTAGCAGCTTCAATACCGATCTCTCTTTTTTTGTTATCCCACCAATCTTTAGCTTGACTCCTTAGTTGACCCGTACCATAGGCTACGTAGTCATCTTCGTCACAATGGGTTCTCTCGAATACCCCTTCGATATCGCTTAGCCATCGTTGGCACACTATTGGGTCAACCTCCCCATTATATATTGGTGATTTACAAGCCATGAATTCCTTGTATGAACAAGGCTTTCGTCCTCCATGCTTTTCCTTTGCTGAATTTGAATCATCTTCCAATTTCTTGATTCTATCTTCTACTATTGATAAAACTGTGTTTTGAATTTTATCAATAAAGCCCGACAAACTGTTTTCGATCGCCTTTCCAACCTCTTCGGCAATCACTTCCCTCATTTGTTCGGTGACTCTTGGCACCGCATTATCATTACCTCCATCAGCCATCTCTATTTCTGAAATGTTTACACAGGGTGTTAAACATTCCATTTATGAAACACCCCAAAAGCGGGTTTGGTAATCAAACAACACTAATACTAACAGACGGCTAAGGAACCGTTAGTGGTAAAAATTAAGCCAGAAAATATTAGGATTATTATATAATTATATCCAATATTTAATAAAAAGAGAAAAGAATGCGTTTGGGAAATAAAGTTTATAGAAGGCCCGAGTTAACGGGACTTAAACTAAACTTAGTCATAGATTCCCAAAACCCACTAATTCAATTAGGAATGTTTAACCTAGTTAATAAGTGGGAAATGGTGTTAGAAATAAGTAGGTTGTGCCCTACTTAATTAACTAACCAAATTAGAGGGGCCAATAATGTTAAAATCGAAACTTGATTTTTATTAAGCAAATAAAAACTAAACCAAACACCCCATTTTGGGGGTCTGGTCGATCAGAGCAAGCAGGGGGCGACCCCCACTCCTTCAAAACCCTAGAACTTCAGAAATCTTGCAAATTGAAGGTTCAATCCAAGTTCAAATCGAATTCTAAACATAGATTCCTGATCCTCATCACAAGGGGATTACAAGGTATGTAAAATTTTGAGAAATCTTTCAACTTGAAATTCTCATGAATTGGGAATAATCTGAGATTCTAGTTGCATGTGTATGTTATGATGATTTAGGAACTACTATAGTGTTTAGGGACAAACCCTAGACAAACACAAGCTGAAATCATGTGAATTTTTAGTGAAAACTATGATCACCATTGTAGGTGATTAGTGAGTTATGTGAAATTTGATGAACACTAGGAAATAGATTGTTGATCTAGGGTAAATTGACAATTTTGAAGTGATTTCAGAAATTATAGCAGTTAACCACTTTGTAAGATGGTTGATTTAAGTGAAATTTTGGCTAAGAGATAAGCTAGAGACTTGATAAATAAACATGTAAAATTCTGCCCTTAAGGTGCTCGTTGAAATGCCTCAAAGAAGGCTCGAAACTAGAATTTTGTAGTTAAAACACCTAGTCGTGATGTTTCGGCTATTATGCAAAATGTGATTAAAAAGAGTTCTAAATATGATAAACGTGGTCAGAACTTCGGTTAAAATGGTAGTATGAAGATAACGCCTACTGGGTAATCAAAAATGCTAAAACTAGTTGATAAGCTTGAATATGCGATTAGTGTACTAATGGGCATTTGACTTTTAACAGGTCAAACTGACCTATAGTACGATAGATGGTAATTTTGATATGAAATGCGTAAGGTGGAATAATCGTATTAAGTTATGATTAAACTAACCACCTTGTGAAATGATGAATAATAGTTGGCGCTTAAACAAGCTAAGTAAAGCTTGGAGTGAAAGCGGGTCAAACAAGTCAAGCATGGAAGAAAAGCGTAGCTCGGATGCAAGGTAAGTGAAACTTACATAATTATGTAGAATACTTGTTCATTCTATGCGTTATAGATGCAATAATGATAATATTGAAAATATGGATTTCCGACGCGATTGATACGAGTCGGAACATATAAAGATGATAAAACCATGGTTTATGGCAAAAAGGGCAAAACGGTGAATTGATCATGTAATGACTAAGAAATTATGAATTTCCATTAAGATTACCTAGAAGTGTAATCTAATAATGGTGAAAAAGGATTTGGTAATAAAATCCGGGATGGGATGGATGTATGAATTGGAAATCAAAAACCATGTTTTGATTTAATAGGCAACGTTGGGCATATAGGCCGAACGGGTCGAATGGTGGTGATAACACCATTTAACAATATCGATTAATGTGGTTGTCAAGTCTTATGTTAACAGGAGCGATTAGCAAATCGGATAATCGCGCCGCCATAGATTGTGTGGTAACAAAAGCGAGATATAAATCGGGTCTATTTGATGACCCGATCCAGGTACGCTTGTATGAACTTATAGTTAAAAAAAGGGCAAATAAGGTCCAATGGATAGTGAAATCCTTCATCGCAAAAATGAAGGATTAAAGATTACTAAAAACCCCTTGATGGGTAACCCGAGTAAACAATCCTTAGAGGTTGTTTAGGAACTTACATTATGATTATAGTAACCCTTGAATGCGTGCAAAAGTTGTAGACATAAAACTTTCAAGGGTTAAATGCTTAAAATGTGTATTGCCGCAAAATAATATTTCCGAGGGATAAAACTCGGAATAAAAGGTCCATTTCGTTAAATCCACCACACTCATAGTTGTGGTGGAAGACTAATCAATAAGAAACGGGTGGAATTATGAGGTATATGGGAAATGAGCATAGTTTATGCTAAAATGGTCGTAAATACCCTTAACGGGTCACAAGATGATTTTAAACAAAAACGGGTAAATAATTGCGTAGAAACCCGTGTTCAGTACTTAATATGATTGACAGTATTAGAATTAAAGGGTTCATGATTAATGGTGGTCAAACAAACATGTTTGTTTGATAAACACGTAGTCGGGTCAAAATTTGGTGAAAAGATAATAAGCCGAAGGCTTATAAGTCTCAATTTATTTAATCCGGATGTCGGATCTCAACTCCACTAGATGGAGAATTAAATTACGGTCGCGTAGGAAAAAGAATCGCGTAAAACGAACAAGCGGATTGAAAGATACGAAAGTTTCCGTGTCGAAAACGGCGAAATGGAAGAAGCTGATGCAGAGTCCACCGTAACTTACGGTGGTACCGTAAGTTACGGTGGGGACTGAAAATGTTACGGAGGATAGCTTCTGCCTTACGGTGGAGTGTTTTCAAATCAGGGCTACCGTAAATTACGGTGTCCACCGTAATTTACGGTGGACCCTGATCAAAAATGTATTTTGAACAGTTTTGTTTCCCGGACTCGTTTAGATACGTATTAAATCCCGTATGACTAAAACATTTCATGTTTTTATGAAATGTAGGTACTTTTTGGATGCCGGAAGACGATCAAGCTCTACGAAGAATCGAACACGATAAAGACACATGCTTCCGCACTTTGCCTCGTCATAAATTTTTAAATGATGAATCTGACCACGTTATGTCAAATAACTTACGAATTGTAAAAGTTTTTAATAAACCCGTATTTCCGATGCATATGTAATCTTAATTACATGATTGTTTTCGTAAATTATACGTAAACCTTGAATTATAAGAACGGGTGTTACAAGTTGGTAATCAGAGCCCAAGGTTAAAGGGTAAAGTGTTCGGTTCGAGGCTTGATCGCAAATCCGGTAAGTACAAGTACGTTAATAGTTAGTATGCTAAAGTGTTGTAAACAACACATAGGGCTATCGTGTGGTATATGTTACCCCAATTTAAACGATTGATATGGTTGACGAAAATACGCGCGTTGACGCGTATAGTAGGAAAAAAAAAGCCTTGTATTATAATACGGGCGATTATTGAAGTTGACATTACTAACTCTTGTGAATGTTTTAATTGAAGGACACTCGCGTCTGAAGATGACGGGAGTTGAACGAATTATGGATATGATGATGGAACGGTCCGAGGTATGACAGGAAGAGCAGACTCATCAAGGACCAAAATCGCGTAACGGTCGCGAACTAGACTAATGACAAGAGAAGCCCGTTAGGGCAAGCATTACCAGGTGCACACTTTTAAATTTAATCGCACGAATCGTTATATGCAACAAACACGTAAGTAACAACGGTTGCATACACATATGATAGAACTTGGAAAACCTGATTTCCAAGAGAAATTTAATAGGAGATGTGTTATTCACAATGATGAATAACAAATGAATAACAAGACTTGTTTATATAGAAACTTGGACGAGAGTGATCATCCAAGTAAGTATTCTTAATATAAATCCTATTGAGAAAAGTAATGATCACATCAATGAATGTGAATAAATGTTTATAAAAAGGGACATTGTACATGTTCAAGGATAAACGACTAAAACTAATAATTGTTAACTAACAATTAAATAAAGTTTTACCAAATGAAACCATATATATGGAGATAATTTGAGGAGTTACTTACATGGGACGTGATGTGGTAATTATAATAAGGTCACGCGTACCACGTGTTGATCGCTTACTCTGGCCAAGTAAGTAGTGAACACATGATAGCATGAGCTTCTTATAATGAGCGCAGTTATGTCCGATGTAGTAAGGTCAAGATGAATGAAATTTAAAGGATCCTTAGGGTCAAGAAATCTTATGGGCATACTCGTATAAATGGTTTTCGCGGGAACCATAAAAACGATGTATGGCGCACATAGAAATAAAAGACCCAAGGAAATTCGTGACATAAGTCATTTTGACGAAACAACCATGGTAGACAAAAAGGGCAATGTAAAACCAAAGTATAAATGACCCGCGGGGTCATAGAAACAAAGGTATTGCCCACATGGGGAAAAACGATCAAAAACCATGGTAGACAAAAAGGGCATTGTAAAACCAAAGTATAAATGACCCGCGGGGTCATAGAAACAAAGGTTTTGCCCACACGAGAAAAACGATCAAAAATCGTTGACTTTGGTCGTAGTAAAGAAATGATGATGATGATAATCATCATTCATAGTTTAAAAGATTGTCAAGGATGGTCAAATAAAGAATAAAGGTTTGGTTGAATAAAAGCGAGGGCTTCCGCTAAGACAACCAAACAAATTAAAGCGAAAACTTGATGTATACCAGAATGCTTGCACTAATAATGACTTCGGTAAAATACCCGGTTGATGGGTAAGGATTTAAACACATGCGTAAACCGAGAAACGAGAACACGAATTAAAAGTCAAAAGACTCGGATTATGAGTTATAACTAAAAGACCATAAAATTTTGTAAACAGAAATGTTGATAATTATATTCAACTATTTTGAGAATGAACGGGTTGAATAAAGTATAATGCTTGAAGGCATAAGTAAGCGCAAGCCGGATAACGGTAAGCTTGAAACAAATGATTTTCAAACGTAAAAAGAGTGCTTTGACACCAAATATATATTTTAATAAGACACGAGTAAAAAAGAATGATCTACGGGATCAACATAACCTTTAGGGTTATAAACAAATGAGAGATCTACGGACTAAAACGACCCACGGGTCATGATTAGAAAGAAGTTATAAGGACTTCGCCCTAAAGAGGTGAATGTCTAATCAAAAATAGCCCATAAGGCTAAGTGATAAAACCTACGGGTTAGATTGGATAAAGCAAGGAAATCAGTTAAGAATCCCCGCATAAAACTAAGACTGTAAAGGATTAAATTACGGATTGTCAATATCCCGGTATGGATGATTGACACAAGTTAAAGAAAAGATCCTAAAACTAAAACTTCGGTTTCAGTAAGAAATAATGTTTTTACAAACATAAATTCTGATAGGAATTTAAATAGTAAGCATGAAAGATACAAGTCTTGACACTGATATGCGCAAGATGATATATTCGAAAAGTGATATTTTCAAAAATGAAAGGTTGATACAAATTAAACATGATGTGACACGATCACGGTTAGGAAATGTAATGTGAAGTAAAATCACATTATAACCAAGCGAGTGATAAAAGTAACTGAACTAATAAGACTAGTTAATGAGACCGGTTAAGGTCACCAAATCAAATCAAGAAATTTGGTTTGCTTGTAAGCGGTAGATTCGGTATAGCGGAACCAAATAGATAAATTTGAAAACAAAAGAATTTGTTGCTAAAAGTGAAAGATTTCACTAAAGATCTTTAAACGGGTCAAAATAACGGATTTGTAAGGAATTCGATAGTATATGAAAGCGATGGATATCGCTAAGTTAACTAAACTAGTGGAAATAACGAGATTACGTTATTTTAAGTTGCACTAAGTCATATGAGTTACGTAGACAATTAGTGACCAAAAAGATGTTACCATGCTTATCTGGTAATACTAATAATTGGTTAAAAAGTATAAGTAATTTCTCGGGTAGAATGCATTGAGTTTAAACTCAATGATTTATGTAAGAAAAGGTTTCGAGGACGAAACCTCCTTAAGGGGGGTAGACTTGTAACACCCCAAAAGCGGGTTTGGTAATCAAACCATGCTAATACTAACAGACGGCTAAGGAACCGTTAGTGGTAAAAATTAAGCCAGAAAATATTAGGATTATTATATAATTATATCCAATATTTAATAAAAAGAGAAAAGAATGCGTTTGGGAAATAAAGTTTATAGAAGGCCCGAGTTAACGGGACTTAAACTAAACTTAGTCATAGATTCCCAAAACCCACTAATTCAATTAGGAATGTTTAACCTAGTTAATAAGTGGGAAATAGTGTTAGAAATAAGTAGGTTGTGCCCTAATTAATTAACTAACCAAATTAGAGGGGCCAATAATGTTAAAATCGAAACTTGATTTTTATTAAGCAAATAAAAACTAAACCAAACACCCCATTTTGGGGGTCTGGTCGATCAGAGCAAGCAGGGGGCGACCCCCACTCCTTCAAAACCCTAGAACTTCAGAAATCTTGCAAATTGAAGGTTCAATCCAAGTTCAAATCGAATTCTAAACATAGATTCCTGATCCTCATCACAAGGGGATTACAAGGTATGTAAAATTTTGAGAAATCTTTCAACTTGAAATTCTCATGAATTGGGAATAATCTGAGATTCTAGTTGCATGTGTATGTTATGATGATTTAGGAACTACTATAGTGTTTAGGGACAAACCCTAGACAAACACAAGCTGAAATCATGTGAATTTTTAGTGAAAACTATGATCACCATTGTAGGTGATTAGTGAGTTATGTGAAATTTGATGAACACTAGGAAATAGATTGTTGATCTAGGGTAAATTGACAATTTTGAAGTGATTTCAGAAATTATAGAAGTTAACCACTTTGTAAGATGGTTGATTTAAGTGAAATTTTGGCTAAGAGATAAGCTAGAGACTTGATAAATAAACATGTAAAATTCTTCCCTTAAGGTGTTCGTTGAAATGCCTCAACGAAGGCTCGAAACTAGAATTTTGTAGTGAAAACACCTAGTCGTGATGTTTCGGCTATTATGCAAAATGTGATTAAAAAGAGTTCTAAATATGATAAACGTGGTCAGAACTTCGGTTAAAATGGTAGTATGAAGATAACGCCTACTGGGTAATCAAAAATGCTAAAACTAGTTGATAAGCTTGAATATGCGATTAGTGTACTAATGGGCATTTGACTTTTAAAAGGTCAAACTGACCTATAGTACGATAGATGGTAATTTTGATATGAAATGCGTAAGGTGTAATAATCGTATTAAGTTATGATTAAACTAACCACCTTGTGAAATGATGAATAATAGTTGGCGCTTAAACAAGCTAAGTAAAGCTTGGAGTGAAAGCGGGTCAAACAAGTCAAGCATGGAAGAAAAGCGTAGCTCGGATGCAAGGTAAGTGAAACTTACATAATTATGTAGAATACTTGTTCATTCTATGCGTTATAGATGCAATAATGATAATATTGAAAATATGGATTTCCGACGCGATTGATACGAGTCGGAACATATAAAGATGATAAAACCATGGTTTATGGCAAAAAGGGTAAAACGGTGAATTGATCATGTAATGACTAAGAAATTATGAATTTCCATTAAGATTACCTAGAAGTGTAATCTAATAATGGTGAAAAAGGATTTGGTAATAAAATCCGGGATGGGATGGATGTATGAATTGGAAATCAAAAACCATGTTTTGATTTAATAGGCAACATTGGGCATATAGGCCGAACGGGTCGAATGGTGGTGATAACACCATTTGACAATATCGATTAATGTGGTTGTCAAGTCTTATGTTAACAGGAGCGATTAGCAAATCGGATAATCGCGCCGCCATAGATTGTGTGGTAATAAAAGCGAGATATAAATCGGGTCTATTTGATGACCCGAGCCAGGTACGCTTGTATGAACTTATAGTTAAAAAAAAGGGCAAATAAGGTCCAATGGATAGTGAAATCCTTCATCGCAAAAATGAAGGATTAAAGATTACTAAAAACCCCTTGATGGGTAACCCGAGTAAACAATCCTTAGAGGTTGTTTAGGAACTTACATTATGATTATAGTAACCCTTGAATGCGTGCAAAAGTTGTAGACATAAAACTTTCAAGGGTTAAATGCTTAAAATGTGTATTGCCGCAAAATAATATTTCCGAGGGATAAAACTCGGAATAAAAGGTCCATTTCGTTAAATCCACCACACTCATAGTTGTGGTGGAAGACTAATCAATAAGAAACGGGTGGAATTATGAGGTATATGGGAAATGAGCATAGTTTATGCTAAAATGGTTGTAAATACCCTTAACGGGTCACAAGATGATTTTAAACAAAAACGGGTAAATAATTGCGTAGAAACCCGTGTTCAGTACTTAATATGATTGACAGTATTAGAATTAAAGGGTTCATGATTAATGGTGGTCAAACAAACATGTTTGTTTGATAAACACATAGTCGGGTCAAAATTTGGTGAAAAGATAATAAGCCGAAGGCTTATAAGTCTCAATTTATTTAATCCGGATGTCGGATCTCAACTCCACTTGATGGAGAATTAAATTACGGTCGCGTAGGAAAAAGAATCGCGTAAAACGGACAACCGGATTGAAAGATACGAAAGTTTCCGTGTCGAAAACGGTGAAATGGTAGAAGCTGATGCAGAGTCCACCGTAACTTACGGTGGTACCGTAAGTTACGGTGGGGACTGAAAATATTACGGCGGATAGCTTCTGCCTTACGGTGGAGTGTTTTCAAATCAGGGCTACCGTAAATTACGGTGTCCACCGTAATTTACGGTGGACCCTGATCAAAAATGTATTTTGAACAGTTTTGTTTCCCGGACTCGTTTAGATACGTATTAAATCCCGTATGACTAAAACATTTCATGTTTTTATGAAATGTAGGTACTTTTTGGATGCCGGAAGACGATCAAGCTCTACGAAGAATCGAACACGATAAAGACACATGCTTCCGCACTTTGCCTCGTCATAAATTTTTAAATGATGAATCTGACCACGTTATGTCAAATAACTTACGAATTGTAAAAGTTTTTAATAAACCCGTATTTCCGATGCATATGTAATCTTAATTACATGATTGTTTTCGTAAATTATACGTAAACCTTGAATTATAAGAACGGGTGTTACAATTTATAACACATGCTTTACTTGTTTTGATTCAATCAAGTTCATAACTTGATTTAATCATTCTTGTTTCAATTCAATCAAGTTCATAACTTGATTTAATCATTCTTGTTTCAATTCAATCAAGTTCATAACTTGATTTAATCATTCTTGTTTCATGCATTTCTTGTTTTTGAGTGAGCTTACACACTCTTTTCATGCATATTTGTTCGTTTCTCATTCTTTGCATAATACATAATTTATTAACAAAATAATTTAATTCTTACCGGACGATCGATCAAGCTTGAACCGAACACTTATTGACAACCTTAGGCTCTGATACCAACTTGTAACACCCTTAAATTTTTACTAGAATTAATCACTAATTTTATACCAAAAGATATTAAATTAACATAAGTTTCATAAGTAACATAAACTTTAGTCAACTAATGACTAAATTGGAATATTCAAAATTTGTTTAAGAAATTGTATACAACCCATGAACAAAATCTAAGTATGATTAAAACATTGCGGAAGCTTCAAAAATCGTGTTCGGTTCTTCATCATTCGCTTGACCGCCATCCGTAAGATCCACCTTGTTTCCTAAGGTCAAAACCATTAAAACTTTAGTTTTGACAATTGTCATAAATATATAAAGATGAGATTCAATGTAAATTTTAAATCATAAAATTTAAGTTTTATTCCTGATTCCACCGTAACTTACGGTGTCACCGTAAGTTACGGTGAGTCCTGGAGAATTATTGGTCCACCGTAAAACAGGGGTGTTCCACCGTAACTTCTTGACCTGTACCGTAAGTTACGGTACTACCGTAACTTACGGTAGTTGCTGGAAATTTATGTTTTGTTTTGTTTGTTCATTACACTAAAACCCCAACTCTCGGATTTCAGTTTTCTAGGATACCAATACATTAAAACCTCATATTTCTACTATGTTTTATATTATCCATATCAAAGATCAATCCAACATAATCCGAAGCATCGATCATGCCTTACTTGATTATTTAACCCGTTTGGCTCGTCTAAGGAATCCTCCCATGTGACGACTACCAACGAGTTCCAACCAAATTTGATCAATCACTCAATATAGTGACTTCACCGCTTAGTTCAAAACAACTCTTATTCAAAAATTTAAATTACGCATTATATAACCATCAAAAATCTACTCAATGTAACGGGTCAAGTTACATACCTTAGTGTACGCCCTTCAACCGTAAATCACCACCGACTTGTCCACTCGATGTTCCGGTATCCTTTCCTATAGAGTTCAATTCAAGACATGTTTAGAACTCTTGGTTTCTCATACATAACGCACACTTTGTCATACATCATAGTTATGCGTTTTTAACTTAACAATTCAGTTTCAAGCCTTCTTTTAGGCATTTCAACAAACACTATAAAGGCAGAATTTTATATCCTTTGTATTCAAGTTCATAGTTTGCTAATTAGCTAACTTAACATCAATAAAGCCCTCATATAGCATTTTAATCATCATAACTTTCTGAAATCACTTTCTATAATCAATCTAAACCCTAATGTTCATCATTATCTTGTAAAACCCACAACCCACCTTCAAGGTGTTCACGGAATTTTCCTGAATTTGAGCATGATTTCTCATGTAGTTGTCTAGGTTTCACTCCTAGACACTATATCATCCCTAATCTAACCACATAACTCACATGCAACATCAAATTTCAGATTTTCCAAAATCATGAGATTTTCAAGTTTAGAGATTTCATCAGATTTTACATACCTTATAATCCTCTTGCGATGAGGATCACGATTCTAGGCTCAATTTTCGATTTTGACTTGGATTAATCCTTCAATTTGCAAGATTTATGAAGTTTTAGGGTTTTGGAGGAGTGGGGATCGCCCCCTGCTTCACTTGATCGACCAGACACACCTAAAATGGTGTGTTTGGTGAGTTTTGTTATAATTCTGCATTTAACTTTCATTTTTGGCAAGCTTAGTCCCTCACTTATCATCTAACTTTAAGTACTAGTGTTTTTAACCTAGTGTTAGTTATTTCTAGGCTTGTAATTTTAACTAGGTTAAAATTTCTAGATGGTAAATTCTTGTTTATGAAATTATTAAATTTCTAATATAAAGATTTATATTTTCGGGGTGTTACATTATACCAACCCTGGCTTCGCCAGAACCAGTATTTATTTCTCACTATATTTGGGGTTTGATTGGTGAACTCTGTGATATCGTTAAAGCTGCAAGACCTCACACAATTGACGATGCAGTGGGATTAGCCAATACTTTGACAGACAGATTGGTGCGTACGCGAGAAGAAAATAGAAAGAAAGAAGTAGCCCAAAAGATTACCCAAGGATTCCGTGTGGGTAATAGTAGCAACTTTAAGAAAAAAGGGAACTGGGCCATCTCCTACTGCTCCATTCTGCGGTACCTGTAAAAGGAAGCATTTTGGAAGATGCAAAGGGTATTGCAATTTTTGCAAAATCCCAGGGCACCAAGAAGAAGATTTCCGGAGAAAGAAGTCAATAATCTGCTTCAACTGTGGAGAAGCTGGACATTTTAGACCAGACTGTCCTAAATTGGTCAAACCAGCTGACAAAAAAGCCAAACCTGTAGAAAGAACTACTAAGAAGAACGCAAGAGCCTTCCAACTGACTACCCAGGAAGCAGAACTAATCCCTGATGTTATAGCTGGTACGTTCCGAGTTCATGACGTCTATGCAAAAGTATTATTTGACTTTGGTGCAAACCAAAGTTTTATAAATACTTCATTCTGCCAAGCTCTTAATCTACCCTTAACCAACCTTAGACAAATTTTTACGGTAGAAATGGCAGATGGGAATTCTGTTAACATAGATAAGGTTTTGAAAGAAGGAAAGATAGAAATTTTAGGCCATAAATTTTCTGCAAACCTGTTACCTATGAATTTAGCTGGATTCGATGTCGTGTTAGGAATGTATTGGTTAGTAGCCAACCATGCTCGAATCCTATGTGATAAGAATTCCATAGAAATACATACACCCACAGGAGAAGTAGTGGTGATTACAGGAGATAAGCCACGTAAGCCAATGAAATTCATTTCAGTAATGAAAGTGGCCAGTTTTTCAAGAAAACAAGGAATAGTGTATATGATTTCAGTAATCATTAACACTAAGGGTAAGGAACTTAAGGAAATTCCGGTAGTATCAGAATACCCAGATGTATTTCCAGAAGAACTACCTGGATTACCACCCGATAGGGAAGTAGAATTTAGAATTCATCTAATTCCTGGAACTACACCGATAGCCAAGGCACCTTATCGGTTAGCACCCACCGAAATGTTAGAATTGAAAAAACAGTTTGATGAATTGTTAAGTAAAGGATTTATACAACCTAGTTCATCCCCGTGGGGAGCTCCAGTGTTATTTGTGAAAAAGAAAGATGGTTCAAAGCGAATGTGTATCGATTATAGAGAATTGAATAAGGTTACAATTAAGAATCGATACCCATTACCTAGGATTGATGATCTTTTTGATCAACTTCAGGGAGCTAGATATTTTTCTAAGATAGATTTACGCTCCGGATACCATCAGTTGAAAGTACAAGAAGAATACATACCTAAAACTGCTTTCAGAACTAGGTATGGTCATTACGAGACAGTCATGCCCTTTGGACTAACAAATGCTCCAGCAGCATTTATGGACATGATGAATAGGATCTGTAAACCGTACTTAGATAAATTTGTAATTGTTTTCATCGACGATATACTCATTTATTCCAAAAGTCAGGACGAGCACTGTCAGCACCTACATGCACTCTTAACTTTGTTAAGAAAAGAGAAGCTTTATGCCAAATTCTCGAAGTGTGAATTTTGGCTACAAGAGGTACAATTTTTAGGACACATGGTAAATCACGAAGGCATTCACGTAGATCCCTCCAAAATAGAAGCGATCACCAAATGGAAAGTCCCGCAGTCAGCTATGGAAGTTAGAAGCTTTCTAGGATTAGCTGGATACTATAGACGATTCATTAAGGATTTTTCCAAAATCACTGTGCCGTTAACTAAGCTAACATGTAAAGCAGTTAAGTTTGAATGGGGACCTAGGCAAGCGGAAGCTTTTAAGATTTTAAAGTAAAGGTTAACCAATGCCCCAATTCTTGCCTTACCAGAAGGAACAGAAGATTTTGAAGTTTACTGTGATGCTTCTAAGCTAGGATTAGGATGTGTGTTGATGCAACGCAAGAAGGTAATTGCGTATGCCTCCAGACAATTGAAAAAGCATGAGGAAAATTATACGACTCATGACTTAGAGTTAGGAGCTGTAATTTTTGCCCTTAAGATTTGGAGACACTATCTGTATGGAAGTAAATTTACTATCTATACAGATCATAAGAGTTTAAGATACATATTTGGGCAAAAAGAATTAAACATGAGGCAAAGAAGATGGATGGATATTCTAAGCGATTACGACTGTGATATTCAATATCACGAAGGAAAGGCAAACGTAGTTGCTGATGCCTTAAGTCGTAAGTATCATGAGAAACAACGACGAGTTCGTGCTCTTAGATTAAATCTACAGTTAGATTTAAAGGAACAACTGAAAAATATCCAAGAAACAACAATCAAGGATGATGCTGAAGGTATGAAAGGACGAATAAAGGAATTAGAGCAAGGAAGTGATGGAATTTGGAGATTCCACAAGAAAAGGATTTGGGTACCTAAGCAAGGAGAGTTAAGAAATAAGATTTTAGAGGAAGCCCATAAATCTAGATATACCATACATCCTGGTAATAATAAAATGTATCAAGATTTAAGAAATAACTTCTGGTGGATAGGAATGAAGAAAGACATAGCCAGATATGTTTCTAAGTGCCTAACTTGTTCACAAGTTAAGGCGGAACACCAAAAACCCTCAGGTTTACTCCAACAATTAGAAATGCCTGTATGGAAATGGGAGCTCATAACAATGGATTTTGTTACTAAGTTGCCCAAAACCAGAAAGGGTAATGATGCGATTTGGGTAATTGTGGATCGATTAACCCAATCAGCTCATTTTCTACCCATGAAAGAAACCTTTAGCATGGAAAGATTAGCCAAATTATACGTAGACGAGGTAGTATCTCTACATGGAGTTCCACTCTCCATTGTATCGGATAGAGATAGTCGTTTCACTTCACATTTCTGGACCAGTTTCCAAGAAGCAATGGGGACCCGACTAAACTTAAGTACAGCTTACCATCCCCAAACAGACGGACAAAGTGAAAGGACGATCCAAACTCTGGAGGACATGCTTAGGGCATGTGTAATAGATTTTGGTGAAAACTAGGATGACCACCTACCCTTAATTGAATTCTCCTATAACAATAGTTATCATTCAAGCATTGAAGCTGCCCCGTTCGAAGCACTATATGGACGAAAATGCAGAACTCCAGTTTGCTGGGCAGAAATAGGAGAAAGTCAATTATCAGGTCCTGAAATCGTACAAGAGACTACCGACAAGATCACTCAAATCAAGGAAAGGCTAAAGACGGCTCGAGATCGCCAAAAGAGTTATGCATCGACGTAAGCCACTAGAATTTCAAGTTGGAGACAATGTACTCTTGAAAGTTTCTCCTTGGAAAGGAGTAGTTCGGTTTGGTAAGAAAGGAAAATTGACTCCAAGATACGTAGGACCATTCCCAGTAATCCAACGTATAGGACCGGTCGCCTATCGCTTACAACTACCAGAGGAGTTAGCTGGAGTACATGATGTCTTTCATGTATCCAATCTCAAGAAATGTTTATCAGACGAATCATTGGTGATACCTCTTCAAGACATACAGGTGAATGAAAAGTTGAAGTTCGTGGAGAAACGCTTCAAATAGAAGACAGAAAGATTAAGTTTCTCAAGCACAAAAGACTAGTACTGGTCAAAGTCAAGTGGGATTCAAAAAGAGGACCCGAATACACCTGGGAGCTGGAATCTGAAATGAAGCGAAAATATCCTCACTTATTTCAGTAAATCTCGAGGACGGGATTTTAAATAAGGTGGGGAGGATGTAAGGACTTGCAAAAATGTCCCAAAACGAACCGTAAGTAAAAACCCGAACCCCTGAAACCCTAACGTACATGAAAAATCAAGAAATCCAGAAAATTGAGTTTCAGGCGGGCCGCGTAAACCATAAGAGGAGTTTACACGGGTCGCGTCAACTCAAGTTTGACCGGATAAGCACCCTGGGCCACGTGTCGCACGCGTGGCAAGTCTACCGATGACACCATAGCCCTAGTCGTAGACTAGGTGGCCCTCACGGGCCGCGTAAGTTTTAAGTATGTTTTACGCGGGCCGCGTAAAAATCGTTTTTCAGCTATAAATTGCTAGGCCATGAGCAGTTCATCTGTGCTAGAGATTTCAGTCAAAAACGAAGTTCCACTGCTCAAAATCATAAATTCCATTAGGGAGACGCTGCTACAATACAGGGTATTAACTCGATCGATGCTACGATTCAATGTCCGATCGATTGAAACCAATCTAATGGATGTTTAAGTGCTGCCCACATTAGGGCTATACTTTGTCATTCGTCGTGAATTCGATGGATGTTTAAGTACTGCACTTTGTCATTCATTGTGAGGGTTTTAATCTCGTGAGTTATCATAAATGTTGTATTAGTTACTGACCTAGTTCGTGTGCATTGTTGTTTAAATTAGGTTACAAGGCTTATCAGTAGGCTAAAACTCTGCCCGTTTAAATCTGCAATGTGAGTCATTCTCTTTTATCAAAAATGTTTTACAATACCTCAAATTATTTTTCAGTTATAATTACAGGGATTAAGTCTTGGTTATCTTGAATCATTGGCAAGTGGGGTATTGTGCACATTACTAATTTCTCACGGTTAGGTTCATCAACCTAACAGTGATAATCATCACTACTTGGGTGAAAGGACCCAATAGTGGAATGACCATCGTCACTAGGGTGTGACACGGCGCCAGATAAAAATAAGATAGTAGCCATTGTAATCGCTCTTATGCTGCAATTTATAACTAATGTGTCATTTTTTGTCAACTGAGTGACTCGACAGTATTTCCCCGTTGATAAAATATTTTTAAACATGTTTCAGGCAACCTGCTGTGAATCAAGGAAAAGTGCTACGGAGCACTAACCAGCTTGAAGAGGTGGCTCAATAAAATGAATAAACATGTTTTGTAAACCAGGGAATTTCCTTGTGAAATTCCTCTATTGTAAATTGCGGGGTTTATCCCAAATTATGAAATAAAATAATCAGAAAATTTCAAGTCTTTAAAGATCCTGTTTAAACTTCCGCTGTCAACTCAATTAATAAATACCACGGGTTTCTGTCCCACGCCTCCTGAACCGGGTAAAACCAGGACGGGGGCCGTGACACATACAGTTGAAAATACAAATTTCTGAAAACATCTTAAAACTTAAAATATTTCAAATATAATATCGTCGTTTAACATCGTAACGATGAAACGTAATGCGGAAGCTTGAGCTTGATCGTGTTTGGTTATTCATTAAGCCTGATCATCATCCGGTACTACACGGTATACCTACATTTCATAAAACATGAAATGCTTTAGTCATTCAGAGTTTGTAACATGTTTAAACAAGATCGTGAGTCAAAACAAGCAACAACAATTTTTTTTTGCCAGCTTTTAAACTTGTCTTCGGCTCTCACAGGGCGCGAAGCCCGTTGCGTTGCGCGAAACCAATTGGCCTTACCGGTCGCGGGGCACGACGGCCCAATTTTCATAAAAGGTTTGCAGCTGGGAGCTGCATACTCCCAGCAATACCATTATTCACGAAAGCATTCATAACTCGCTCAAATTTTATCCGTTTTACCTCCCGTTTCTTCCTACGTGATCGTAATTTGGTTCTCTATCATATAGAGTTAAAATCCGACATCCGGATTAAAAATTTTCTAGATTTTAAGCCCTCGGCTTAAAATTTGATTATTAAACCTTTGACTCGTTCATGATTTATTAAACAAACTTGTTTCTAAATGGTCATAAAGCATATACCAACGTATTTAACTCAAAATCTTTAACTCAAGTTCAGAATTTTTATGAATTACGCGGCCATCACCCAAGTTATGCGCATAATTCCTTTTAACCCGTTAAGAGAATTTAAGCATTTAAGCTTAAATCTCGCTCCTCCTTTTTATACCTCTCATTTCCACATTAAGATATCTACTTATCTTCCACCACAACTATATTTGTGGTGGATCCAATGTAGTGAACTATTTATTCCTAATTCTATCCTACGGTTTAGTAACTTTATGAAAAGACTCATTTCGAGCCATTTGACCAAAAAGGCTTATACCTTACACTTTTATACTTATCAAAAGATTCACTCGATCACAAAACTTACTGTCACAGCCCCGACCCTTCCCTGGGAGCGGGAGTCGCGAGACTCAGAGCAGATAGTATCGGTGTTTATTAATTTGGCAGCAAAAAATTTCATTAGGACCGTAGTTAGGAAATATTGTTATCAGAGTTAAACACCAAAATGTTTAAAATAGATAAATGGGGTAAAACCCAAGTTTTTCTGTTAATATATTTGTAATAACAAGTGGGACAAAATCCGATTTTTCAGTTGTAACATTTTTATAGGGAATAACCTTAATTATTGAAAACAATTCTCCTTTTTAATTAGGTAACTCTTATGGCCACTTTTCTAAGCCTTCAGTGCTCTCCAGCTGGCTTTTATTGGCTTCACACTAAGTTACCTAAAACACGTGTTTAAAACATTTTATCAGCAAGAAATACTGGTGAGTGAATCCCAGTTTAATCAAAACAGGTTTTATCATTTTTCAACATTGAGGGCGATCTCGCAATTACATGTGTTTACATCTACTTTAATTACCACCCACGGTACTGTCAACCCGACTTGTGGTCATGTTACTACTAACAGTGTAGTAACAAATTTTGTATACAAAACCCCAACATACCGACGATAATTGTAGAATTACAAATACTCAATCACTGTTAATTATAGTGTAAAACAATTGAGGTTTTGTAAAAGCAGTTTGCAAAAAGAAGGATTACTCATATTGCTAATTTAGGTATTTCCTTGTGACTTCCTGGTTATAATCTATTAATTTAAACAATGCGCAAGCGTTAGTATAATAACCCAATTTTACATTAGTTATACCCTCCCCGAGACAGAACTCCAACGACTACGTCAGGCAGAGCGTTGACAGGCGTTACGGAGCACTAGATCAATCGGGCAGCGTATCTAATATGTAACCGGGGGTATAATACTTACATCGAGGCAAAGTTTCTTTATTTAAGTGGGTATAATGCCTGAGCAGGGTTTCTACTATAAAGAAATTAGAGAGAGAGAATCGAGAAATGAACGTTGAACAAATGAGCCGAAGCTCTTCATTTATAGGCCTGATCTGGCCTCGCTCGCGCCCCGCGAGAGAAACAGAAGAGGACTTCGCGGCCCGCGAGGGAGCATAGGGCGGTTTAGGGTTTGTTGAGTCACCGGAATCTCGACACGTGTCCTGATACGTGGCTTGTTTGTGTGCCGGGCAAGTAATGGGCTGTCGCGCCCCGCGAAGACCTTGGCTAACTGGGTCGCGGCCCGCGAGCGACCCAGTTTATTTGTTTTTCTTGATTTTTATTAATATAAAAGTTATTCGGGTCTGTTTCTCGCGTACAGGGGATATTTAAGGGTATTTCTTGAGGGTTGTTATATCCTCCCCACCTTGTTTTAAATCTCGTCCTCAAGATTCGAGCTATGATATCTCTTTGTAGTTTATGTCGTGTCTCTTAGTTAGTGAAAATAGTGTCAAAGCGTTTTTAGAAGCATTTTATAGATGAAAGTTCCGAACCCGAGTCTGTTTGGCAGAAATTTGAGAAAAGCAACTATTTGGACCCGAGATAGTGTAAGAAACAATAGACAAGATAATTCAAGTTAAAGTAATACGAGATTATCAAAAGAGTTATGTAGATAACAGATGAAAACCTTTCAAGTGGGAGATTAGGTTAAAAGTTTCTCTATGGAAAGGAGTAGTCAGATTCGTTAAAAGAGAGAAGTTAAGTTCTAGATATGTTGGATCATTTATTAAAAGAATAGGACCCGTAGCTCTACAATTACCAGAAGAATTAACATGAATGATGTATGTATGAAAGTGCTTAGCAGATGAATCATTAGTGATATCTTTCTAAGGACATAGAAGGAAATGAAAAACTTAAATGTTACAATTAGTTTCAAGAATTGATGTTAGCTGAACGAGGTGAATTGATACCATTATCAAGGTGACCGAGTTCATAAATTAATCAAGACATAAGTATCGAATGTAAACGTATTTTAGAAACAATAGGATCCAATGCCAGAAGAGATCTTTCTTTGATCGTTCATTTGAGAAAGACTCTGAATCAATAATCTCAATTTGAAAATAGAAGTATGAAAAATGATTTGTCAATTTTCACAACATAAATCAGTGACATTGATTCAAATGGCAGAGATACACCGGACAATGCAATGGAATTTAGTGTATCATTATCTTAATACCTAATTGTAACAAGATTACTTGAATGATGAGTCAAACGAATGACGTATGAATTGGTGTGATTAAGGTTTGCTATTAGCACAGGCTACAAATTTATACAAATACCACAAGGTGTTGTAATGATTGAAGGAATTCAATGATTAAGGTGATCGAACGAGTTCACCGTTCTCGAAATTGCCTGAAAGTTTCAATGAAGTGAATCTGGATATTCAAAAGATATGACGTTCGAATGAAAGAATAAATGAATATTGTAGGTTTAACTCAAAGATGAAAGAAATGTTGGAGGTACATTGGAATAAAAATTTAGGTACTTTTATCTTAACACAAAATTGTATTAAGACTGGTTTAGGATAATGAATCAATAAATAGATAAATTCCTACCTCATGTGTCAAAATGAAATGAGTCCAAGTTTCAAAGAAATCGCCACCGCAAGGTGTCGTGTTTTAACAAATGATACATCGAAATTGAAGACTTTAAACAAGGTTACTATGATTCAAACAATGAGATTACCTCGAATATGATGATCTCAATTCATCATATGGGATTTTGAATTGAATGTATATTATGAACAAGTTCAAAAAATTGAGCTTGGTTTGGACATATTCCAACAATGGATATACGTATTGACAAGAAATGGTTTCAATGAAAATCTGGTAAGTAACTTTGAAAAGAAAAGGAGTTTTCCAAGAAATTTGTTGACTCGGTTATCAAAAGTCAACATTATGTATTCATATAGATTATTAGAATAAGTATACTGAAATATTTATTAAAACTCATGAATAAATGATCTGTTGAAGTGAATTCACATGCATGACAAGAAATGCATGTGCGACATAGGAATTTGTTAAAAGATGAGACAAATGAGAGTTGGCTCTATAAAAGAAAAATAAAGACCTTTTATTGATGAAGTTTTGATCAGAATCAAAAGTCAACTAACTTAAGTATAGTCAAAACATAAGGGTGCTTATTTTGCTGTTGTCTTCGGTATTGTAAATATTTATGCGTTTTCCTTAGCTTCATATGGGTTTCTACCCTCATTGTCGGGTGCCTTAGATAGTTTCGGGCAGTAGAGACGAAAGTGGCCTGGTTCTCTGCATTTGTAACATACATTAGTTTTCCTTCTCCTTCTACATTCTTCCTCGGTATGCCTAGTTTTCTTGCAGAAGTTACATCGAAGTGTCTTCTCAGAATGGCGTTTTCTTGTGTGCTTCTTATTATAGTTGTTACAAGTGGGCTGCATGATTGCTGGTTCTATTCCTTTGTCCTTATACGATTTGTCGGAGCGGAATTCCTTATAAGAACAGCTATAGGTTGTGGTTTTCTTTCATTTGGAAGATGGAGTTTTGATACGACTATTATGACTTCCATTGATACTAGGTTTTGGTTTGAAGTGATGGGTATGCTTACAGTATATAGTAGGATTCTTGTTTATAGGCACATAAATTTTAATAGCTTCAATGATCGAAGGTATAGCATTCGATATTCCTTGGGCTATTATATTTTCTATAGTATTTTTATCCAAAGGGTTTTCATTACTAGCCTGAATTTCTTGATCACATGCTATTCCTTTTGATATCTGATTTACAAACATGTTCAGATATAATTATCACAAAACTAAGAAATTATACAGGCATATTTTCACGATTATAGTCATAGCTATCTGTATTATGCGTTGATAGATAATATATATATATATATATATACATATATATATATATATATTATATTTTAACATTTTCTTTTACTATATATCTTATCAAAATATAAGGAAAATGTATATATTGTATGTATTGTTTCTTCCTTTGGTGTAATAGTTTTTCTCTATATTGCCTTAGTTTAACTATATTTCCAGAACTCATGGCTGGATAGGTATTCAAAAATAAGGTAAGAGCTTTATATAAAATTCTTCAATTCTTCGTCATTGACCCATTATTATTCTTTAAGAGGTGGAGCTAGTACATATATTCTTAAGGTATCTTTTAGATTAAAGTTGGGTATCAAAATAGATTTTGAATAAACATGTAGGTTTGTTTCTTTTGTTATATAAAAGCTTGTCCTTTTACAGAAGATATTTGATTATTATGCATACTCTCAAGAAAATGGTGTCTTGCATATATATACATATAAATATAAAGTTTTAAAATTTCCTGTAATATGTACATATATAATACCAATTCATAAGAATCCAATTACATAACTAATTGTATTAGTTATCATGTTTATTCGCATAACTTTGTTTATTCCTTTATATTAACAAAATAAATTTCTCTTAGATTTATTGAATATAATATTTTGGAATAAAAAGAAATTCAGCAAAAGGAATAATTTAATAAAGATATAAATCTTCTAAATTCTTTTAGAACAATTTAAATCTTTAAATGACAGGTTGACTCATTTTGGTTATAACATACTTAGAAGTTAATTCAAATTCTTAATTTATTATATCTATTTATTAAAGATTCGTAATAGATAATACAAAGTCTAGCGTTTCTAAATTTGATCCTTAATATTTTAAGTAATGAAGTATCATTCTCATATCAGAATGTATACACATATGACTTAAATATAGTTTAAGAAATGAACTAAACTTATCAAATAATAAAAATTGTTCCTTCTTGAGATATACATATACATATATTTTAAACCATATAGCTATACCGTACTAAATGTTTTTATACATATTTTTTGTGGATGAAATATCATTTATAATATTGATACAAATCATGTACAAAATATATATATACATCTGACTTAAGTATGATTTAAGAAATAAGTTTAAGCTATTTCTTGTTGATATATAGGTATTATGTATTAAAATCATTTAATTACACAATACTAGGTTGTTGTTCATATTCCTATTTCATAGATACAGTTTTGTAAAATATTTTTATATATTCCATTATATAGGTATATGTGCTTAAATTTTATAATCGTCAAACTATGAATTATGAACTGTAATAATTCTTGTTCATTTTAGTTGTATAAATTAAATTAAGAATTATGTTTTATAAAACTCTTTTAACATAACTTTATTCAAGAGCCAAATATTTTATTCTTCCAAAATATTATTATTAGTTTTAATTTAAAACGAAATTTAATAATATTTAATTTAGTGTATTATATTAATAATAATGATGATAAATAATAACAGTATATATTAAGGATTTTTCTTAGAGAGCGTTTGGGTATTAAAAATTTCTCTAGCATGTTAATTATTATCAATATTGATTATACATATAATTTCTGAACATTACATAATTTATCAAATTTTGATGAAAAATTTACATATTTAATATTAATAATACGATAAGAAGTAATAAAAAATTATAAAGTGATTGACAAAGTATTTTAATTATTGTATCTAAATAATGCTGAAACATTATATTTTAACAAAATTAGTATAATTATATGTTTTATCAAAACCTTGACAAATACATATCTTTAAATCGAGTAAAACTTTTGGTTTATATCATAAATCATAAAATATCCTGCTTTCATTGAATAATATTTTATATTATGATATTTCAGTGATATCATACTTAAGGGTGTTATTTTATACCTTTGATTAAAATAGTAATATAAATATCACAATATTATTATAATTTTATATTGAATTGTATTCACATAAATATGTGGGTATGATATATATCACAAAAATTAATATCAATATATCTTCTTTTTATATTTATAGCATACTGTAAGGTACAAATAGGGGTTACATATCCTGAGAATTTAAATGACATGAAATAATTTAGATATAATACATATTATCTTAGTATTTATATTATGACATTTTTCGAAGTATCATGCCTTAATTGTATTATCTTACATTAATATCAAGATATTAAAGTTAATATCGTAATATTATTATAATGTGGTAAAATTCATATTAAATTATTTTTATACAAATATATGATATATATATATATATATATATGATATCATACAATTTAATAAGAAATAATATATTACTTATACACATGTAATATTAAGCATAATATAACTGTAGGATACAGATACATATTGAGAATTCACAATTTGTTAAATGACATAAAAATCATAATAAACATATTAAGATTTTATGTTCACAGGATAACACATAAGATATTAATTTCCTAACACAAATATTTAAGGTTTGGGTATTGGAAGAACCCCTAAAAGGCTTAAATCAGTGGCATAGCTCTGATACCACCTTCTGTCACAGACCCCGACCCCTCCCCGTGAGCGGGAGCCGCGAGACTCAGAGTAGATGGTATCGGTGTTTATTAATTTGGCAGTGGAAAATTTCATCAGGACCTTAGTTAGGAAATATTGTTATCAGAGTTAAACACCAAAATGTTTAAAATAGATAAATGGGGTAAAACCCAAGTTTTTCTGTTAATATATTTGTAATAACAAGTGGGACAAAATCTGATTTTTCAGTTGTAACATATTTATAGGGAATAACCCTAATTATTGAAAACAATTCTCCTTTTTAATTAGGTAACTTTTATGGCAACTTTTTCTAAGCCTTCAGTGCTCTCCAGCTGGCTTTTATTGGCTTCACACTAAGTTACCTGAAACACGTGTTTAAAACATTTTATCAGCAAGAAATACTGGTGAGTGAATCCCAATTTAATCAAAACAGGTTTTATCATTTTTCAGCATTGAGGGCGATCTCGCAATTACATTTGTTTACATCTACTTTAATTACCACCCACGGTACTGTCAACCCGACTTGTGGTCATGTTACTACTCACAGTGTAGTAACGAATTTTGTATACAAAACCCCAACATACCGACGATAATTGTAGAATTACAAATACTCAATCACTGTTAATTATAGTGTAAAACAAATGACGTTTTGTAAAAGCAGTTTGCAAAAAGAAGGATTACTCACATTGCTAATTTAGGTATTTCCTTGTGACTTCCTGGTTATAATCTATTAATTTAAACAATGCACACGCGTTAGTATAATAACCCAATTTTACATTAGTTATACCCTCCCCGAGACAGAACTCCAACGACTACGTCAGGCAAAGCCTTGACAGGCGTTACGGAGCACTAGATCAATCGGGCAGCGTATCTAATACATAACCGGGGGTTATAATACTTACATCGAGGAAAAGTTTCTTTATTTTAGTGGGTATAATGCCTGAGCAGAGTTTCTACTATAAAGAAATTAAAGAGAGAGAATCGAGAAATGAACGTTGAACAAATGAGCCGAAGCTCTTCATTTATAGGCCTAATCTGGCCTCGCCCGCGCCCCGCGAGAGAAACAGAAGAGGGCTTCGCGGCCTGCGAGGGAGCATAGGGCGATTTAGGGTTTTCTTAGTCACCGGAATCTCGACACGTGTCCTGATACATGGCCTGTTTGTGTGCCAGGCAAGTAATGGGCTGTCACGCCCCGCAAAGACCTTGGCTAACTGGGTCGCGGCCCGCGAGCGACCCAGTTTATTTGTTTTTTCTTGATTTTTATTAATATAAAAGTTTTTCGGGTCTGTTTCTCGCGTACGAGGGATATTTAGGGGTATTTCTTGAGGGTTGTTATACTTACTTTCAAATAACCCTTAAGGGTCGTTTGCCCGGTTAATCATTCAAGGCGTTTTGATCAAATTTAGCCCTTCTTTTACGACAAAGGACTTTCAATAACATGTTTGACCAAAATCGCATATTTTAGCTATAATAAATGAATTGCTAGTTAATAGCAACGCATATTCCATACGCTATTCACCCATGTGATCATAATACTCGACAAACGATCATTAGTCGATATTGTCTAATGGTGATATCATCCCTTTTTACTTATTCCGACCCGTATAGTATCGTTTCGCGTCGGATAATCATAATTAATTTACCGTTTTTATCTTATTCATAACAACTACAACAAGTAGGTGATCTAGTAAAAAAGTGTAAGCTTTACTTACTTTGCATTCAAATTATGTTTTTCCTTCATACTTGATTCGTTTGACATGCTTCCTTCCCAAGCTTCCACCTAGCTTGTCAAGCGTCAAACTACCTTTTATCATTCGTAAGATGATTAGATTAGTCATCAGTATTAAGACTATCTCACCTTACGGACTTTATATCAAAATTACTATTTGATCTCATCTTGGTCACTTTGACTTTTAAAAGTCAGACTCCCTATTAGCGTAAGTAATTACACTATGGAGCTCAACAACTCATTTAAGAACTTTGTCAAATATCCGGTACGCATTATCCTTACGCTACCGTTTTAACTACTTTCTCAACCAAGTTCATGTAATCGTAAATCAATGAATTAACACAACATCAATCATTATATGCTAGTCTATCAATCTTATTCAAGAACTTGGAATTGTTTCATCACTATAAAACAATCCATTGCATCATATTTGTGGAACTTATCCGATCATCAAACTTATCCTAATACTTTAAACACTCATAAACATATGATGATTTCAAACATCATTTAACATGAATATATCAACATTTTCATCATATCACACAAAACCCATTTCATGGCAAGTATGAACATGTACTCAAATGTAGATCCCAAATCCGAGTACCAAGCTCTGATACCAAATTGTAGAATCAAATCGAGCCAAAAATCTGATTTTGATAAAGAAATCAAGATGAACACTCTAAAAAATATGTAACTTTAAAACCCTTGATTGATTTGCAAAGATGAATACAATTTAGCCCCCAAATCTCTCTCTAAGTGTGTTTTTTAAAACCCTAATAATCTCTTTCTATTTATAGTCTTTACCATTTTAGGCTAATTACAATTAAGTCCCTAGAGATAATAACTTACTAAAAGGGGCACTAAACATGAAAACTAATTAACTAAGATAATAAATATATTTTGTCTAAACAAAATATATATAATTATTCAAAGCATTATAACTATTGAATCTCGAACTTCCACACGCCATATCTTTCTTCGATCTTCTCGTGTCGACTTACGTGTTGACTTTGACTTGTTTGCGTTGACTTTGTTGACTTGATTCATTGATAACATGGGTGAAATTTACCTTTTGATCCAGAGAAGCAACATTGGTTGCCTTTACCATCTGGATCGTGTCATTCTGGGCATTGCTTGAGCACATGACCTTCTTTTCCATACAGAAAACAAGCCTTGAATGGCCTTTGAGACTTTGCAGTTCCGTGTGATGCAACTAGGGGCGAGGATTGCTTTGAGCTTGACTCAGCATGTTGACAAACGTGAGATTCGACAACTTCAGATGATCTTTTAATCTTTGACTCCCAAAGATTTTCATTTGTCTTTGATTCATCGTATGAACTCATGAAATCATCAATATGGAAGTCTTTTTCCAATGGATCTTGATTTACTAGACTTGCAGAGTCGTTTGGGGTTGTTGGTTCTTGAACACCCGATGGTTCAAGGTCTTCAACCTTTTTACAAGCATCTGTTAATAAAGTTTCCGAGTCATTTGAGCTTTCCCATTCTTCGTATGACTGAAAATCTGAATCGTGGTCATCACTTGAGCTTCCTTCACCACCTTCTGAAATTGTGGTGCTTGAATCTTTGCTACTGCTATCTTCATTTACCTCTTTCTCTGACTCTGACGTAGTTGTGTGAGATGGAACAAATTCTGGAATCTCCTCTGTGAGGAATTTTCCAAATCTGTTTTGTTTCAATTCTGGAACAAACACAGGAGGTTCACACACAACTTTTCCATAAACAAAAGGCAAAATTTTCATATCATAACATTTAACCACTACATTATCATGGTTGTGGGTCTTAGGTTTAGGCACATGCTCATTGCGGTCATCCCGAATTGAAGTTTTGTTTGCTTTATCACAATTCCAGGCGAACCAGTTAACAGTGGAATAACTGGCGCCTGAATATCCTATCCCTATTTTTGATCCACCACAGTCATCATCGCATCCATCTTCTTCACGCTCAATCACATCTGCATTGTTATCAGAAAGGTTAGTAACCTCTTTATTTTCACAAGAAACATTTTCAGCAACAAGTTCATTTTCATCAATCAAATCATTATCAGGATGAGGAGATGGCATGGGTACATAGTTTTTGCTATGTGGAGGAAGAAATACCCGATTCCATCCTTCACATATGTCGGTCTTTGGCAATTTTTAATGTCAACCAGTGCCTTTTTACTAACGTTCCATTTATCAATTATGATTTACAATCTATTGTTTTCATTTTGAGATTTTTATAATCTTTCAGTTACGTCGTTTATGACAAAATCTTTTCTGAAAACAAATTCTTTTAAAGTCTGCATTTCAGCTAAAGTCAAATTTAACTTTCTCTGATATGCAGCTTCATTTTCTTTCAACTCTTTGTTAAATTGCAAGACTTTTTCTTTGTCTCTAATTAGGTCAAAGTTGAGGGATTTGTAATGTGCCACAATGTTCACACATGGTTGGGAACATAATTTGACTTTAAACTCATAAGGAATGATGTTTGTCAAATCTTCCTCATCCTTTTCTTTGTTGGATTCCATTTTCATCGCCTCTTCAGGAATCTTTTCTTCTATCTTTACACTTGCTGCACTGCTCCCTTCTTCCTCCTTCACAGCTTGAGTATCATTGACCACAGTATTCTTTTCATCACACTGTAGAGCCTTTTTCGAGTTTGCGGAAGCATTGTTGAAGTTTGATGCGTTTTCAGCTTGTGAGCTAGAGTCGTTGGAGGTTGTTGGGGGTACAGACGTCATGTTCTTGTGAGCATCAGCAGATTGGACAGATTTCTGAGGATGTTACACTTGATCTCTTTCAAAAGATTCTAGAGCATCGATCAGATCTGATAACGTTATTGGATTCAGGTTGTTTAAGAAGCTTTGTTTAATTTTCATACATTTCAAGCTCCACTCTTTCGGAAGTGAGTCTAAAAGTTTACTGATTGCAGCGCGGTTGGTGATGGGATTACCGGGCCTTTTCATTTTCGCCATCATGTTTAAAAATCAATTGATGTAATCTAATAAGCTTTCCCCGCATACGCTGCTGAACATGTCATATTCCTTTTGGACCATGTTTCTTTTGTTCCGAATCAGTTCCCTGTCTTCTTCATAGAAATCAATCAACGCCAACCATAGTTCATTTTCCGTTGTGTATTCTTCAAACATGTTGTAGTCGTTCGTTGATAGGGCCATTGTTAAAGTAGCGTGAGCCCGGCGATCACGTTGAATCAACGCCTTGTCTTCATTTGTGAAAGTCGACGGATCGTCGTTAACCACACGCATGTCATTAAGAACGATCATGGGAATGTGGGGTCCGACAGTGATTGAGATCCATGATTATAGTCCGTATACTCGAAAAAGGATTTGATTCGGTTTTTCCATCCACTAAAATCGGTTGATCCTTTTAGCTTCGGTGGTCGTATTGCAGTTCCGGTCTCGAGCTTGACTTGTGCGATCTGATCAGTTGATTAAGTGACATTTTGGTTTGATTTTAGGTTCAAATTCAAATCAGATGGTTAAATATGCGGGTTTTGATGATCTGGGCACAAATACGCAGTTAAATATGCTGAAATAGCAATTACTCTGTTAAATACGCTGAAATAATAAATACTCTGTTAAATACGCTGAAAAAATAAATACAATGTTAAATACTCTGAAAGACCAGACACACATAAGGACTATGGCTAAAAATGCCAAACACCGTGATAAAATCGCTGAGGATCTTTATCACCGACTTCGAAGTCGCCTTTGATTAATTACGCCAACACAAATATGTTGATAACAACAAATACACTAGTGATTTACTGGTGTATTTGTAATTACACGACCTTCAAATTAAATACGCTGCCTTCAAAATTATCTACACTGACTTCAAATTAAATACATTGTCTTCAAAATTATCTACACTGACATCCAATTAAATATGTTGTCTTCACAATTATCTACACTGACTTCAAATTAAACATGATGTCTTCAAAATTATCTACACTGACTTCAAATTAAATATGTTGTCTTCAAAATTATCTACACTGACTTCAAATTAACTATGTTGTCTTCAAAATTATCTACACTGACTTCAAGTTAAATACGCCCAAAGAACAAAAAAACCCTCTAATCATCCCAAAACAGCCCAAAAACCATGATTTTTTTCACCAAAATGACCCAAATGTTCACCTAAACCCTGATTAACAACAACCTAATCATTAAACACACCAGATCAAGCCATTTTAAGTCCAAAAATTTGAAAAACCTTAAAACTTTGAAAACTTTTGAAAAACCTTCAAAACTTGAAGAATCTTAATAAAAACTCAATCCATCAAGAGCACTAAGGATCTGATACCAAATTGTAGAATCAAATCGAGCCTAAAATATGATTTTGATAAAGAAATCAAGATGAACACGCTCAAAAATATGTAACTTTAAAACCCTTGATTGATTTGCAAAGATGAATACAATTTAGCCCCCAAATCTCTCTCTCTAAGTGTGTTTTTTAAAACCCTAATCATCCCTTTCTATTTATAGCATTTATCATTTTAGGCTAATTATAATTAAGTCCGTAGAGATAATAACTTACTAAAAGGGGCACTAAACATGAAAACTAATTAACTAAGATAATAAATATATTTTGTCTTAACAAAATATATTTAATTATCCAAAGCATTATAACTATCGAATCTCGAACTTCCACACGCCATATCTTTCTTCGATCTTCTCGTGTCGACTTGCTTGTCGACTTTGACTTGTTTGCGTTGACTTTGTTGACTTGATTCGTTGATAACATTAGACTACACGTTTTAGACCCAACAATTTTTTTCACCAAAACTAGTCCAAAACCTTGGCTAGGGTTTTCATTCACCAACTATATATTCACACTGATCAGCCAGCGTATTTAATAAATACGCTGGCAAAATAAATACGCCAAGTCTGGCTGTCCAACTATCAAACTATTACATTTTGACCCCCTTGACATTCTAAAACATAACAAAATCAATCCTAAACCTTCTAAAACCAAGTACCAAGAGTCTCAAATGGTTTAACAATATTTCCCCTAGACCGTTGCGTACTTGATCATTCTTCATTCTTGTTTAGTGTTTTAGTCCCTAATCAACTCAAGTACCGACGGTCTCAAATGGTCTAACAATATTCCCCCTAGACCATTGCGTACTTGAGCGTCTTCATTCTTTGGCTTTGGTTTCAGGATTTGCTACGGCTTTTTCAACGTTGTGTTGTGATGGAGTTTGCCTTTTTATCAGCTTCACTTGATTTTGGTTGATTCTCCATTATGACTTTGTACGTGGATGACGTCAGAGGTTGAATCTTTTGTACTTCAGATTCAGATGAGAGATCCTTGTCTTTTGGAGCAGGTGATTGACGTGCAGCTGGTTTTTCAGCTTCTTTCTTCTTTCGAGCTTCGTCATGCTCATTTTGTTCTTCAATTCTGAATAAGATCTCCATCATCTCAATCTTTCTTTCTCTCGCTTTCTCACAGTCCACAAGCATCTCATGTGGGTAAAATTTGCATCTCAAGATCAGTTTGCAGTACTGAATCACCCCGCCATTTCTTTTGCTAGTCTCTGCATTTTGCAACCTGTTGGGGATCTTCGTTTCGGTGTGAGAGACTGTAGAAGGGAACACATGCAGGATATATCTTCAATCCTACGTCAGCCCATTTCTCTTGATCTTGCTTCTAACGGATCTTGTATTCTGAATCACACAAACGAGCTAGGTGACATCAAATTGCAAAATGAGAAAGTTAGATAAAGCTATATTTACAAAGGATAAAAAGTAGTAATGAAAGAAATAAAAATATTCACAAAGGAGCAGTCAAATACGCAGGTAAGGACACTACATATTCTTGAAATTTAGATAATTACGCCGGTCAGACGTCGGATTATATACGAGTCTTGATTAATACGCTCGTAAATTTCAAACTTTCTCAAAAAATGTGCCCATTTTGTTTTAATAATGTGCGAAGCCTAAAAAAAATCTTTAAGGAAAATCAAAACTTGAGCAATTTGGACACCGAAATTCATTTTCGACCCAGGAAGATTCTTTTTCACTGTTTTTCTTTTATCTGACGCTCATCTACTTTCCTGCAAAAGATCATATTGTCAACACTTGTCGGTCCTTTTACTTTTTTTCTTTTCAGCTAATCGAGGCACAAGAAAAACTATCAGTATATTTGTCCTCTTAAATCCATGCATCCTTCTTTCAACATGTTTTCGATGAACTTGTTATCATGTTTTTGTAATATTGACAAAAATAATGATGGCCCCTACACAAGCTATTTAGAATAGAACATTACGCCCGTGAGTCCCACATCAGGACATACCCCTGCGATCAAGGTATGCACAAAGGTTCCTCATAACAGGTGAGTATATTGACTTCATTCGTTTTGCTTTTCAACAATAGATAATTGGTGATCAGGTCAGTACTTCCGTACAGTAGAGAGACCAATATCTACCGAGGGCTAAGACAGATACCAAAAACGGTACAATTTATGCATTATTGTGCATTTGAATAACTTTCTATGAAAGCTTCTTCAATTTAGGGTTTTGGCAGTTTTAGCTCTTTTGAAAGATATCATAGCGTCTAGGTCAGCATGTATCTGGATGCAGCAAAAGAACAACCATGATATCCCTGAATGAAAAAATCAATATAAAGACCCGAAATCTCGGACTTTGGCAATCTGTCAACACAAGATTCAAGACCGTTAAGCCATATGCCGCAACGTGTTACCCACAAGGATGCATAATGCTGTGGAAATCCAGAATTTTTTAGTGTAGACTTTACCTTTTGTCGTCTAATCGCAGTTTACTCGTCGGTATTGTTAAATCTACTGACACATCGTTGCTTGGCACCCCGATTCCTTTTGATTTTTTGTTTTTCAAGAGACGACAAAGTGTTAGCAATTTTCTATCATTTCTTTTAACAGGCGTCAGACACAAGCATCAAACTTTTGATTTTCTGCATTTTCTTCCCCCCTAAAATTTTATTTTCATACGTCTATTGCCCGAAAATGAAATTTTAAATAACAGAAAATCTTTTTAGCGGGAAACGTTTTAAGATACTTGTTTTACTTTAAACGAACGTTTTTTTTACCAAAAGAAAACAAAAACTTAAAAGATAGAGTATGTAAAAATGGTGATAAATGGCTAAATTCATTTCCATTCAAGGAAATTAACCACTTCCAACCATGTTACCAATCTGGTTGAAACTTGTCTTTATTGAAGACTTCTGTGGGGATGTCGGCTCTTTGTTGTGAGGAGCTGAGTAGTTAGGCTTGAAAAAGACATATTCTCCATCGTTGAACAGAACTGATATTCCATTGTCACAGACTTGTGATACGCTCATCGGATTGTAGCACAAATCTAAAGCATAGTAAACATCTTCTTAGAGTGATTGCGTCTTGGGCAGCATTTCCAAGTCCAACTAGCTTTCCTCCTTTTTCAGAACAGGTAAGCAATGCAAATTCATCATCGACGAGTCTGAAGTTCTTGAGAAGCCTCTTCAAAATCCGTCATGTGTCGAATGTGCTCCATCACCACCCGAAGCCATGTTTGTATTTTATTCTGGTATACAACAAACAATAGAAATATACAAGTTAGTTAGTTTTCAGAACCCAAACTTGTTTCATTTTTTGATCTATCATGGTTTTGAATCACGATATCTTCTTTTCGTTTCCAGAAACAAGTTGTGTTAACTATGTTTTCGACTGATTTCTTAAAATTATCAAACTGCTCTGTGAAACTTTTGACAAAGTTTTGTTCATGTTCAAAAAATTTCTTGCTTTTGCAATGTTTCGTCGTATGTCCTAAATGACCACAGTGAAAGCATCGCTTGCAATTAGCCTTTTTCTTTTCGGAGGTTGACGTGTTAGAAGATGATGTATGTGATGAAAGTCTTGAGCTGGATGAGGCGTTGTCTGATGATGTTGATACAATGCAGCTTGAACTTTTGACTTTCTTCATTTTCTTGTCAATCCGGCTTTCATCTTCTAAGAAATCGTCGTCATCATTGGTATCTGATGAAACATCCGATTCTCGATCTTCACTTGAATTATCTGAACTTTGATCCTCGCTTGAACTTGAACTTTCTTCGCCATCTTCTAAAGTTGTGGTGCATGAGTCTTCGCTGTTGCTTTATTTATTAAGCTCCTTTTCTGACTCTGACTTACCAGTGTAAGATGGAACAAATTCTAGAATTTCCTCGGTGAGGAATTTACCAAATCTATTTTGTTTCAATTCTGGAACAAACACAGGAGGTTCACACACAACTTTCTCATCACAAAAAGCAGAATTTAAATCAAAACATTCAACCACTACATTATCGTGGTTGTGGATCTTAGGTTTAGGCAAATGCCCATTACTCTTATCCTGAATATTTGAATTGGGTTTAGTATAGTCATCCTTAAAAGAAGTTTTGTTTTCCTTATTACAATTCCAGGCGAACCAGTTAACAGTAGAATAACTGTCGCCTGAATAACCTATACCTATCTTCGATCCACCACTGTCGTCATCGCAACCATCTTCTTCACGTTCCATCACATCTGCATTATTATTAAAAAGATTAGAAACCTTTTCATTTTCACAAGAAACATCTTCAGCAACAAGATCATTCTCATCAATCAAATCATTATCAGGATGAGGTGATGGCATGGGTACATAGTTTTTGCTATGTGGTGGAAAGAAGAGTTTTCTTTCATTTCTGAGCTTGTCCTTGTACCCAATCCCATCCTTCACATATGTTGGACGTTGGCAATTTTTAATGTCAACCAGTGCCTTTTTACTGACGTTCCATTTATCAATTATGATTTGCAATCTATTGTTTTCATTTTGCGATTTTTCATGTTTTTCAGTTAAGTCGTTTATGATAAAATCTTTCCAGAAAACAAATTCTTTAAAAGTGTGCATTTCAGTTAAAGTCGAGTTTAACTTTCTCTGATATGCAGCTTCATTTTCTTTCAACTCTTTGTTAAATTGCAAAACTTTTTCTTTGTCTCTAATTAGGTCACGGTTGAGGGATTTGTAATGTGCCACGACGTTCACACATGGTTGGGAACATAATTTGACTTTAAACTCGTAAGGAATGTTGTTTGCCAAGTCTTCCTCATCCTTTTCTTTGTTGGATTCCAGTTTCATCGCCTCTTCAGGAATCTTTTCTTTTATCTTTTCACTTGCTGTATTGCTCCCTGCATCCTCCTTTATAGCTTGAGCATCACCGACCACAGTAGTCTTTTCGTTACACTATGGAGCCTTTACAGAGTTTACGGAAGCAATGTTGAAGTTCGATGCATTTTTAGCTTGTGAGCTAGAGCCGTTGGAGGTTAGTGGGGCTAGAAATGCCATGTTCTTGTGAGCATAAACAAATTGGACAGATTTCTGAGGATGTTCGAGTTGATCCCTTTCAAATGATTATAGGGTGTCGATCAAATCTGATAACGTGATTGGATTCGGATTGTTTAAGAAGTTTTGTATGATTATCATACATTTCAAGCTCCACTCTTTTGGAAGTGAGTCTAAAAGTTTACTGATTACAGCGTGGTTAGTGATGGGATTACCAGCCTTTTTCATTTTCGCCATCATGTTTAAAAATCGGCTAATGTGACTTGATAAGCTTTCCCGCGTACACTGTCGAACATGTCATATTCCTTTTGGACCGTGTTCCTTTTATTCCGAATCAGTTCCTTGTCTCCTTCATAGAAATCAATCAATGCCAATCATAGTTCATTCGCCTTCGTGTATTCTTCAAACATGTTGTAGTCGTTCTTTGATAGGGCCATTGTCAAAGCAGCGTGGGCTCAGCGGTCACGTTGAATCAATGCCTTGTCTTTATCTGTGTAAGTCGAGGGATGGTTGTTGACTACACACATGTCATCACAAACTATCATGGGGACGTGGGGTCCGAAAGTGATCGAGATCCATTGGTTATAATCTGTGTACTCGAAAAAGGACTTGATTTGGTTTTTCCAACTGCCAAAATCGGCTGATCCTTTCAGCTTCGGTGGTCGTATTGCAGTTCCAGTCTCAAGCTCGACTTGTGCGATCCGATTCAGTTGATTAAGTGACATGTTGGTTTGATTTTAAGCTCAAATTCAAATCAGATGGTTAAATAAGCTGGTTTTGATGATCTGGGCACAAATACGTAATTAAATACGCTAAATTAGCAATTACTCTGTTAAATATGCTAAAAAAATAATTACTCTGTTAAATACGCTGAAATAATAAATACTCTGTTAAATACGCTAAAAGACCAGACACACACAAGGATTATGGCTAAAATCGCTGAGGATCTTTATCACTGACTTCGAAGTCGCCTTCGATTAATTACACCGACACAAATACACTGATAACAACAAATACACTAGTGAATTACTAGGGTATTTTTAATTACGCGACCTTCAAACTTAAATACGCCGTCTTCAAAGTTATCTACACTTACTTCAAATTAAATACACTGCCTTCAAAATTATCTACACTGACTTCAAATTAAATACGTTGTCTTCAAAATTATCTACACTGACTTCAAATTAAATATGATGCCTTCAAAATTATCTACATTGACTTCAAATTAAATACGATGTCTTCAATATTATCTACACTGACTTCAAATTAAATATGTTGTCTTAAAAATTAACTACACTGACTTCAAGTTAAACACGCCCAACGAACAAAAAACCCTCTAATCACACCAAAATAGCCCAAAAACCATGATTTTTTGCACCAAAAAGACCCAAATGTTCACCTAAACACTGATTAACAACAACCTAATCATTAAACACACCAGATTAAGCCATTTTAAGTCCAAATTTTTGAAAACCTTGAAACTTTGAAAACATTTGAAAAACCTTCAAAACTTGAAGAATCTTAACAAAAACTCAAACAATCAAGAGCACTAAGGCTCTGATACCAAATTTTAGATCCCAAACGCTATCCGGATCACAGTGGTTTGATTGTTATCACTCAAACACCTATTGATTAGGTGATTGAATGTGTAAAAGTCAAGAAAGATCAAAGATGAAGGTGAAGATTTTGGTTTGGATCTTAACAACAAGTGTCGTTTAGTAATCCTAAAAGATATAATCAATTACAAGCTCCTGGATTTTGGATTAAGCACAATGATGAGCAAGAAAATCACAACACAATGAGTTTCACCAAAACTAGTCCAAAACCTTGGCTAGGGTTTTCATTCACCAACTATATATACACACTGATCAGCCAGCGTATTTAATAAATACGCTGGCAAAATAAATACGCCAAGTCTGGCTGTCCAACTATCAAACTATTACATTTTGACCCCTGGACATTCTAAAACATAACAAAATCAATCTGAAGAAACAGTGATCAGAATGACCGGAATCAATCAGATCACGGGTTTAGTTTCTGCATAAAAGGGGTTAATCCTCTCGCTGATTCGGGGCTTGGCTGGATTTCTTCTCCGGTGATCATTGCAAAACAGAAATCCGTTAGACTCGCCACGGGGAGAATGGGGGTTCTCTCCGTGACCACCCTCCGGCATGAGAATAATTACAGTGATCTCAATGAAGAAGAAATAGTAGTAAAAGTGAAGTGAGTGTAGCTTGTGAGATCATACCTGCAACCCTTATTTATAGCTGGATTTGGGCGGGAAATTGGTGTGACGGAGGAAGTAACGGAAAGCATTTTCTGTAGGTGGTTATTCTCTTTTCCGTCAATCGCAAAAGTCACATCCATGCACACGGATCGTGAGTGCGATCGATGGCTGGGGAGATGCCACATGGAAAGTGGGTTTGTTGTAGATCCATCTTCAAATGAGTGCCATCATCACGATTTGATGAGCGTTCCAGATTATGCCACGTCATAGTTAGTTATAACTGAATGGCCATGCACGATGAAGTCTTCTAGAAGATCTACATCTGTAACCCTCTATGCCTTTGCCACGTGTCCATTCTGTTGTCATAGAAAGACTCCTTTTGTTTTAAGTCTTGGTTTCAAGCGCGCGGAGATATGGAGGTTCTTATTCTTTTAAGTCTAACTGCTCTTGCGCGAGCCCGCGCAGAGGTGTTAGTTGAATGTTTATTTCTCCTTTTTTTCGGTTTGTGGTTATCGAAGATTGTTTCCTTCCATGTCTTTGTATAGAACCGCTGTGCGGCTGCGCATGGTCTTGTTTTAAAGATGTTCTTGTAATAAGGCTATGGTATGGTCCTATGCGCTTGTGCGGGGTTTTTAGGATCATACTCCTTTATTACCGAACTGTTTCTATCTAAATCCTGTTTAGGACCGCTGCGCGGCCGCGCAGGGTCTTGTTCAAGGTGTTCTTGGAGTAAGGTTGTGGTATGATCTTATGCGCCTGTGCAAGGTTTTTGGGACCATACCCCTTCAAGTCCCCCCGATCCAGTGTTGCTTCTAAGCAAGTAGGTATAGCACTGGACTATGTAAAATGACGTGTGTACTTTTTGCTGTTTTAGCTAGGTTTGCTTGGCGCGAAGCAGAAAACTTAGTTTGTGATGTTGACTTTAGCTATGCGCCGTGGAAACTGAGTGCGCGTGGATATGGTTCCCTTGATTGTTATCAAGGATGTATAGTTACGTCCGCCTCCTGATGTGGTGAAGGCTTTAGCGTATGATTATATGATTCGTGGAAAGGTTGTCCCAACTAGTTTTTTTGGGACGTTGAATCCAGCCACTGTTGTGTCAACATTGTATTGTGCCGTTGTGCTACTGTACACTTTGTTAATGTACTGTTGCAGCCCTTTGTTATTGTCTTGTTGCGCGAGTGACTGTACTAACGTACTGTCGCACAACTTTGTTATTGCACTGTCGTGCAAATAATTGTATTAATGTGCTACTGCACATCTTTGTTAGTGTGATGTTGCACAAGTAGTTATGTTTCTGTCTATTCTAGTTACAATGTTTGCATGAGTACGATTACTTTGTTTATGTAGGACAAATAAAGATGATATAAAGCTCACGTGTGAATGTAGGGCTGGACCTTATGCGGTATTTGTGACCGTGGACCGTTCGTGAGACTTGTTTTATCATAGTGTTTTTGTGCTTACCAAAAGGAATCACATGCATTTGTAATAAAACACAGAAGCATAGTGGAAGTAAAACTTTGTATTGATTTGGATAGGGCGCAGAGGCCAGTAGATAAAAAGTAGTTAATAAATACGATAATTATGATGCGTATGGAAGTAATGACCGTTGTACTGTATGCTAGTTAACGTTGTATGTTGTTCAAGTACGACGGGTCCTGGGGTTAGATATAGCATCTGCGCAGCTGTTGCGCATTCTAGGTACGCGAAACGTCTGTTCCGTCGAGCCGTCGTAGGGTATACGCACCCTTTCCTAGTACCTCATTAATGACGTAGGGCCCTTCCCATTTGGGCATGAGTTTTCCTGGTTTTTCGGTGTTTGATGATTCGTTGTCTCTTAGGACGAAATCTCCCGGTACGAAGGTGCATATGCGTACTCGAGCATTATAATATTTTTCCAGTTTTGATTTGTACCTGGCCTCATTGATGGCTGCGTTTTCGCGTCTCTCCTCGAGGAGGTCCAGGTCGAGTCTGCGCTCATGCTCATTGTTTTGTTTTTCCATGACTAGCATTCGAGGTGATGGGAGGCCGATTTTTGCCGGAATTACTGCTTCGGATCCATAAACGAGGCTAAATGGCGTTTCTCCTATGCTAGTCTTCGGCATAGTGCGGTGAGTCCATAGAATACTTGGGAGTTCATCAACCCACCCCCTTCTTGTGGTTCCCAACCTTGCTTTAATGCCATTTACGATCTGTTTGTTAACGCTTTCGACTTGACTGTTTCCCTGTGGGTGCGCCACGAAGGCGAAACTATGTTCGATGCGCATTTCCTTCATCCACTTTTGTAGTTCTTTTGACGCAAAATTGGTACCATTGTCTGTGATAATGCGCAGTAGCAATCCAAACCGGCATATGATGTGTTCCTAGATGAATTTTCTGATTACCGTTGCGGTGGTTGACGCTAGGGCCTTAGCTTCCACCCATTTGGTGAAGTAATCCACAGCAACTATTATAAATTTCACTGCGCCAGGTGCGTCGGGAAAGGGACCTACTAGGTCAATGCCCCATTGTTGGAAAGGCCACGCTGCGGTTACTGGAACCAAAGGGTTCTTTGGGCGAAGTGTCTTTGGAGCATGATGTTGGCATGACGTACATTTTCACAAGATCTCTACAGCGTCTAGATGCATACCAGGCCAGTAATAGCCCGCACTCATGATTTTTGCTACTACCATGTGTGGGCCAGCAAGGATTCCGCATAGCCCTTCATGGATTTCCCGGACCAGATATTGTGCGTCATGTTTGTCTACGCATCTTAGGAGAGGACCCATGTAAGACTTGCGATACAAGATCCCATCTGCCATTTCATAGTTTAGCGCTTTGTGTTGAATTTTTCTTTCTTTTGCTTTTCCCTCCGGAAGGGTTCCATGTTGTAAATACATAATAATTGGGGGACATCCAAGATGGATTCCCAACTTCTATCACGTTTACATGTCTATGAGGAACGGACGGGTTTGAGAGAACTTCAATGCGGACCTCTTTTGCCAGGTTCTTGAAGCTTGTACCGGCTAGCTTACTTAGTGCATCCACGTGCTTGTTCTCGCTTCTGTTGATGTGGATTATTTTGAAGGTCTGAAACTGATCGATCAGAGTTTTTGCCTACTCGAGATATAATGCCATTGCTTCGCCTTTTGCGTCGTAGCGACCATTGATTTGTTCGGCTACCAACTTGGAGTCAACATGCGCTTCGACATTTTTTGCCCCCATTTTGAGCACTAAGCGGAGACCTGCGAGGAATGCCTCATACTCCGCTTCGTTGTTGGTGCTCTTGAAATCTAGCCGAATGGCGTAGGTAAGTTCGTAGTTGTCGAGGCTAACTAGGCGGAGACCAGCTCCTGTGCCGTCATCGTTGGAAGCACCATCTGTATGTAGGGTCCAAACCCTGTCGTCGAAGACTAGGGTAGGATTTTGTATGGCTTCGCATTCCTGGATCTTATCGACGGGAACTTTAGTAATGAAGTCTGCTTGGACTTTGCCCTTGATAGCTGGGTGCGGCTTATATAAAATGTTATATCCTCCCAGTTCAATGGACCATTTGGCTAATCTACCCGCGATGTCTGGTTTGGACAGTATCTGTCCTAGATGGTAGTTGGTAAGGACAGTTATAACGTGACCAGAAAGTACCTTTGCAGCCTACGCGATGCGTGAATTAGCGCGAGAACAAGTTTTTCCATGATAGAATAACGCGTTTCAGGACCGATCAACATTTTGCTAATCTAATAAATTGGAGGTTGGACTCCGTCCCTTTCGACCATCAATACTGCGCCAACTTCTACCTCTGACGCGGAGAGGTATAAGATTAACGGTTCTTCTTTTCGCGGAGCTGTTAAGGTAGGTAGTTGAATTAGGCACTCTTTCATTTGCTGGAAAGCTTTTTCCACCTCTGGTGTCCATTGAAATTGGCCCTTCTTTACGCAGTTGCGTAATGTGCTGATGAATGGATATGATTTGGCAGCATGGTTCGCCATAAATCTATTAAGCGCCGCAAGCCGACCGGCTAGGCGTTGCATCTCTTTAATGGATGCTGGTGACGATATGAGCTGAATGGCCTCTACCTTTTCTGGATTGACTTTGAAACCATCTTTGGTTATGATAACTCCTAAGAATTTGCCTTCTTCCATTCCGAATGAACACTTTACAGGGTTCAGTTATAAGTTGACTCTGCGTAGAGAGTTGAAAGTGCGTTGGATGTTCGTGAGCATTGATTCTTCTTCATGACTCATGATGACAAGGTCGTCCATATAGACTTCTACTGTTACACCGATATCTTCCCCGAAGACTCTATCCATTAGATGTTGGTAAGTTGCTCCCGCATGTCGGAGACCGAAAGGCATTTTTGTATAACAAAATATACCTTTGTTCGTGCGGAAAGTTGTCTTATCTTCGTCTTCTTCTTTCATTTGTACTTGGTGATATCCTTTGTAACAATCTAAGAAGCATTTCCAACGGAAAGATGCTAAGGAATCTACCTTTTTGTCTATCTCTTGGAGGGCGTAACAGTCTTTTGGGTAGGCTTTGTTGAGATCCTTGTAATCAACGCACATGCGCCACCCACCGTTGTGCTTCTGCACCATTACTGGGTTAGTTACCCAGGTTTGATATCGAACTTCACGCAAAATCCCAGCCTGAAGTAATTCAACTACTTACTCATTCATTGCGCGAGCCTTTTCTGGACCAAGACTGCGCTTTCCTTGTGCTACTTGTTCTGCAGAAGGTCGAACGTTCAAGCAATGTTCCGTTATTTCTCTTGGTACGCCGGTCATATCCGTTGGGGACCAAACGAAAATATCCATATTCTCAAAGAGAAGCTCTTTCAGTTTTGCGCGGATTGCTGGTGAGATGGCGTGCTCTAACAGAATGGTTTACTCAGGGTATTCATTGTTGAGTATCCATTTCTCTAGTTCATTAGATGGATATGGCTTTGCGGCCTTTACTGGGGGCTCGTCGTCTACATACATCACTTTTTGCTTGAATATAAGATTGCTACTCCGGTTTCTGATGGGAAACCGCAAGCAGCGTGTGGTATGGAGGTAATCATGCTAAACTCCCTTTGTGAACGCCTTCCCAGCAGTACATCATGGCGTGATGTACCTGGCATAACCATGAAATTGACTGTGACGGTGCGCGAGTGCTCTCCATCTGAGAGTGTTACAGGAAAGGCAATTTGACCTAGCGGAAAGACGGCTTCATTGAAGAAACCAGTTAGAGGGAAATCGACTGGTTTCAAGCGCGCCTTGTCCTCTGGGTCTAGTTGTTTAAAGCATTGTTCGTAAATAATATCCATAGAACTACCCAGATCAATGAACATGTAACAAGTAAGATAATGACCGAAGATACCAGTTATGATGACCGGCCGCTCTTCTTGAGGCCCCCCTGGAACAACAGGGAAGATTACTTACTGTTGACGCCAATGTTGACTGTGGCTCTATTTGTTGTTCTGTTTCCGTGAGGGTCCACCTTGCACCATGTACGTTTGTTCCATGCTGGTTTTTGAGTTGAGGACATCTTCCACATTTTGTCCCGTATAACTGAGTGTTTTCAGATATTCTCCGTCACTGAGTTGGGTGTCCCACTGTTGTGGTGGACGTGGGCCCAACGCTCTACCATCAGATTTCTTCTAAGACTTCTGTTCTGCCTGAGTCCTGGTAACCAGATCTGAGATGGAGAAATTCGGATCTGGTGCTTGTCTAAGGGTATACCTCTGTGACTTTAGTCGGCAGGGTCGAGGAGTTATAATAAGACTTTATACCAGAGTAACAGGCTTTTGTTCGAAAATTTTGTTTATGGTATTTTGGAATTTGATAAACCAACAAGTCAGAGTTTCTTCCGAAAATAGAGCTGGACTAATCTGAGTTCCCGATTGAGCCGTTGAGGCAACAGGACTATGTACCTCGTGACGAATCTCACTGTTAATAAGTGATTTTCCCATTATTCCGTCGATCTGAAAAACACGAGTCGGGTCGTCCCTGTTTTCCAATCGAGGACTTGACGGGTCAATTGTCGGAACTTCTGTCATAGAAAACAGAAGAGGAAAAAATGAATTTATGAGAAGATGAGAATGAGAATTGATGAATCGGTGGGCGCCAATGAAGAAACAGTGATCAGAATGACCGGAATCAATCAGATCACAGGTTTAGTTTCTGCATAAAAGGGGTTAATCCTCTCGCTGATTCGGGGCTTGGCTGGATTTCTTCTCCGGTGATCACTGCAAAACAGAAAGCCGTTAGACTCGCCACGGGGAGAATGGGGGTTCTCTCCGTGACCACCCTCCGGCGTGAGAATAAGTATAGTGATCTCAATGAAGAAGAAATAGTAGTAAAAGTGAAGTGAGTGTAGCTTGTGATAGCTGGATTTGGGCGGGAAATTGGTTTGACGGAGGAAGTTACGGAAAACATTTTCCATAGGCGGTTATTCTCTTTTCCGTTAATCGCTAACGTCACATCCATGCACACGGATCGTGAGTGTGATCGACGGCTGGGGACATGCCATGTGGAAAGTGGGTTTGTTGTAGATCCATCTTCAAACGAGTGTCATCATCATGATTTGATGAGCGTTCCAGATTATGCCACCTCACAGTTAGTTATAACTGAATGGGCATGCACCATGAAGTCTTCTAGAAGATCTACAGCTGTAACCCTCTATGCCTTTGCTACGTGTCCATTCTGTTGTAACAGAAAGACTCCTTTTGTTTTAAGTCTTGGTTACAAACGCGCGGAGGTGTGGAGGTTGTTATTCTTTTAAGTCTAACTGCTCTTGCGCGAGCCCGTGCAAGGGTGTTAGTTGAATGTTTATTTCTCTTTTTTTTTCTGGCGCGTGGTTATCGAAGATTGTTTCCTTCCATATCTTTGTATAGAACCGCTGCGCGGCCGCGCATGATCTTGTTTTACAGATGTTCTTGCAATAAGGCTATGGTATGGTCCTATGTGCTTGCGCGGGGTTTTTAAGATCATACTCCTTTATTACCGAACTGTTTCTATCTAAATCCTGTTTAGGACCGCTGCGCGGCCGCGCAGGGTCTTGTTCAAGGTGTTCTTGGAGTAAGGCTGTTGTATGGTCTTATGCGCCTGTGCAAGGTTTTTGGGACCATACCCCTTCACAATCCTAAACCTTCTAAAACCAAATACCAATGGTCTCAAATGGTCTAACAATATTCCCCCTAGACCGTTGCGTACTTGATCGTTCTTCATTCTTGTTTAGTGTTTTAGTCCTTAATCAATTTAAGTACCGACGGTCTCAAATGGTCTAACATCAAACTTATAAATTGTTCAAGTATCTTCTTATTACTATCATGTATGATGATTCTAATCACATGTATATCATCAACTTTATCATATAATCAAAACCCACTTCACAAACTACTTGTTAATCACTTACAAGTGATTTTATCTCAATTATCTCATAATTTCATCATGTCTAACGAAATTAAGCAAACATAAACACTCAATTTCATCTTTGGATCATAATCCAACAATCTATTTGCAAGTAACCTACTTGTCTCAAATCACAACTTTCACCAATCTAGGTTTTAAGACATACCTCATGATCCCCTTGTGTAGGTAATCATTAATTCATATTCGTTAATGGGTTTGAGCTCCAATTTCCCTTCAAATTTGAAGATCGTTGATGAGCTAGGGTTTGCACCCCTTTTTCTCTTCTCCTGATCGTTCGACATACACACACACTTAGTTTGTTTGTTATGTCTAATTTCTAACATTTAAACTCAAGTTTCCTTTTTGACATCTTAGGTCCCTCGAGTTTAGATTTTTATTAATAATGGATATCATCCAATATTTATCATTAACAATATAATAATCAACTAGGTTAATTATTCCTAGTTAATTTTATTTACGGGTTAATTTTTATCATTAACGGTACTTTACTCATTCCTTTATATTAACCGGGTTTTAAATTACCAAACCCGTTTTCGAGGTGTTACAAGTATACCCCCCTTGAAGAGGTTTCGTCCCCGAAACCTTTCTTGCGTAGTTGATTAGTTTAGACCAAACAAACTTAGTTTTGTTTTCACTCAGCATTGCTCATACCTTTAATTATTCAATAATCTTACCAGGAACATATAGTTGTTCCAAGGTGCTGCCCGATTCTCTTCTCGTTCTTTTTCTCGATTGACATTTTATCCATTTTGGTCAAGCCTTTTCATAGGCTATATCAAATGCACTTTTTACGTGTAAGGTGTCACACCCCAACCGATGGCGGAAACATCGGGATGAGACGAAATAGATTGCAAGAGACTTCATAACACTATGTGACAATAAAATTTTAAATTTGATTTCATAAATTAACTAAAAATGTCATACAAGAATCAAATACGAACAACATTGTTCCTAAACACATAATACAAAATTGATTAATCTAAGTGTGTTTCTAAGTCCACTTAAATCTTGTTTCTTCACTTAGCATCATCTTGTCTATCGAACCTGCAACATGTATTAAAATAGAGTTCAATGCAAAAGCAAATGCGAGTATACAAGTTTTGATACATAGCATAAAAATAGTTTTAAAATAGTCTAAGACTCGTATCCAACATGAATCACAATATGCAAGTTACTAGTATGTCGTAACGGTGTCAAGTATATGTTCAAACCCAAGAATCCAATGCGTTAAAATAGCCTATCCCCGGATAGAATAAAGGGAGGTTAACATGTTTGATTTAACAATACCCCAAGAATTGTGGGCGGTGCATTACTCCTGTAGCGCTATAATTGTTAAGGTAGGCTTGTACGAAGTTAATGAGCATATAGACACAAAAGTTTAACATCACATACGAGATTAACAAGCATCATATAGTTTCATGTTCAAATATGGATAGAGATTGATTCAAATAGTTTCAAAGTTTCGTGAGTTTAATATAGAATACATGTTGCACCCAAAGTGTTTAAAAGTAAAATGGGTTTGAGTATACTCACATTGATTGCGTATAGAGATTCTTTGAAATAACGCACGAGTAAAGCTGGAGGAAATCCAAAAAGAACGAATGGGAGCGATTAACCTAGATATTTAGAATAACACATAATGATCTAGTTAATAATTATGCATTAAATAAAATTCCTAATATTTTATAGTTTACAAATTAGTAATTCATATATAAAAATCTATCTTTATTAGTGATAATATTATTTATATCACACTTTTATAAACTTCATATACTTAAATAAATAAAAAAACTTTAGTTATTGAAGATATTCCTGATATTGATATTCTGGCAAAACTTGTATTTTAACACTGATGGATATCCACTAACATCACTAACCATTTACTTTATACGTTATAGAATATGTTTTCAGTTTAATAATTAGAGTATAAAACTCCATATAAAGTTTATACATCAACAACTTTATGATTGGTTATTGAAATAATAAACTAGTATGACAAGTCCATTTTTCCTATCTAATAACGTATCTATTTAATTTAATATGAAGTCTTGGTTGATCTATGACTGAATAGTTAAACTTTTAACATAGATCAACGATGCAATTTACTTATTATATTTGACATAATGTTTATGATCATTTATGCCTCCTTTAATTTAAATAAAGATGTTTAGCCTAGAAAATGCTTAGTGCATGCTTTTTTTATTTACACAGACCCCAAACCATTCATAACCCATTGTTCTATATCATCACTATTGAAAAAGATTTAGATTTTTATTTCATTTAAGTGATAGATAAAGGTCATCATCTACAACTCATTTCATGAACCCACTGGTTTCTAATTTGTCATTTTGATAAAAAAAAAAAAAAACAAAAAAAAACAAAACAAAAAATTCCTCCCAGATTCTTGGCTTATTTACGTAGAAAATATAAAAGTTAATAGTGAAGTTACGAGGAACAAGCGATAAAAAAAAAAAAAAGAAATTATACACCGAACAACAGGGAAAGAGATGTATACCGAAAAGATAAGGTTTACGAGTCGAGTTTCGTGGTGGTTGTTTCCGGCGGACTCGGCGTGATTCCGTTTCGAGCTTGGTTCCGGCAGGTTCTCCGAACTCCGTCGAACGTCGCACTAGACTGACTTTAATCGCTTTTTGTGATGGGTTAAGATTGTTGTTGTTTTTAGCCTTGTTGTCTCCTCCTCTAATAAACCAACCCAGATCGAACACTGTTTGAATTGCTAGTTGCATTCATGAATTTTTTGTAGAAGTGGTGTATTTTGAAAAGATTTTTAGGATAATGGGGAAGTCAAAAAAAAAAAAAAGGTTTCTGGTGTATCCGCTATTAGCAATAGCGGATTAGGAAGGGAAAGTAAATTGTGCAGCATTGCTCAGGAAGTTGTCAGATGTTTTTCTAATCCTCTATTCAGAATAGAGGATTAGGAGGAAACACTTAATCCATGTTCAACATTAAACCCACTCCTCCTAATCCTCTATTCTGAATAGAGGATTAGATAAACATCTGACAATGCTGCAGCACAATTTACTTTCCCTTCCTAATCCGCTATTGCTAATAGCGGATACACCATAAACCTTTTTTTTTTTTTTACTTCCCCATTATCCTAAAAATCTTTTCAAAATACACCATTTCTAAAAAAAATTCTTGCATTCATCCTTGTTTCTTGATATGTAGAAAAAGAAAAACGAAACAGAAACATAACATGGATTGAAAAGAGAGAGTATACCGAAACAGTGGGCGAGAAAGAAAGGTTTTTCCGGCGGCTTCAAACTCCGGTCACTTGCAGGTTTCCGGCGAAGTTTCGGCTCCTTTTGGCGACCTCTAGTGCTACAGGTTCTTCTCCAGCGACGTGGGGGTTCCGATGGTTTACGTTTTTCTTCGACCGCTTCTGATCTCTCCGGCGATGCTCGAAGCGTGAGGGTGGTTCGGAGGGTGTTTCGAGTGATTGTGTGATGTTTTGAACAGGTTGTGTGTGGCAAATTTATTAAGGTCTGCACACCTCATGAAGTTTATAAAACAAGTATACAAATCTATCCCCTGAAGTTTCAATGGGTCCTTCAACTTTGGTAATTAACTAACTTATCTTAATCTAACACTAACTTGGTTAGTTTAAATTACTAACTAGGTTGTTTTTTTCTTATAAGAGTAAAAACAAAACTTTTATTTGTAGTACTAATTAATTTAATTAATTAAACAAAATAAATAAATAACCATATTTATAAACGGATTAAACTAACGTTAAAAAAAACTTTCAAGGATTATTTATTTCGGGAAGCTTTTAAGTTTCAATGGTTAGGATCCAAATTTCATTATTTTATCAGTGTTTATCAGTTTAACTAGTATTAAGTATCGCGTGTAACAAGAATCAAGAATAATATGTTGTTCAAAAAAATGCGGAGCGTTACATAAGGCCTCATGAGTCGTTACCTTTATCTTATATCCTTTGTCTTTATTGTTTTCTTGATCGAGTCGCCATTTGGCCACTCGATCATATAAATCTGTCGCTATGCTCATTTCCACATGAATCTTATAATGATAATCAAATAAAAAGAAAAGTCTTAAATTTAAAATTTGACCTCGACCAGTCTTACCAGTTAAACTTATTAGTCACCGGTTACTTTGTACCTTATCGCTCAGGCATACACATTTTGCCTTCCCGAGGTTTACATGTGTTTATGACCCCCAATCACATAGCTCGTGCTACAATGTGATTATATTCTATATTACTTTTCTTGACCGTGATCGCATCACGTCATGTTTAAGTTTATATCAACTTTCATTATCGAAAATCTTCTTTTCAAATGTATTGTCTTGCACCTATCGGTGTTAAGACCTGTCTCTTTTAATATTAACCATTTTCCAATTCCTCTTATAATACTTATGTTTGTTAAAACGTTATTTCCAACTAAAACTGAATTTTAGTTTAACGTTTTCTCTTTAACTTACGTCAATTACTCATACCAAGAAATTGACTATCAAGAATTTTATTCTTTTCCATTCTTAGTTTACGCGGGGTATCATATCTGGTTCCCTCGCTTTGCCTAAGTAGCCCGTAAGCCCTTTCTCTTAGCCTCGTAAGCTATTTATTTAGGCTTTCACCTCCTTAAAGCGAGGCCCCTACAGTTCATTTCTTTTTTATTTGTGACCCGAGGGTCAATTTGGTCCCGTGGACCCTTACACTTGTTTATAACCCGAAGGTTATGGTGATCCTGTAAATCATTCTTTTACTTGTGTCATTCCTTAAAAATATATATTTGGAAAAATCATTTATTTTCATTTTTGAAATCCGTTAACTTTGACCGTAGTCCATGACTACGATCGTTTTCCTTCCGAACAATATTTCTGCTCCTATAACCCATTACTCGGGCTTGTTATTTTATAACTAACGTTCCCATTATGGTATGCGTTAAGACTTTATTTTGAATCGTTTAATTATTTGTATAAAAATCATCAACTCGTTCAACCCCAAAATAGTTGAACATAGTTATCACAATTTCTATTTGTGAAATTTTATCATCTTTTAGTCATAACTCATAATCCGAGTCTATTGACTTTTAATTCGTGTTTCCTGTTTCCCGGGTACTTTACCGAAGTCATTATTCACATGCCCGTTACGGTATATGTTAAGACTTCATTTTGTCCTGTTTGGTTATCTTAGCGAAATCCATCGCTTTTATTCAGCCAAACCTTTGTTCTTTATTTGACCATCCTTGATGGCCTTATAAACCATGTATGATGATTAACATCATCATTCTTTCTTTACTACGACCAAAGTCAACGACTTTGATCGTCTTTCCGTGTGGGCAATACCTCCGTTTCTATGACCCCGCGGGTCACTTATACTTTTGGTTTTATGTGCCCCTTTTTGTCAACCATGGCTCTTTCGTTCATAATGACTTATTTCACAAATTTCCTTGGGTCATTTATTTCTATGTGCGCCATATATTGTTTTCATGGTTCCCCACGAAAACCATTTATACGAGTATGCCTATTAAGATTTCTTGACTCCAAGGATCTTTTAACTTTTCATTTACCTCATCCTTACCACATCAGACGTAAATGCGCTCATTATAAGAAGTTCATGGTATCACGTGTTTACCACTTACTTGGCCAGGGTAAGTGAACAACACATGGTACGCATAACCTTACTATAATTATCACATCACTTCCCATGTAAGTAAATTCTCGATTCATTTCATATTTATGATTTTATTTGGTAAAACCTTATTTAATTGTTATTTAACAATTATTAGTTTTACCCGTTTATTCCTCGAACATATAAAATGTTTTCCTTTTATAAAACATATATATAATCACATTCGTTAATGTGATCGTTACTTTTCTCAATAGGATTCATATTGAGAATACTTACTTGGATGATTACTCTCATCCAATTTTCTATATAGACCGAATTCTGTTATTGTCTTGTTATTCACAATTCTGAATAATAGGTATCTCTACTAAATTTCTTTTGGGAACGTTATCCTGGATAGGTACCCTATCTAGGTTTCCTAAGTTTCATATTCTATATGCAACTGTCATTCACTATGTATTTGTTACATATTACTGTTTGTACTATAAATTTAAGACGTGTACCTGGTAGATACTCGCCCTAATAAACTTCCCTTGTTGTTCGATTTCTATTCGAGATCATTACTTGATTTATGTCTTTGACGTGTATTGTAAGGACCTGCACGAAAATAACCTAACACACTCCGTAAGTGACAACCTAAACCCCTAAAACCCTAATTTCCATGAAAAATCAAGAAAATCAAAATTTTCAAGTTTGTCGCGGGTCGTGAAAGACTCAAGGAAAGTCTACGCTGGGTGCGACAGCCAGGCAAGTCTCCGGATAAGCTTTAGGCCACGTGTCACACACATGGCAGACCTAGGGGGTGACACGGCAGCCCTAGCAGTAGCTAGGGTGGCCCTCGCGGGCCGCGAAGGAGTGTCCTTCGAGTTTACGCGGGCCGCGAAAAACCCAAATTTCAGCTATAAATAGTACGTTGCATGGCCTTTCTTCTGTGTTCGAAATTTCTTTCAAAAACGTCAAATTCTGCTCAAATTAGTGTGTTTAAGTGTCAAAACGCTGCTACGATTACAGGGTAATAACTCGATCACTGCTACGATACAATGTCCGATCGATTGAAACCGATCCGATAAATGTTTAAGTGCTGCCCGAATTCGGGTTATACTTTGTCATTCGTCGTGAGGGTTTTGATTTCGTGAGATTATCGTAATGTTGTATTAAGTTACTAACCTAGTTTCGTTTGCATTATTTAACTAGGTTACCAGGCTTAATCAGTAGGCAAACTCTGTCCAACTAAACATGCAATGTGAGTCATTCTGTTTTTATCAAAGTTGTTTTGTAAAACCCTAAATGTTTTCCAGTTATAATTACAGGGATTAAGTCTTTGCGTATCTTTAATTACTAGCAGTAAGTGGGGTATTGTACACATTACTGTTGTTCTATCACTCTTAGGTGGCGAGCCTAATTAGTGATATACGTCACTAGTGGGTGACAAGACCCATTAGTGATATGACCACAGTCATAGATCCGGTCGAGTGACAACTGGACCAGCTAATTATAAGATAGGGCAATTGTAATCGCTCTTAATACTGTAACTTATGACAATGTGTTGTTTTGTGCAAATTAAATGATTCGCCAGTATTTCCCCGCTGATAAAATCTTTTTAAACATGTTTAAGGTGATTTACTGTGAACACGGAAAAGTGCCGTGTAGCACTACCAGCTTGGATGAAGTGGCTCAGTAAATAAATAAACATGTTTTTTTTTTGTAAACAGGGGATTTCCCAGTGAAATTCCTTTATTGTAAATTACGGGGTTTGTCCCGAAACTTGAAATAAAATAATTGGGTATTTTCAAGTCTTGAATGATCCTGTTAAAATTTTCCGCTGCCAAATTAAATACTAATACCACGGGTTTTCTGTCCCGCGGCTTCCGAACCGGGAAACTGGGTCGGGGGACGTGACATGTATGGCTTACTTGTCATACTTCAGACCATTTCTTCATCGTATCGATAAATCTTTAGACTCCCGTCATCTTCAAATGCGATGGTCGTTCAACTAGAATGTTTACAAAATATTAGTAATGTTAACATTAACAAGCGCCCGTAATATAATACAAGACTTTCTACAATACGTGTTAACACACGTAATTCGTTAATTATATCGGTCTTTTATCAATTTAATTGGGGTAACGTGTGTTACATGATAACCCTGTGTGTTGTTTACAACACTTTAACATGCTAAACCGTTAATATACATAATAACTTACCGGATGTCTTGATCAAGTCTCGAACCGAACACATTTACTCTTTAACCTGGCTCTGATACCAACTTGTAATACCCTTAATTCATTTATACAACTTTCATATAAGTTTCGACTATATAATTGTGTATATACATTATACACATACAGTTGAAAATACAAATTTCTGAAAACATCTTAAAACTTAAAACATTTCAAATATAATATCGTCGTTCAACTTCATAACGACGAAACGTAATGCGGAAGCTTGAACTTGATCGTGTTCGGTTCTTCATTGAGCTTGATCGTCATCCGGTACTGCACGGTATACCTACATTTCATAGAACATGAAATGCTTTAGTCATTCGGAGTTTATAACATGTCTAAACAAGACCGTGAGTCAAAACAAGCAACAACAAAAAAAAAATTTTGCCAGCTTTTTAACCAGTCACGGGCCGCGACAGGATTAGTACTCGGCTCTCGCGGGGCACAAAGCCTGTCGCGTTGCGCGACACCAATTGGCCTTACCGTCGCGGGGCACGACAACCCAATTTTCACAGAAGGTTTGCAGCTGGGAGCTGCATACTCCCAGCATACCCTTATTCACGAAAACATTCATAACTTGCTCAAATTGTATATGTTTTACCTCATGTTTCTTCCTACGCGATCGTAATTTGGTTCTCTATCATATAGAGTTAAAATCCGACATCCGGATTAACAATTTTCTAGATTTTAAGCCCTCAGCTTAAAATTCGATTATTAAACTTTTGACCCGTTCAAAATCCAAAATCAGAGAAGATGAAAGTGTGATCAAATATGAAGAGGGAAATGAGAAGAAAAGTCTTATATAAGAAGATGATTAACCGGAGTTTGTGAGTGACATGCATTAATTACAAATTACTTATTCTCATACATTTTTTAATTTGAATTTGCCGTCAATTAACCTTAAACATCTGCTGATCTAAAAGCATTACATAAAACTTCAACCTCTGTTGGGTATTAAAGTATAGACGGATATATATGGGCAGATGTTTACTTTGGCAGAGGTTTGATTGAATTTTAAATGATTTTATATATTAAGACTTATGATGCAGTAATGAGATAAGAAAAACATTGTTGGACAGACTCTATGGCTGACACATCAGTTTTTCTTATGTAATCGAGATTTCTTCTTTTATATAAAGTATAGATAGATTTAAGTTTTTTAATGGATAATTCTCTGAAGAGTATATAATATATGGTTTATTTAAGTTTTTTTAATGGATAATTCTCTAAAGAGTTTCATAAAAATACTAAAACATTAATTCTTACCCTCTTTAGATACAAATTAAAGTATTGTTAAAAGAAGTCAACAACGGTTATCGTCAGTTCTCATGTTTGTAATACATCAATTCGTCAAAAATTTAATCAACGTACACTTCTATATGTAAAAATAAAACCCTATTTAGACATCTTGGTTGAAAGGTTTCAGTTCTATCACTGTTTAAATGTATTTTTTTAGAAATATTTGATTTTAAAAATCCCAACTATTCGTCGTTTCTCGTCAACAGTCACAACTTCAAAAATAACCACTGGCAGTCGCAACTATTGACGTATTTGCCACAAATGGACCCTGGCTAACAGAACCCTAACGCCATTAGTCTCCAGTCGCCGGAAAACCGTTTTTGGCCAGTAAAAGGTTTCTAAAGATCCGATCTAAGGTTATAGAGAGGCTTGAGACGAGAATGTTAAGTTTTCCGGCCAAAAAGTTGAGTTTTCCAGCCAAAAATAAGTTTTCTAGCGAAAAAATGAGTTTTCCGGCGACTTCAATAATTAGGGTTTTTACTAGAAAAAGGTTACTAAAGGTCCATAATAAGGTTACAAAGAGATTTGGGACGAAAATATTGAGTTTTCCGGCCGAAAACGTTTTTTTCCGACAACCACATATTAACAGCATTAGGGTTCTGTTAGTCAGGGTCCATTGGAGGCCAATATGTTAATAGCTGGGACTGCCGGTGGTTATTTTTAAAGTTTGGACGGTTGGCGGCCAATGACGAATAGTTGAGATTATTAAAATCCAATATTCCTATTTTATTTTTTAAGGCAAATTGAATTTAAATAATCTCACTTTTCTCAATTTGGCCGATAATTATCCCAACTCAGTTATCTGCTGACAATATGTAACAACCCTCAAGAAAACCGACACCCTCGAATATTTTTCGACATCCTAAAAATATATTACAGACCCCAATATGTCTTTAAATACAACCCGTAAGTAAAAACCGAGCCCTGGTTATGTTATAATTACAAAATAAATTAAAAACATAAACTTAAGGGCTGAGGCGGGCCGCGTAGACCCACCCCAACATCTCACACGGGCCGTATGATGATGTAAACCGGATTCGTTTGATTTCTTTAAGTTGAAGCGGGCCGCGTAAGAGTTCTCGATAGCTAACGCGGGCCGCGAGTGACCTAAGTTGTGGCGCAGCCCTGAGCTGACACGTGTCGATATCGTGTCAAGTCTACAAGCCGACTCAGCTAAGCTATACTTTGACCGCGTGTTGACGCGGGGCGCGTAAGGCTTAGCCTTACCTTACGCGGGCCGCCTGAAAGTCTAGTTCAGCAACTATAAATAGCAGGCTTCGGATTTCATTTCAATTCGTTCAACTTTCAATTCTCAATCTCAAATTCTGTAGGAGAGTTATTATACTCGGGTATTATACCCCTAATTAGCAAGATTCTGCTCCGTTGTAAGTATTATAACCCCAGTTTCGTAATAGTTACGCTGCCCGATTGATTTAGGGTTCCGTAACAACTGTCGTGGTTCTGCCCGACGTAGTTGTTGGAATGCCGTCTCGGGGAGGGTATCATTTATATTCTTTAAAGGGTTATGATACTAACCAATGTACAATTGTATAAATTATAGATTATATCCAAGAAACCCTTACGAGAAGCCTAAGATAGCAATGTGAGTAATCTCCTTTTCGTGTCAACTGTTTTATAAAACCTCAATTGTTATTATCATATTACCAGTATGTGAGTCGTGTAATTCTTCAATTATCGCCGGTATTATGGGGTTTTGTATACATTACTTGATAACCTTCACATTTGGACGACGAGTAGCCAATGTGTGATATGACCATAGCCATAGATACGGTCGAGTGGCAAGTACTGAATGGGTAATTGTGTAGATATAAACATTGTAATCGCTCTCAATACTGTGTTAATTGATAAAATGTTTCTTAATTAAACTGGGATTCACACACCAGTATTTCCCGTTGACAAAATATTTTTAAAACATGTTTCAGGTAACACAATGTGAAAGCCAATTGGGAAAAAGCCAGCTCGAGAGCACTGACGGCTTGGAAAATAAGTGGCTATAAAAGTTATCGAAAACACGATGTTTTAAATTCAATAAAATAGGGTTTGTCCCTATAAAAGTATTGTAATAAGAAACTTGGGTTTTACCCATGTGGTTATTAATATAAAATATGGTGGTGTTACTCTGATAAACATTTCCTAACTACGGTCCTGATGTAAATTCCGCTGCGAGATTAAACAACTGATACCACCCAAACTCTAAGTTCGTGGCCGCCCGTTCCCGGGGATCACGGATCGGGGGTTGTGACAGAAGGTGGTATCAGAGCCTAGCCACTGGTCTAAGCCAAAGAAGTGTTCTACTGACACTTAAAGTTATATTTTGTGTTAGGAGATAAATTATGAAAGTATATGCATAACTGTATTTATTTGTTATGTGTTATTTGACTATTTGTTAGTTTACAGTATGAGTAAGAAAAGAATTTCGGACATCTATCATAAACTAGATAATTCACCGAAAGAAAAGGGAAGTTCATCCCAAATAAATTCCTCAAGATACTCAACAGATACTGAAGAAGGAATATTTGTCCGTAAAGCACAATTTGAAAATCCACTTACCCCTAGTAAAAGAAGCTGGATTCTTAGAAAAAGTCAAGAGAACATGAAAAAGTCTCAGGAAACCCAGAAAATAGGCAGTAACCCACCTTGGGAAGATAAATTAGACGAAAAATGGGCAAATCTCTACATACTAGCTACTGTAGCAGTAAATGCTAACTTATAAGTTAAATAACAAAACCAGTTCTAGCACCTGCGACACTTACAAGCCGGAAACATTAAACTATTAAATAAACCGTTAGTATAATTCGAAAGTTCAGTTGTAATCTAGCAATAGTTGTTTTAAATAAATTTTAGAAAATCCTTATCGAATCCAGGCACCTACACCCCATATCAGTAACCTGCACCCCAGATTCCGAACCCAGTCCTAGAACCTGCAACCCCAATGAGTGCAGAAAATGTACAAGAACTTAGGACATTTGGTAAGGAAATCCTAGAAGATAGTAAGAGAATGAGAAAGATGGGGGAGCAACTCGTATGAAAATTACGATGAGTGCAAATATGAATTTCTGAATAAATCCATATCTGTAGATGTGATGGCAGAAACGGTAATAGTAATAATAATAATAAAATAAAATAAATATGTGTACGGATGCCTATTATTATTTATTTCAGTCGGTATTGTAAATTTTAATTTCAGTACCGGTGTGTAATAGATGAATATACTAAAATCACAATGATCGACGCTTTTGACTAAAACTGCGTATTATGTGATTTACTATATTAAATATTATTCTATGATATTAATATTTGGTAGATGTTTAAAAAAATTCAGATGGCCGACGAAGTAAATCAAGGAAATCTGAATAATGATAACCAGAGTAACATTAACTTGGTTAATGAGAATCCTAGCATCAATAACAATGGAAATCAAGTGGACAATAGTGCTATCCAACACATAGTAGCACAAGGAATTATAGATGCAATGCCATTTATTCTTCAAACTGTTAAGGATGCTGATAACAAGAGTAAACATAGCAGTAAGCGACCAATTGAACCAGACCACAGCGTAAACAATGGACCCTTACTTCAAGCACCCATTCCCAAAAGAAGAAGAACCATGCCTTATGGTTGTTCTTACAAAGAATTCTGGTCCTGCAAACCAATGGAATTCTCGGGCAACGAAGAGGCCATTGCAACCCTACGCTGGATAGAAAAGACTGAGGCAGTCTTAAGAATAAGCAAGTGCGCAGAAGAAGATAAAATACTGTTTGCTTCTAATCTGTTTAAGAACTCAGCCTTAGAATGGTGGAACACTATCCTCCAAACTAAGGGAATTGATAGAACTTACAATATGGAATGGGAGGAGTTTAAGGACAAGGTGGAAAGGAAATTCTGCCCACCCAATGAAAAGGAACATATTGCAAACAAATTCTTAAACCTTAGGATGACTGGTGTGGATAGCAAAGGGTACACTAAGTTATTCTTAGAATATGCTAGAATAGTGCCAACTCTTGCTTCACCAGAACCGGTGTTAATTTCCCGTTATATCTGGGGATTAATTGGAGAAATAAGACATGTAGTCAAAGCAGCTAGACCTCAAACTATAGAAGAAGCTGTAGAACTAGCAAATACCTTGACTGATGAATTAGTCCGTACCCGAGAAGAAGATCAGAAAAGGAACCTAACCCAGAAGCTTACACAAGAATTTCACTCTGGAAATTCTAATCATGAGAAAAGTATAGGTTCTACCTCTACACCCTACTGTAGGGATTGCAAAAGAAAGCACTCGGGAAGATGCTCCATATATTGTAACTTCTGCAAAATATCGGGACACAAGGAAGAAGACTGCAGGAAGAAAAACAGCAGGATATGTTATAACTGCGGAGAACCAGGTCACATCAAGCCAAACTGTCCAAAATTTGCTCCAGCTACGAACAACAAGAACACTAAAAATGCTAGAGCATTTGTTCTGACTGCAGAAGAAGCCAAGATGATTCCAGATGTCATAGCTGGTACGTTTTTAGTTAATGATGTTTTTGCCAAAAGTATTATTTGACTCTGGTGCAAACCAAAGTTTTATTAATACATCGTTTTGCAAATTTCTAAATCAGTCATTAACTAAACTACCATGTCTAATAGAGACAGTCAATGGAGAAACCATTAAGATTTCTAAAATCTTGCAAGAAGCAAGAATAGAAATTCTAAACCATAAGTTTATTACAAATCTTTACCCAATGAATCTGGTAGGATTTGATATTGTTTTAAGAATAGATTGGTTAATAGCCAATAAAGCCAGTACTTTATATGATCAAAAGTCAATCCAAGTAAATTCACCAAAAAGGTCAAACGATCATTTACCTTTCATAATAATTTTCTTAGTTATCACACAAGTATCAATGCTGCACCATTCGAAGCACTTTATGGACAAAAGTGCCAAACCCTAGTCTATTGGGTAGAAATTAGGGAAAAGCAAATATCTGGACCTGAGATAGTGCAGGAAATAACTGACAAGATCATTCAAGTCAAAAATCTCAAGCACAAGAGATTAGTTCTAGTCAAAGTGATGTGAGACTCCAAAAGAGGACCTGAATACACATGGGAGCTTGAATCTGAAATGAAAATAAAATATCCACACTTGTTTCAGTAGATCTCGAGGACGAGCTCTAAAACAAGGTGTGGAGAATGTAACAACCCTCAAGAAAACCAACACCCTCGAATATTTTTCGACATCCTAAAAATATATTACAGACCCCAATATGTCTTTAAATACAACCCGTAAGTAAAAACCGAGCCCTAGTTATGTTATAATTACAAAATAAATTAAAAACATAAACTTAAGGGCTGAGGCGGGCCGCGCAGACCCACCCCAACATCTCACATGGGTCGTATGATGATGTAAACTGGATTCGTTTGATTTCTTTAAGTTGAAGCGGGCCGCATAAGAGTTCTCGATAGCTAACGCGGGCCGCGAGTGACCTAAGTTGTGGCGCAGCCCTGAGCTGATACGTGTCGATATCGTGTCAAGTCTACAAGCCGACTCAGCTAAGCTATACTTTGACCGCGTGTTGACGCGGGCCGCGTAAGGCTTAGCCTTAACGCGGGCCGCCTGAAAGTCTAGTTCAGCAACTATAAATAGCAGGCTTCGGATTTCATTTCAATTCGTTCAACTTTCAATTCTCAATCTCAAATTCTGTAGGAGAGTTATTATACTCGGGTATTATACCCCTAATTAGCAAGATTCTGCTCCGTTGTAAGTATTATAACCCCAGTTTCGTAATAGTTACGCTGCCCGATTGATTTAGGGTTCCGTAACAACTGTCGTGGTTCTGCCCGACGTAGTTGTTGGAATGCCGTCTCAGGGAGGGTATCATTTATATTCTTTAAAGGGTTATGATACTAACCAATGTACAATTGTATAAATTATAGATTATATCCAGGAAACCCTTACGAGAAGCCTAAGATAGCAATGTGAGTAATCTCCTTTTCGTGTCAACTGTTTTATAAAACCTCAATTGTTATTATCATATTACCAGTATGTGAGTCGTGTAATTCTTCAATTATCGCCGGTATTATGGGGTTTTGTATACATTACTTGATAACCTTCACAGTTGGACGACGAGTAGCCAATGTGTGATATGACCATAGCCATAGATACGGTCGAGTGGCAAGTACTGAATGGGTAATTGTGTAGATATAAACATTGTAATCGCTCTCAATACTGTGTTAATTGATAAAATGTTTCTTGATTAAACTGGGATTCACTCACCAGTATTTCCCGCGGACAAAATATTTTTAAAACATGTTTCAGGTAACACAATGTGAAAGCCAATTGGGAAAAAGCCAGCTCGAGAGCACTGACGGCTTGGAAAATAAGTGGCTATAAAAGTTATATAAAACACGATGTTTTAAATTCAATAAAATAGGGTTTGTCCCTATAAAAGTATTGTAATAAGAAACTTGGGTTTTACCCATGTGGTTATTAATATAAAATATGGTGGTTTTACTCTGATAAACATTTCCTAACTACGGTCTTGATGTAAATTCCGCTGCGAGATTAAACAACTGATACCACCCAAACTCTAAGTTCGCGGCTGCCCGTTCCCGGGGATCAGGGATCAGGGGTTGTGACACAATAATCCGAATTGATCTATTTTTGGTTGATAATAGTCTGCGTTAATAATAGCTTAACGGAGTTAAGTTTTTTTTCGAATTACAAACCGATGTTTTAGGGTTTTTTATTAGAACGAGAATACGAGTTGATTGATGTAAAAGTTACCTCAAAATACTGCCTCAAACAACGAAAACAGTGCTTCAATTCGGGTGTTTAAACTTCTAATTAACAAAAAAAATCAAGCCGTTTGGAGCACCGTTTCGAGTTAAGTTTTACATAAATCGACTCGTATTCTCGTTCTGATCAAAATCCCTAAAACATCGGTTTGTAATTCGGAAAAAAACTTAACTCCGTTAAGCTATTTTTAACGGCGGACTATTATCGGCCAAAAATGGACCAGTTCGGATTATTGTCGGCAAATAACTGAGTTGCGATTATTATCGACCAAATTGAGAAAATTGAGATTATTTTAATCCAATTTACCCTTTTTTTTAAATATATATATTTTTTCTACTCGTCTTAGGCCCGCAAATTTTAAAAAAATTCTCAGGGATGACCATTATTTCTTCCTTGGTTTTATAAAAAATTGTATGTTTTTTTTTAACGGCCAACGAATCATTCAAATGGGCTACTGGCGAAATTCACCACATCGGGATACACCCGTCTTCGAACTGGGGAAAACCCTCACCTAGGGCAGAAGCCCATGAACACTCGCCCAAAGGCACGACATTGCGGTGAAGTAAAACTCATTTAGTTCAAGGATCGAGCTAGCGATCGCCACCTACTCGCCTAGTCTCCCATCATCACCAGGTGCCGCTGAAGGGAGAAGCAGGAATTGAACTTGGGTCTCTTAGAAACCCAAGTCTCACCCTTACCACTCACCACAAGCTCATTGGTTATAAAAGCAATTCTTCCTTGGTTTTATAAAAAAAAAAATGTATGTTTCGTATAAAAGCAGTATCATTGAGCTAATATAACCACCAAACAATCGAGACAAGAGTTCAAATGAGTAGTAACCATGAGTTTCACTTCAACCATCAATCTTCTCTTTCAACTTCCACTCAAGAACACCACCATCACCACAACCAACCAATTCCCACTTCAATCTTCAACCTTTTCTGCTTCAATTTCACAAACCCCTAATCCAAAACCTTTTTCAAATCATCTTCTCTCATTAGCCATTGCCTTCGTCACGCTTACGTCACCACCCTCTTCCCTTGCAATCCCCTCTCTTTCTCCCCCCAATTTACCCTCTTCCACCACCCCTTTCTCCCAATCCAAGAACCTAATCACTGGATTGGATAATGGGTATTGTTTATTTCCCATCACTTTGTTCAATTTAGACTCTTTTTGAGCTTCAATGTGCTTTATAACAGTGCTTGATTGTTGTTGAAATCTTGAACTTGTGGTTGTGTTTTTGCAGGAAGATTAGGCCCTGCCCATCAAACAATCCTGGGTGTGTTTCGAGTAATCCGAAATCGTCGAATTTTGCGTTCCCTTGGAGGGTTCCGGACAAGTCTTTGGATAATGCACTCCAGGTGTTTGATGTTTTGTCGGTTGTTTTTTTCGGGTTTTTTGTGTTTAGTTTAGTGAATTATAATGCGTTTGATGATGTGGGAATTTTGTTTTGTGAATGTTTGTTGCAGCAATTGCAGGAAGCGATACTAGAAACTCAGAAGAATGCAAAGATTGAGGTAGCAGAAGATACCCCTGATGGTAATTTACTATTTTAGCTTTCACTTGTTTTATGCAAAATATTGTAAGTTAGCCTTACTTGTATAATGCTTGATGAACTTTTTCATTTTGCAATAAACAAAGAACAAGTTTTCATAAATCTAGTATAGTTGTCATCTAGGGAGCGTAAGAAGTCATGAGAGGCTACACGCGCGTGGTTATATGGGCGAGAGGTATTTTTATCCATTAGATTTTTATCACACCATAGTTGTCGCGTAGCGGTCGCCATAGCACGCTACGTAGCGTATAGGTCCAGGCTCGCTATTAGGGTCGTAGCGATAGATAGCGATAATAGCGACAATTTATTTTTATTTTTATTTTTATTTTTTTAATATAAATAGCTATGAAATATCTGGATTTTAGGCTTTTGTTAAATATACATGTAAAATAGCATATATACCAGCGTATTTTGATATAATATACATATAAAATTTTATTTCTAGTGTATCGCTATTTATAAAACAGCTCCCCGCTATTTATCGCTATTCGCTATGTAGCATATGGGTACCTTATCGCTATTTGTCGCCATTCGCCATTAACAGCTATGTATCACACACATCTACACTGCCTAAAATGGGGTAGACAAACAATGTAATGCGTGGTCAAAATCCATTATGAACCTAGACACACATCCGCGTATATGGGCGAGAGGTATTTTCATTCATCAGATTTCTACAAGACACATTTAACCGTCTAACTTCTTGCTAGTCGTTTTTTTTAATTCAATGCCGTTCCAAAAAAAATTCATAAGACACACATCCACACCGTGTAAATGCATTAGACGCATGTCCACACTGTATAAATTCGTTAGACACATATCCGCACTGTGTAGAATTAGATAAACGCCAAGAGTTAATGGGTTAAACGCAATGTTTATCACACTATGCATTACAACTTTTAGAAAATTATGGTTTTTTAATAAATGTAACAATGGTATACACATATCAAAGAGAATACAATTCTCAATTTTAGGGTACATGTTTTAGAAAGGGTGTACCTATCGGCACACCCAATTGCCTATATGCACACCAAAAAGGGTTTTTTTGTCCTATATGCACACCCTGCAGTGTCGAGCTGTGGCCAAAGCGCGGCTTTTTGGTCCGGTCAACCAAACAAAAGACTGACGGGTGTCTGACGGGTCTTTTGACCGGACCAAAACGCCGAGCTTTGGCCGCGTTTTGCTCCTGTCAACCAGACAACCGGGTGTCTGGTTGACAGGAGCAAAACGCGGCCAAAGCTCGGCGTTTTGGTCCGGTCAAAAGACCCGTCAGACACCCGTCAGTCTTTGTCTGGTTGACCGGACCAAAACGCCGCGCTTTGGCCACAGCTCGACACTGCAGGTTGTGCATATAGGACAATAAAGCCCTTTTTGGGCTGACTATCTACACACCAAGTGTGCAAATAGTCTCCTCCTTTAGAAAACGTAATGAAGTATCGAAAAGTTATTTGAGTGTACAAAGTTAATGGAACTAGGTTGATTCCCTCTTAGGGGCTGTTTGGCAACTTCTGAACGGTTAAGTGTTGAACCAGTAAAAAAGGTCTGAACCATTAAGTGTTGAACTAGTAAGAGGTTTGAACCATTAAGAGCCAGGATAATGTTTAACCCTTCCAAGACAAATGTCTGACCAGTTTAGATTAGAGGTCTTAACCATTCAGACTCAGTATAATGTTTAACCATTTAGAGGCAAACGTCTGAACCATTCAGACATTTGCTCGTGAAACAAACAGTCTGAACCGTTAAGTGCTGAACCAATAAGATGTCTGAACCGTTAAGAGCCCCATTAAGAGCTAAACAAACAGCCCCTTAGTCTCTGATAACCATTAAATTGGTTTGATACGCCCTGTATACTTGTATACATAAACATGTGTGTATAGTTTTGCTTGTATACATAAACATGTGCGTATGTATACGCCTAACGTGAACCTCTCTGAAAAAAAAGTGAATGTTTTCCCACCAGATTTGAGTAAAACTCGTATATGTCAAAAGACTCAAAACTCAAAAAAGAGTTTGAAATTTGATCTTGTGTATGTATGCTTCTCGTCGCTATGTATTTTCTATTTAGTAGTATTTCTTTAAAGAGAAACAAATCACTTATTTGAATTCTCTATTTCTCTATAAAAATCAAAGTCATGAGTTTGTTGATGATGGTGGTGATTTAAGTTACTAATAGAGCTATAGAAGTGTACGCGTTATTCGGGTCATTAATTATCGATCCATTTACATAATCTTTACTGGCCAGGCCAATATTTGCAAGCAACAGTTGATGGAGGTTTTGGGCGCGATGTTTTAGAGTTCGTGGTGAAAGGAGATGTGGTATCTTATCGGTGCATGGCGACAAAGGTTACATATGTGTACCCTTTCACCACAGCCTTTGGGGATTCAAAGGGTCAAGAAGAAAGAATAAGGAAGATTGTGGACCAATTAGGGTGGGATGCTCCTAGTTTTAGTGCCATGGATTAGTATTATTACTTCAAATGTATATATACTAACGATCATATGTTCATTGGCTCTATTTGTTTCTGTTTAAATTTGAGATAGTAAATGATGTTGTTTCATTCATTGTTATGTATGTTAAATAATTGTTAAATAATAACTATGGGTGCACACCCATAATTTTTAGAGGATTTTTGTAAGCATTTAATTTTCAATATTTGATTTAATTTGCAATATTTTTTTTGAAATTGACATGAGTGAAGGAAAGAGAAAAGATAATGATAAAAAGATATATTTAATTGAAAAAAAGAGAGAAAGTATAGTGATTTTTAGTGAAATTATGTGAACGGTGATATAAAATAATGTGAATGCTCTAAAGTTAAAACTAGGGATGTTAAACGGGTCGTGTTCGCGGATTCAACCCTACCCGAACCCGAAAATTATGTATACATATGAACCTGAACCCGACACGAATATTCGTGGGTTGACCCGAACACAACCCGTTGGACCCGAATTTTTAAAATTTTCAACTTTTTCCACAAATTAATATATTAAATTTAAAATTCACTTAAAAACATAAATATATATAATACAATTACATTTAAATTATAAAATCTTATGTGAATTTCTCTTATTAAGTTATAATTAAGGCATAAAATAATACAATTACATTTAAATTATAAAATCTTATGTGAATTTCTCTTATTAATTTATAAATAGGGCATAAAATACATATACAATTATTCATGACATAAAAATACTGTAAAAAAATATAATATAATATAAAGGGGTTAAACGAGTCAACCCGCCAACCCAACCGGGTTGACCTGAACCCGACCCGTTTAGCTAAACGGGTTCACGGGTCCAACCTGAAACTGACCCGAACCCGTTTAGACTAAAACTAAACCCGCGAATTTCGTGTGTTCGGGTCGTGTTAGGAATTCACACCCCCAGTTAAAACATTTTGGTGTGTGTGAGCCAAGAATTTCACGTTTAAAATACACAGACCAACAGGTCTTTGGCTTACCAGGTGAACCATTTACCCAAAGGTTGTGAATTCAGTGATGTGTTCGGTTTGTGGGTTTAGGAATGAAATATTGGAAATGTAGTGAGACAACGCTTTTGAGTTTTGTTAAGTATGCAACCCCATTCACAATCAATATCGTCACCTACCTTGCACGCTAAACACCGCGCCGGCTTGCTAAAAAGGTGGGGTGCCAGGGGGTTAATGGGCGTGAAGTAGACGAGGGATGGGGCCCACAAGCTTTCAACTAATCACTTCAATTTTATTTTTATTTTTAGTTAAACCACTACACACTTTTAATAGTGTAGTTAGCAAGATTGCCTGCTATGGGCTAACGCCCACTCCACCTGACGAGGGGGCTGGCGTGAAACACAGCCGGAGGCGGCGTGAAAGCCTGGGGAAGGGCGGATGACATGGGGGTGAGCACAACGTGAGTGAAGAGGTGGGGTGGTGGGCCATGCTTTTTTTAACTAATCAAATAATTTTCTTTGTTTTTCTTTTTTTTTTAAACTTATTTAACAATAATATTATTTTAATGGGTAGTGGGTAGTTAAAACTAGTGAAATCATCCATAGAAGTGGTGTGGTAAGGTGGCAGGTACTTTATGATGTGGAAGTGACGTGGAGTAAAAAAATATGAAACGATAGTGGATAACATAAATGTAACACTGTAAACTTATTTAATAGAAAAACAGACAACGGAAACTATGAATGTAAAAATTCTTTAATCTTACATCCCTCTTTCTTGCCTATTGTTTAATAGAAAAACTGACAACGGAAACTATGAATGTAAAAATTCTTTAATCTTACATCCCTTTTTCTTGCCTATTGTATTTAATATGACACGTATTTAGGGGACTACGTGACCACACTCTCGTACAATCCACGTCCGTACTCGATCTTCAGCCACTCTACACTTCATGTGGAAGACCCGTATAACCTGCAGTCACCATACATCAATAGCATCAAATAAGTAGTGACTTCATACATTAATTTGAACTTATATTCATAAACGACTACATCAAACTTCATTTACAAGTACTTGTCCATCTGGTTACAATCTCGGATCCGATCTTCGAATCACAATGTTTAACCCCGAGAGCCCAGTCTTATCAAACTGTACTTTCATTCCCATTCTCAATGACAAGATGGTTAGCATCATTAGAGTGCACTCGTATATTCAAATCTAATACATACATGTATACAAGTCCTATCTATCTACGCACATAATTTAAATTCCAATACATACATACAAGTTTTGTCCACAATACAATTGCCATACTTACACGCACATTTTACAAGTTCCCTCTATTCACACATATTCTACATCCTGATACGTACATACACACATGTTCTGTCCTCATACATACATACACACATACAAGTTCCACACATACCCGCACATCTTAAATCCCATTAATAGGTTTAAGGTGCATTTTGGATGCTTAACGGGGCTTTAGAATGGAGCTAAGGGGACCCAAATAAAAAAAACAAAGAAACAGGGATTTACGGGGCTATGCCTGTCGCCGACAAGGGTTATGCCCGTCACCGATAAATTAGCCAGGTCGTCGGCACCCCATCAAGAATGCAGGTGGACATCGGCTAGCCTAGGCAGTCGTCGACGGGGGTTTGCCACGTAGGCGACGCCCCCTCAACTACCCCATGTGGATTTTTGAATTTTTGCCATTTTCAAGCCCTGATAACAATTCTCATGACTCTCGATACGTGAATCTAAAGTTTTCACATGCTATTCAAAGGCCCTATATCATCCCAACACTAATTTTGTTATCCAAACATCCAAGCTAATCTTTATATGTCTTCTTTTTAATGGCTCGTTTGTTCCCACCATTTGGATTCAAGTATAGTTATACTACATACGATATGTTACTACATTTAATACCTTGACTCCATTATTATGTACTCATCCTTTCATGATTCTCATACCTCATGCATACACACACACGCACACACACATTCATTAACATAAATGGAATTAATGTCGGGAATCACTTACCTGGAGTTTTCCTTATTCATGCTTGTTTCCTTATGTAACGCCCGTCTAAATTAATCAAGATTTTAATAATTAAAATACACATTTTAATGCTAAAATGTGACTTTACAAAAACTTGTCATCCTTACATCCCCCTATGTTTACAACATTTCAAAAACATATTTGTAAGTGTTTACATAATTCACTTATAACAAAACAAATCAAGATTTGACGCGGAAGCTTCATTTAACGTGTGTTCGGTTCTTGCTCGACGCTTGATCTTCGTCCGGGACTCTCGACATTCACCTATGATCAAAACCAACTTAGAAGTCAGTTTTGATAGTTAAATAACAAGTACAACAAGGTAATTGGGTCAAATAAACAAAAAATTCAATATTTTACCCCGTCGCCGCGCGCCACGGCAAATCCCTTTGGCCGTGGCGCGACGCCACGGCTTCAATTCGACAGAATGTGTGATGCTGGTGCTGCATATTTGCCCAGATAAGTTTTAACCAAAACCTAACTTCAAAATTGCATAACTTTTGATCTAGACCTCCGTTTTACGCGATTCTTTTTCCTATGTGACCGTAATTTAATTCTCCATCATTTGGAGTTAACATCCGACATCCGGATTAAAGAAATCATGGATTTTTAAGTTTTCGGCTTAAAATATAATTTACTAAATTTTGACCCGTCTATATGTTTATCAAACAACATGTTTGTTTGACCCCCATTTTTCCACGAACCTTTTATTTCCAACATTGTCTATCATATTAGGTTCCAGTCACGGGTTTCTACGCATTATTGACCCATTTTACTTATAATCTTACTTTGACCCATTAAGGGTGTTTATGTCCTCTAAAGCATAAATCACGCCCATTTCTCGCATGCCTCATAGTTTCAACCATTCATATTGATTGGTCTTCCACCACAACTATGATTGTGGTGGATTTAATGTATTAGACTATTTATCCCGAGTTTTTATCCCTTGGATATGTCATTCTACGGCTAGACGCATTTAAGGCATTCAACCCTTGAAAGTTTATGCCTTCAAATTTTATACGCATCTAAAGGTTACAAAATCATAATATAAGTTTCTAAACAACCTCTAAGGGTTGTTTACCCGGTTTACCCATCAAGGGCTTTATGGTCATTTTTAATCCTTCATTTTTGCGATGAAAGACTTCACTAAATAATCGACCTTACTTGCACTTTTATCTATAAATTCATATAAGCGTACTTGGCCCGGGTCAACAAATAGACCCGATTTATACCTCGCTTTAATTATCACACAATCTATGGCGACGCAGTTATCCGATTTGCTAATCGCTCCTGTTAACATAAGACTTGACAACCGCATTAGTCGATATTGTCAAATGGTGTTATCACCACCATTCGACCCGTTTGGCCTATATGCCCAATGTTACCTATTTAATCAAAAAGATGGTTTTTGATTTCCAATTCATACCTCCATCCCATCCCGAATTTTATTACCAAATCCTTTTTCTCTTAATTTCTTTTCTTACAAATTCAACCCATTTCGGCTTACGCCATGGGTATCCTTTTAATTTCGATTTACATTAGTCGACGTTTCACCAATTTCCATTTTTACCCTTTTTTCCTCATTATTAGATTACACTACAAGGTAATCTTAACGGAAATCCATATTTTCGATATTATCGTTATCGCATTTATAACGCATAAAATAAACAAGTATTCTACATAAGTGTGTAAGTTTCACTTACCTCTCATCCAGTTTACGCTTTTCTTCTCGTGCTTGATTCGTTTGACCGCTTCTTTCCCAAGCCTCCACCTAGCTCGTTAAGCGTCAAACTATTGTCAACATTTACAAGGTGGTTAGACTAGTCATTAACAATCACGACCATTCCACCCTACTTATTCTCTATGTCGAAACTACCATTCGACTTCATCATTAGTTAGATTAACTTATCAAAAGTTAACTACTTTCAATCACATGGTTTACACAATTTAGTCTAAATCAACATGATGTTTAGAACCCTTAGCACTTCATATTACGCATAATTGCCATATCATTCAAATACGCGTTTCACCCTAAATTTCAACACTTTAGTTCTCATTTAGCCATTTTAACAAACACCTAATGTGCATACTTTTACATATTTACTAACTAGTTCATAACTAGTTATTTTTACCAAAATTTACATCAAAAAATCAAACCTCTATGTCTAGTGTTCATGAACTACATCTAGAACTTATATCATAACATCAATATTCATCAATTTACATTCTAATCTGAGTGTTCATCAATAACACTCATAGATTCAACATTCATTCCAGAATTTCGTTTATGATTGTTCATCATAATCTCAAAGTATCACCAAATCATAAAATTCAACATACCTTGTGATCCCCACGACTAGGTGATCATTTATATGTGTTCATGCATTAATTTGGGTCTTGAATTGAGCTTCAATTTGTTGATTTTATGATGAGCTATGGTTTGCTCCATGGGGAGCTCTGCTCCTGATCGTATACACGCACACGCACACACACTAGTGTGTGTAGTGTTTTGTTTTTAATAAATAAGTTTCAAATCTTCCCTTTTAAGCCCCTCTAGTTTGTAACTTTATAAAAGGGGTTATTACCCATGTTTTCTTCATTGTTTTAAAGCGCCTTTTTAACTAGGTTGATATTCCTAGCTACCTGGTGGGTTCGGGAAAGTTATGACTCAGTTTATTTTAAGTCCCGTTAACTTGGGGCTCTTATAAACCTTATTTCCTTAAAAGCTTTCGCTCACTTTTTATTTAATATTAGGTTTATTTATTTAAATCCTAATATTTACCGGGTTAATTTTTACCTCTAAGGGTATTTTACCCGTCTTTTAGTATTAACGGGGTTTGATTAACAAACCCGTTTTTGGGGTGTTACAAGTCTACCCCCCTTAAAGAGGTTTCGTCCCCGAAACCTTTCTTACGTAGTTCTTTAGGTTTAACTCTACGGACTTAGTTTCGGCAACTACTTCAGCATTTCTCGTAATTAACAATCTTACCAGAAAGTATGGTAATGTGCTTTTTGTTTCAAAGCATATGCGCCTTTTATGTGTATGGTCTCGTAGGCCGACGCTTTCATTTTGCATTTCATATTCTAGTCACTTATTTGACCAAGTTGTCATCTGATCACTCGGTTGTATTTATTCTTCAATATGTTTACTTCAAGCTAATCTTATATCGACAAGCCATTTGTATAACTCGTAACGCTATCTTGACCTTGAATGGTCTTACCGGCTATACTGATTAGTTGCCGTCACTTTATACCCTTCATTCGGGTATATCTTATTGCCAACCCGGCTTTTTGCGTGTTTTCTGATTTCATCTCATAATATTCATATTTGTTAAAACGTTGTTTCTTACTAAAACTAAATTTTTAGTTTAACGTTTTTCCTTTTTAACTACGTCAATTACTCATATCAAGGAAATTGACGACCCATAACTTATTTATTTTCGTTCTCGTTTTACACGGGGAATCGTAACCAGTTTCCTCGTTTTGTACTATTGACCCGTAGGTTCCTTGCTTAGCCTCGTATGCTATTTCTTTAGATTTTCCCCCTTTTAAGGTGAGACGTTAGCAGTTCGTTTCTTTCTACTTATGACCCAAGGGTCTTGTAAAAACCAGAGAGGATCTTTCAATGATATCAACGTTAACTTGTGTAAGTGCGGAAACCAAACACAAGTGGATTCAAGAAAACTATAAAGTAAAATAAATCAAATAAGCAAATCAAAACACTTTCTTGCATTCACCTTGAACCGATGACTGATACAAGACAAGCACAGGATCTCGAGTGGCCTCCAACATTCAACAAACTGATCAACCCTCTAAACATAATGAGGGTTTACTTATATACTAACTAGGGTGGGTCGAAACCATCCCTAGGCCCACTCGAGATTCCCTAAAACCCATTACATATGCGACCCAAAATAACTAAGTAAGAGATCCCCTAAAACCCATTACATATGCGACCCAAAATAACTAAGTAAACATTACAAGATCAACCCTAAACTATTGTATTTCTCTATGCATAAACCTCAAGGTTCCAACAATCTCCCCCTAGGTTTATGCATGGAGATACTTGAGACTTCAACTATCACGATCACCACCCAAACGATCCTTGAGCCCACCAAAGCCTTTTGTGCGAATATGAATGGCTGAAGCAACAGCACCTGTCCATTCTTTTGCAATTTCTTCATATTTTTCAGTAGCTCTAATTTGATTGCGAGCTAACACTTCCAGATCTTCATAAGCAAGATTCAACAAATCAACTTGATCCACCAAGCGAAAATTCACATCATCATCACAAACAATTACTGCCTGCCCTAGACTCTCATCATAAGCCCAAAAATGCAAGGACTTCAAAGCACCTTTTGGAATCTTTCTCACCAAAGGAATCACCTTTTCCTTATCAGTCACTGGCCAGTGCACAATCTTCATTTGCTTGTTTGTATATGGATCTCTAACGCCTTTAGCTGGTTTAACAATGGACTCTGCAGTGTGCATTGAAGGAAAGTTACGAAGAACTTCCCTCTGCAATCTCTCAAAAAACAAATATCCACGACCTCCAGGTTTATCATCCACATAAGGTGACTTAGACAAGTTTGTCAAATCAACCTTTGTGAAAGTCTGAAACTGAGCTGGATTTTTGTACCACTCGACAGGTCCAACCTTTCTCTTTATCCACCATCTTCGACGATCATGATCAAAACCCCAGCTAACCACACCAGATCTATTTCCAACTTTATCATAGAGAGTTTCACCAACATCCATTAAATGATGAGTTGCTTGAGCATCATCATCATCAGGATTAAGATTCTTGTTCTTCATAATTACAAACTCCCTTTTCTTCTTAATTCTTTCAGCCTTCTCTTTATCTGCAACTGGATCAGTAACTCTTTTAAAGTATTGTTCCATAGCAGCACTTCTCTCAGCATCATCCTTTTCAAAGGCTTTTCTTCTGTTTTCCACGTCAGTCGGATCAGAAAACTCTTGTCCAAACTTCTTTTCCAGCTTTACACGTAAATCATAAACCATATTAAACAGCAAACTGACATCTCCTTGAAGCTGTTCAATTTGTTGATTCTTTTGCACTATAGTATCTTCAAGGTGGATAATCTTGGCGTCTTTATGAATTGAATCTTGCTCAACCACAATTAGCCGTTTCTTCATTTCTCTCATACTAATGAATTCATCATCATCACTTGAATCATCATCAAACGGCATTCTCAACGGCTCTTCAGGTCTCTTACCACTCGAACTGCTAGGTACATCATGAACAACTCTAGAAGGACCTGCAGATTCAGAAATACTAAGTGGCATTGTCTCAACAACAGTATCAGTATCAACATTTGTAACTTGAACATCAGCAGTGGTGGTCTCCAAAACATTTCTTTGAGTGTCAGTGTTAAACTCAAAGATATCTTCAATAGTGGTGGTGGTGTCAGTGACATTTTTCTCAAAATCGAAATCATACAATCCATCATCATCTTCAGCTATGTTCATAGATTGATCTTTGTTTTGTTCAACATACATTCCGAGTCGAGGATCCCTCCTTTTCCGCTTCAAAGGCAATGAATCGGGATCCTTTGGGTTCTCGCTAGGCTCTTCATTGGATACTGTAAGATTGGAAGGAGGATTTCCCATATTATCAGTCACAGACTTTAACAACAAAGCCAAATTCTCAGCAGTAATCACAGAAGGAACAGTAGAAACAGCAACATCAGCTTCTTTTTCAGGAGGAAGCTCTTCATCATCTCCTGAATCACAAATAATCTCTATGCCCTCATCGTCAGAGTTAATTATTAAATTCTCTGTCTCAGGCTCATTAACAGTAGCACCCTGAACATCATGTTCTTCAGCAACCATTGCATTCACTGGAATAGGTTGCACTATCACTGGATCAGCAGCTACATCTTCAGTCTCTGCAAACTGACCAAATTTCTCCAAAGGAATTAACCCTTCAAACTTCTTTTCTGTACCCTTCTTAGTGGTGAGAGAACCAAAACAAGAAGGACCCATAGGTTTTAGCTCCAAGGTGTCACCGGATCGCTTCAAATCAGAATAACGAGCATTGAAAATCATCTGCAAAAACCTTGGATACATAATAAATTTATCTTTTCGAACCCCCGTAACATTTCGCTTCATCCCTTCAAAAATATACTTTGAGTAGTTGAATGGCTCATTCGTAATGAGTGCAACAAAAGCAGCAGTTTGTGTAATATTCAGTTGATCTGTTCCCCCTCGATTTTCTGTCATACACAAGATAAACATGTGTGCTAGCAAACGCCAATACGGGTGCAATAACTTCTTTACGAGTGAGGGATATTTTTCCTTCATAGCTCAAACGGGGCAAAATAGTCTCTACAGTATTACTTGGAAGATCAATCGGATCAGATTCATTATCACCAAACTGTAAAACTTCTCTTATCATTTGTTCAGTAACGACAATCTTCTTTTTCTGAATCTCAGCTTCTATCATCTCCTTTCTGTCAGCTCCTTGTGCTTCAAATCTTGCTGTCTTCCAAAAGTCTTGAACAAGACTTTCATAGACAACTGGATTATCTCTCAGTGCATGAACAAGTCGGCAGCTATTCAATCCTTTAATCAGCGATGTATATAATCTCTTGTGTTTCTCTGGAGGAGCAGCTAAGTATCCAACTTGATTATGCGTAGAAATAAACTTTAAATCCATATTTACACACAACAGAAACATTAAGGCCATAAGGATTTTTATCTTGATGAAATTTATTAACAAGACAAATCATATCAACAGTCAACACAACTGGTCAACATTCAACAGGCTGGTCATTGATCAACAACTCAGATTGCAAAAATCAGCAATATGACATCACTCGAGACCATAATGTTTCGAGTCGAGACCGTGAGGTTTCGTGTCGAGACCTAAGTCGAGACAAGAAAAATCACTCGAGACTATCGTGTTTTTGACTCGAGACCGATATGACATCGACTCGAGACCTTAGTCGAGACTGATGAGGTTGCGACTCGCAAACACAGATCTCGAGTCCCTAAGATAAATTCTTCAATCTGAGTCGAGACCTCCCAAACACCTTTTGATCTGTTACAATTTGGATCAAAATCCAAAAACACTTTCAAAATTCTTTGAAGACCAAAACATGTCCAACTTTAGGGTTCATGAGCATCTTCAAACATTCATATGATGTTCAAACAATCTTCATCAAATCTTCAAGAAATCCTACAAAACTTCAACTGAAACATCATTAAATTCATCAAACTACCTTCAACAGCAAGTTGAGACCGGAGTAATCGTCGGAAAAAAAAACGAAGGATATCGCCGGAAAGTGAGAGAGAGTTCTGAGTGTAACAAGGATTGATTTCGAGTGCACAATGAGGTCTCGAGTCGAGATCTCCTTAAATATTCAATGTCTGTGGGCCGGGCCTTTAACAGGTTGGGCCGAGACCACAGTCGCGTGATACGGAAACGAAGATCAAACACGTTGATTCTAAGAATACCCGTGTGTTCTTCCCCAACCCCCAAATTGCAACCCAAAGGCCACGGAATTTGAAGTGAAAAATTCAATAATTTCAAAAATCAATTCTGATCATTCATATTACTAGAGGGACATATAAATAGAAACCGAAATTCGAAATGGGCCTAAAAAAGATAACGGGCCAAACACACGGCCTAAAAGAAAATGCCCAAAATAGTCCAAAAATCATAAAAATGCAAATAAGTAATAGAAATAAGCGTTTTTTCAGTCGGACGATGACCCAAACCGCCCAAGGATGTTTGCAGCAAAATGGAGCTCGTTCACACGGTCGTTTCGCCTGGTCACACGCCTAAAACGGACCCCTGTAGCCCAAGTTAGAGCCATTTTAGTGAAGCCCCTTTTTGTTACACGGTCTTGGGCCTCCAAATACAAAATAGCCCGTTCCTCCACACTTGGGCCTGCATCAGATTGATTTCGAGTGCACAATGAGGTCTCGAGTCGAGATCTCCTTAAATATTCAATGTCTGTGGGCCGGGCCTTTAACAGGTTGGGCCGAGACCACAGTCTCGATTCGAGACCACAACTCAATTTAAAAATTGGATTTATTGAATAAACAATTTTTAATTATTTCAGCAATCCAATTGAAAATCAGACTTTTCTTATACAACCCTTCAACTTCCTGAGCATGTTTTTATGAAACAAAAACCTTCAAACATAAACAAATAATATCGAAATATTATTTACAAAAATAAAATAAGGAAATATCATAATTGCTCAGGGATCAAATCACAGGTTTCGGGCTTGACTTCACTTATCAACACTGATCTTTTACCGAATGATCTAGACGATTGCCAGTATATTTGTCCACCTAAACTCATCTCCCTAGAGCTTTTCCATATAACTGCCTGTAACAAATCTTATCATGTTTTGATTTCTTAACAATGAACACCCAAACAAATACTAATCAAATCCCGGAATTATATACAGCACACTCTATCATGCAAGTAGCTTCCCTACCACATATTTCACAAGTCCAATCCAGATCTCTGAAATCTTAACTAAGAATAGATTGAGAAGAGAACAGAATAGATCATAAGCAGAGATGGTATAATATACAGATCAAATGAGTTTTTCTCAATTTGATATAGGTTTCTTGGGTTTCTTTTGGGCACTTGAGGGCCTCTTTCGGGTGTTTAATTGATCTATAGCGCGACAACGTACAGCTAGGTCAGCATGTATCTGGATGCAGCAGAAGCTGACGTTGCCTAGCACCTCCAGGTCAGCATATATCTGGATGCAGCAGAGGAGATACACGACTTTTTCAGAGAAGATTTCAGAGTCAGACCAAAATTGTGTGTATCAGGACAACATACAGACATTCAAATAGAAATGAGCTAATTCCAAGTGATTTTCTTTCCTGAGGTCATGTATTAATTTAGTTCTGAACAGAAACAGTCAATGTTTCCAGTCTTAAGGATAGAGCCTACCAACACATCATACTAGAGTCAAACTATTTCGATACTGGTCTTACATGAGTCAGCCCTCGACCATAATGTGAAAATTCATTTCATTTCCCAGTCATGCAATTTTCTTTTTGGATTTTTTTAATTTTTTTTAATGTTTTTGTATTTTTAAAATTTTCAATGTTTTTGTATTTTTCAAAATTTCTCCCCCTAAATTTATGCATAAATAAAAACTACCTAAGAATAGAAAACTTTATGAATAAATTTACTTAAAAAATAACCATGCTCATTCGGTATACCGGATCATTTTCAGAAAATCAACAAGCACTTTGAATTTTGAGCTGCTGACAGGTTTTGTAAATAAATCGGCAGCATTTGCATCTGTATCGATTTGCTCCAGTTTAATAAGACCTCTGTCAAAGCAGTCTCTAATAAAATGAACTTTTATGTCAATGTGCTTAGTTTTGGAGTGAAAAACAGGATTTTTAACAATTTGTATGGCAGCATCATTATCGTAGTAAATAGTAGTATTGAGATAAGTCAAACCGTAGTCCTGCAATTGATGTTGCATCCACACCACTTGAGAGCAAGATGCAGAGGCGGCAACATACTCAGCTTCAGCTGTGGAAATCGCCACCGTTTGTTGTTTCTTGCATTGCCAAGAAATGAGCCTGTCACTCAGAAATTGACATCCAGCTGATGTAGATTTCCTGTCACTATCAGTACCTCCAAAGTTGCTATCAGAAAATGCAAACAGATCAAAATTGGAATCTCTCGGATACCACAGACCAAACCTAGGTCGGTCTTTAAGGTACCGAAAGATTCGTTTAACAGCAGTGAGATGAGAAGTTTTAGGATTAGCCTAATATCTCGCGCAGTTGCAGACAGCAAACATAATGTCTGGACGGCTCGCTGTCAGATACATCAACGATCCAATCATAGACCTATAAAGACGTTGATCAACAGGGGATCTTTCTTCATCTTCAGTCAATAACGGTCTCTCTGCCATTGGTGTTTCAGCTGATTTTGCATCTGCAAGCTTAAATTTCGCTAGCTAGCACATCATCAACATACTTCCCTTGATGAATGAGAATGCCTTGAGAATTTTGTTTGACTTGTAAACCCAGAAACAGTGTCATTTCTCCGAGAGCACTCATCTCAAACTTCTTTTTCATAACTCTCTCAAACTCCTTGCAAAGCTCCTCACTTGTAGATCCGAAGATAATATCATCGACATAAATTTGAACCAAGATCTGATCCTTGCCCATTTTCTTGATAAACAGAGTCTGGTCTATCGTGCCACGTGTGTACCCATGAGCTAGAAGATGCTTAGTTAGAGTAGCATACCAAGCTCGTGGTGCTTGGTGCAATCCATACAAAGCCTTGTCGAGCTTGTAAGCATGTTCTGGATGATCTGGATGAACAAAACCCGGTGGCTGCTCAACAAAAATTTCTTCCTTCACATCTCCATATAAAAACGCTGTCTTGACGTCCATCTGATACACAGTGAACCCCATATATGACGCGTAGGCTAAGAAGATCCGGATGGCTTCAAGTCGGGCAACCGGAGCATATACTTCATCATAATCCAGACCCTCTATTTGTCGAAAACCCTGAACCACCAGTCGTGCTTTATTTCGAACAATAACCCCTGCAGAGTCTTGCTTGTTTCTGAACACCCATCTAGTTCCAAGTTTGCGCTTTCCCTTTGGTAACTCGACAAGTTTCCATACTCCAAGCTTCTCAAACTGGTTCAGCTCTTCATGCATAGCATCTACCCATCCTGGTTCCTGCAAAGCTATATCAACAGTTTTAGGTTCTATTTGTGAGATGTAGCAAGAATATAAACATGTATTGATGGTTCCTGATTGGCTCCTGGTTAAAACTCCTGCATCTACAGGACCAATCACATTCTCTATAGGGTGATTTCGTTGGACACTTGTAGGAATTGCCATGTCAGGTACGGTCTCGTCTTCAGTAGAAGCATTTTGATTATCATCAGTGGTGTTGCTAGACTCCCCCTCATTAGATGCTGCAGTATGGTGAACTAAAGGAGTTGTAACGATGCAGTCTTCAGGAATGGATTCAGGAAATAGTGCAGATCCTGAACCACTAGGTGCAGCACCGCTTGATGAAGCACCTTCAGGGGATTGATGGGACATTTGCTGAGGCGTAGGGTGCCGAGTGAAAACCATTCCCGGTGGGTCAATGGTATGATTTCTTGACCTTCCTTCAGCCTGTTCTTCTTCTTCAGTATCACCAAAAGACAGCGGTTGTTTGGGAGTAGACACACCTGCAGCTGTAGGGACACTTGACAAAATGTTAAACGATTTAAATAATTCCGCATAATCATATAACCAATCTGGTCCAACTCTAGCGTCCGTAGCATTTTCCTCGAGCCATTCAATGTTGCACGACTCGACGACCTTTTTAGTTACCTTGTTGTATACTCTATAGGCTGAACCTTTAGCATATCCAACAAAATAACACTCGTCCCCTTTGACTTCAAACTTTCCATTAGCGTCCATAAGTAGTAACACACATGGACAACCAAAGATGCGAAAGTGTGAAACCGAAGGTTTACGTCCTTCCAGAATCTCATAAGGAGTTTTCATATGTCGTTTGTTTACTAAAGCATGATTTTGGATGTAACAAGCCGTGCTAACAGCTTCAGCCCAAAAGAAACTAGGAAGCTTCGAATCAGCCAGCATAGTACGCGCAGCCTCTATAAGAGTACGATTTCGTCTTTCAGCCACTCCATTTTGTTGTGGAGTTCGTGGTTCACTGTACTGTTGTTCAATTCCCTTTTCAGCACAGAATGTATCCATGGTGACATTTTTGAATTCCGTCCCATTGTCTGATCGAATAGCCTTTACTTTCGTACTGGCTTGATTTTCCACCAGAGTAATGAATTGTTTGATCAAACCCGCAGCCTCATTCTTGTGACTTAGAAAGTACACCCAGGTGTAGCGTGAGAAATCATCGACTATCACGAGACAATAAGCCTTCTTGCCAATACTTAACACATTCACCGGACCAAAGAGATCCATGTGAAGTAATTCAAGCACAGCTTTGGTTGAGGGTGTAGGCTTAGATTTATGAGGCTTTCAATGTGCTTTTCCCTTTGCACAAGCAACACACTTTTCTACCAACATAAAGTCTTTGATTGGTAGATCACGGACCAGTTGACCTTTGGCAAGAGGATTCAAGTTCTTCATATTCACATGTCCAAGGCGACGATGCCACAATAAACCATCATGTTCTGAAATCTTCGAAAATAGACAAGTAACTTCTTCACACGGCTTCTTGTTCATATCATTGACATAAGCATTTCCCCGTCTCTCAGCTGTCATCAAAAACCAATCTTCAGGAATGACAATCCCTGGCTTCAATACGTAGCATCCTTTCTTTGTAAAATGAACTGAATTTCCTCGATCACAAATTTGTGAAATGCTCAACAGATTGTGTTTCAATTCTGGGACATAATTCACATTTTCGAAGCTTAAAATGCCGTTTTTCACTGTTCCTTTCAACGTGATTCTTCCTGATTCTCCTCCCGCAAAAGAGACATATCCCCCGTCAAATTCTTTTACATTGACCAGTTGAGACAAGTCTCCCGTCATATGCCTGGAACAGCCACTATCCATGTACCAGAGGCGCACGGTAGTCCTCCACAGCTGTTCCTGCACGATTAGCGGGATCAGTTAGATTTAGGAACCCAGCCCATAGTGGATCTGGGTTTCCCTTGTGCATCAAAATAAGTCACTCTCTGCCACACCAAATTGTCTTTATTTAAAAATTTCGAAGGATTTTTAATGGCAGAATTTTGATGAGATGTATGAGACGAATTGGATTGCGTGCCCTTAGCTTTAGGTTTCCAATGCTTATTTGACCATTGAGAATTGTAATTACCAAACGCTTTATATTGATTTTTTTTAAAATCATTTTGTTGATTTTGATTTCTACGTTTGGCTGCATTCCAATCTTGATCAGAAGGCTTAGCCTTACGATAGTTATTCTTCATTGTCTTAGACTTTTCAGTCATCACTGACTCTGAATAACGATATCGGTTTGGCTTGACTTTCTGATTTTGTGCATATTTATTTTTAGACTGCACACTTGGGAAATGAACACAGTTTCTGGCGATGTGTCCAGCAACTCCACAATTGAAACATGTTTGTCGTTTCAATGTGTGGAAGTTTTGATGCTTCATAGTAGATGTGTATCTGTTGGGTTTAGAAGAATGAGCTTGCTTGATTTTTCTTGCTTGTTTAACTTGTGCCTTTTCTGAGCATTTAGGTACCTGTTGATCAGAACTAGCACTGGCACAAGTATGAGATTCAGATGGAGTAGATTTATCTTTGTTTATAATTTTATCAGAACCATTTTGAAAGAATGTTTCAGATTCCGTTTTAATTTTCTCTTCAGAAACATTTTCTTGCAATTTTTCATTTAAAACAACCACTTCTTCCTTTTGAAAATCAGATTCATTTTTAATCTTGGAAGATGATGAAACTTCATCAACACATGTATCATCTGAGTTTGATAATGATTCTTTTTCAACCTCGGTTTTCAATGGGGTCCCACTAGGTTCAACATTAGGGACGTCCACTGAGACCGATTTAGAAGAAGAATCAGAACACTGTTGATTCTCTTGAGAAGAAGTTTCAGTGGTTTCACTGAATGCGTCCTGAGGGACCTCACCTGTCACACTGTCATCAGCTGAAGAGTTAGAAACATTAGAATCACAATTTTCAGCTACTGAAAAACATCCATCATCACACACATTATTCAAAGTTTCATCACAAGCATTCACAGTTTTGCACAAAACATCAGGCCCAAAAGAAGACGAAACATAACTATGAAACGAGTTCAAAAATGATTGTCCAAACACACAACCAGAATCAGTTTTATCAAAAGTAGATTTAGAAAAATCAGAATCTAAAGGTTGTTCATTCCCAAACATATCTCCCCACCTCACTTCAGGTACTTCATCTGCACATGATGAAGAAACGTTAGGATCAAAAGTACCCTTGGACACAAAACAAACTGGTTGAACCACCTGTTTTTCAACAGGTCTGACATTTACTGATGGCTTACAGTTTTTGGGAACATAAGTCATTTTGCTTTCATTCATCATCTCCTCCTCAGTCATAGGTAAGTAAGTATAATTGTCATTATAAGGAGGAGGAGTCTGATTAAAACCTAATCCCAACCCTTTCTTTTTCTTGTATGCAAGCTGTTGATCACACAGATTTTTGACTAATTTGCTGGAAGAATCAAATTTTTTAATATTTAGCTCATTTATTTGATATCTATCTCTGATATCCTCCAGTTCTTTAGTCACAGTGCATAATTTTTCCTGAACATATAAGAGTTGGGCTGTTTTTACACTAACATCATCTTTGAGTTGGATGATGTCTTTTCGCTGAGCTTCGATTTTCTCCTTAAAAAGTTTTTCATTATTAGTTAAAGTGAAATTTTTTTCTTTTAATGTCATTATAATCTTCGATTAGCTCAGCGTTGTGTATTCTATAGGCTTCAACTCGTTCTCTACATTCAGGAGTACAGAAAACAAAAAGTACCTCTTCTTTGGTAAGACCTTTGACTGGAGCTGAAAGAATCTGAGTCATGAAAGCAAGGTTTTCAGCTGAAATCTCCTCCTCGGGTGCTGAAGTCTCATCCTCAGAAACAGAAGCTGTTGGTGCATTCACCTGTCGTCTTCGTCTTATGTCAAGTCTTGAGCTAGTTGCGAATCTGAACATATCTGATAGCTTGAGATGTTTGATAGCTTGAACATGTCTGATAGCTTGAAAGTGTCTGATAGCTTGAACATGTCTGATAGCTTGAAAGTGTCTGATAGCTTGAAAGTGTCTGATAGCTTGAACATGTGTGTGTCATTTCAAGCTATCAAGCTAGCACTATATATAGGATTGTCATTTGTCATTTGAAGCTAGCAAGGTAGAGAGACTAGATTCCATACCGAGGTGCTGCCGGTGTGAAGACTGATTGTAATCGATAGTAAATCAATATAATCAGTGTTTAAAAGTGATACGCAAGCTGTTTCAATGTCCGTTTCTTAGTTTCCGCCTCTGAAATGGATTAAATCTCTTCTGAACGACTCGTTTGGGTCACAAAACAATCCTACAAGTGGTATCAGAGCTCAGGAGGAAGAGATTTCGCAAAAACAGCTCGTTTTTATCATTTTTTCTGATTTCTACACCGTTCTTTTCCAAATTTGAAAATTTTTCACGGTTAAAATCGGCTCAAATTCACACATATTGTGCGTAATCTTGTATTAATCAATTCTGGAAAGTTTCAGCTTTGAAATCGACTTAAATCTGATTCAAATCGGTCTGCTAGCTTGAAATTGGTTCGAAATTGCTGACATCATCAACATTTCAAGCTAACATAACATCGTCTGACAGCTTCAAACAGCCTGGTAGCTTGAAATCGTGTGACAGCTTCAAACAGCCTGGTAGCTTGAAATAGTCTGACAGCTTCAAACAGCCTGGTAGCTTGAAATCGTCTGACAGCTTCAAACAGCCTGGTAGCTTGAAATCGTCTAATAGCTTCAAACAGCCTGGTAGCTTGAAACCGTCTGACAGCTTGAAATAGTCTGATCGCTTGAAACTGTCTGACCACTTGAAACTGGTTTTTGTTTGAAAGTGTCTAAAAGTTTGAAAGTGGTGATTCAAGGAGATATAATCATGGCTAAAATGATTGATGACCAGGAAAACAATGATCTTAAAAGGTTAAATGATTGGTATCGAGGGTATTTCAGTAGTTCCTATCAGAAATTGCCCAAAGAGGTTTGGAGTAAACGTTTCGAATGTTTTCTGAGTAAAGAAGACGAGAAATTGGATGATTTGGAAAAGCGTTTTGATCGTTTGATTGACTATTTGAAAGAAAATCAAATAGTAATAACAGAAGCTGATATGGTATCAAAGTTTGCTAATGGATTACCAGCTGAATGGGATGATTGTTTGAAAAATTTGAGAGAAAATTCTAGTTTTTCAAAATTATCTCTGAATAAATTCATTAGTAAACTTAAAAATCACAATTATGAAATTTCTCAAAAGAAGAGAGATGTGATGGATAAAATAAAAATGAATTTAGATGAGTTGAATTTAGACGTGATAAATGAAATAAACAAAAGAATCAATGTTTGTTGGGCAGCAAAAAGAAATTTGATATATGATATGAAAAGGGGTTGTTATATTGATGATAATGAAAATCCTCTTGATTTCGTTACAATCTTTGGTGCAGGTACTTATAAGATAGAGAAAGAGCAAGTTCTAAAGAATGAAGAATCTGTGAAGAATGAATCTTCAAATTTTGAATCAGTGTGCTCCAAATGTGACAACTTTAAGAGTGACAATGGCAAACTCTTGAAGGATGTGGAAAGTTTGAAATCGGAAGTCAAGAAGTTGAAAGATGAGAAGCAATTTGATGATAAACAGATTCTTGTTTTGCAGGAAAATTTTGAGAAGTTGAAATCTGAAAATGTCAAACTGTTGAGTGATTTGGACAGTTTCACATTAGAAAACAAGAAATTGAAAGAAAAAGCAAAAGTTTTTGAAGAGAAAATTAAAAGTTTTGAAAATGAAAAATCAAAGATTGAAAAAGATTTTCAAAGTCAAATAAAAATTTTAGAAGATGAGAGAGATTTGTTTGGTAAAAACAATCTTGAAAAACAAATTGCAATCAATTCTCATCTTGAAAAGATTATTCGACTTGAGAAAGAGGCAGAATGTGCTCAAAAGAAAATCAATGAATGGGAAGAAAAGTTGAAGGTGTTTGTGAATACTTCAACTATTCCTTGCCCAAAACCTTTAAATTCAGTTCCAATAAGTGACGATGTCACAAACTATGACAAAGTCATAGTTGAAGATTGCGATGAGAAATCTGATGTTGAAAATGAAAAAATGACGAAAAAGAATTTATTTTTGAAATTAAAAGAAAAGTTTCAAGAAACTGTTCCACAATCAACTGAAAAGGGAGAATGCTCTAAGCAA